>CM031861.1:62811769-62873826 GCA_018697195.1 Certhia americana
GCTTGAAGGGATCTTAATCCAACCCCTGCCATGGGGACAACCTCCCACCATCCCAGGCTGCTCCAGCCCCAATGTCCATCCATGTCTTTGACTACTTCCATGGATCCATGGACATCCACAGCCTTCTCTTTGAATTCCATTGCAGTCCCTCACCTCCCACTCAGCAAGAATTCCTTGAAAATGTTCCCTGTGCCTCAATCTCCCCCTTCCTCATTACACCAGGAACATTCCCAGGCCTTTTCCGCCTCTTTCACTGAGCAATTGTGGTTGATGCTGCACATAAATAATCCCCCCAATTCCCAGCATTCCCAACATCCAGCACCATTCCCTTTTCCAGCCACAAACTGATCCCACGGAAGCACCTCCGCCAGCCTTTGGAATCCAGGGAATCCAGGGAACCCAGGGACAGCGAGCAGCTGCATTCTCTGCTGCAAGGGAGGATGCAAAGGAGCCAGCTTTGGCTGGGGGTGTTCACGCTCCCTGGAGACTCCCAATCCATCCAGAGGGATAGAAAGGAATCCCTCCCCACCCTCATGTCCCAAGCACGCACATGTTTGTGGGAGCCTGAAGACACGATTCCAGGGGATCTGGATATCCCCAATCCCACCCATCAAGAGCTCATGGAATGGGTTGGATGGAAGAACTTTCGTTCCTTCATCCTCTCCCCTTTCCATAGGGGCCATTCTTTGGATACCGGGTAGAAAGGATTTGGCCCCCAGCCTGGCTCAGCCTCCTTCCAGGAGGTCAGAGACAGCAGGAAGGTGGGAGGGGATCCATAATTAATCGGAATCTTTTGTGTTCAGGCCCTTGCAGCTTCCCTGGCAGCAGAGCCTTCCACCACCCCAGCCAAAAATCCCTGCGACACACCCTGCAGCTCTTCTCATGGAAACACGTGGGATTTACCCACCAATACTTTTTCCCCAAACCAATTCTTCTCCCAAATCTAATTCTCACCTCCCACTTCCGCACCCCGATCTACTTGCACAGAGCAGTCCAGCCCACGGAAGTCCCCCTTCCGCCAAGGAGTTTCCCCTCCTTCGCTCCAGAGATTTTCCTCCTCTGCCAGACAGCTGCGAGCCTGCCCACCCCTCCATCTCACTAATTAGGGATCTCACTAATTATGTCCCTGTGGTTTCCTCCTTCATAATCTACTCCCACCAGCACGAATTTTCATGCCTGAATCTCTTGTTTATTTATCTGTTTTTTTATTATCCCTCCTCTCTCTGAATGAGAGGTAAAGTGTAAGTTCCTTCCCCAACTCCATTTCTTATCCTTTCCCAATATTCCCAAGTAAGAGTGTGCACTCTTTACCTCTCATGGCTGAATCTCCCTCAAGCCTTTCGTGCACCAGGTTTTCCCCAAATCTTGCCAGTTTTGCCATCCCAGAGGACCACTCTCATCCACATTTTGGCAAATATTGAGAGCAGGTGACCACAGGGTGACCACAGGTCAGGACTTTCAGTGCAGAGGGTGCGCTGTGCCAGTGCTCCGTCAAAGAGATTCCCAGTGGAAAAGAAATGCTGGATTCACATGCTCCCTCGTCTCTTATGTAACACCCCCTTCTTGCCAAATAACCGTGCCTGCACATTTGCTTGTCCTGACCATTGTGCTCTTAACGAGCTTCAAGTTTTTAATGCAGGGCAGGAGTTTTTTTTCCATCCTTATTGTTCCCTGCCCAGTTGTCCCGGGCTTTCCCCCTCCACTCCCTGGGAAGTGAAATCCATGCATTCATGCAGTAACAACCGCCGACCCAGGTCAATGCACATTATCCATTGAATAATTCCCCAGCTCTTCTGCATCGGATTGATTCACTTCTCCTCCCAATCTGCTCCCAATTCCCATTTTTTAGGCAGGAAAGAGCTCCCACCCCGCTGGGTTGCCGCCAGCAAAACCAGGAGCTCTGCCTTGGAGTCGGGAGCTCCATTCTGCTCCTTCCCTTCCCTCAGGCTATTCCAAGCTGCTTTCATCCCCAGGGATCCATTCGGGAGGACAGCAGCAATTTCCTGCTTTATCCCAGTGCTTTCCTGCTGGGCATCCTGGGATAGTGGAATTGTTCCTGTTCAGGATTAGGGGATAAGATGGTTGAAGGTCCCTTCCACCCGAAACCATCCTGGAATGCTCTGATTTGGAAGAGCAGCTCCAAGAGTAAAGGGCTGGAGGAGTAAAGTGAGGGATCAGCAGCTCAGGCTTGTCCTTGTTCCCCCCCCCCTGCCCGGGAAAACAGGAATGGATATTCCTCTGCAAATCCTTCCTGCTCGGTGCAAATCCATCCCCTGACACGGCAGAATACCCTCCTCACACTCAGCAAATTTTTGGGAACTTCAAGAGCTTGCCAGAGAGCTCAAGTCTGTCCTCACTGGGCATTCCACTGGGATACAAAACCACTTTCCGAGTTTTTCCCAGAGTCCTCTCTGCAGCTTGGTGTGGTAGAACAGTAGATATATGATAAAGAGAAAGGTCTCATCAAATCGGTTTTGTTTTGCTAAATGAATAGTTGGTTTGTCCCTTCTATGGCATTAGATGACTGTGAAAACAGTCTGGGAATGAGAAGTTTGTTAACACAGCAAATATTCCTGGGGAATACAACTGCCCGTGCAGTAAAATAAAATCTGTCTCATGTGAACAGGGAACAAAATCTTAAATGACCAAGAACAAGAGATTTTGATGGACAGCAAAATATCTTTTTTGACGCAATGGTGGAATTGCAGGCCCTTTGGTGAAAGGAATTTATAAAAGGAGAGGTGCTGAAAGGAAAGCTTTTCTTCTGCCTTGGAACTTTTGGTCGTTATTGTGTCAGACAATCCCAACAGAAACTCTTGGCATCCTGGAGCTTGCAGGAGTAGCCCTGCTGGTGCTGCCTCTACCCTCTTCCTTCTCCCTCTGCCTCCCACCTTTCCCAGCGCCTTCCCCAGGGATCCACTCGGGTCTCCCTTGGTTCTCCATACTTTGTTTTCCTGCTCCATCGTCCTGTGAGAAAAATACAGGATAATAACGACAAGCAATAAGCAAGTTTTCCTTACTCCAGGTGCCTGGCATTCCACAAGAGCACACCTTCTGTTTTGGAGACTCCCCCCTTAAACCCCCAGATGTTCCTGTCCGGACCCAGGACGTTCCTCAGATTGTCCTGATTGTTTCCAGACCCTGGCCAAGTGGGCTCAGAGCCTTTGGCACAGGAGTCACAAACTCCTGGCCTTCCATTTTAGCCCTTGGGAAAAAGGGGAATTCCCAACTTTTGTGTGGGATTGACAGCCACAAATAGTTTTGAAAACAGAGTTAGAGTTTAATGTGTCACAGGGTAAAAAGGAGAACTTGGGTTTCTAGAATGTGGGGTTCAAGAGGCCCCCCCCCAGAATTGGAGCAATCTTGGTAGTGTCCTGTCCTTCTTCTTCCTCTTCTTTCTTCTTCTTCTTGTCCTCCATGTCCGGCTTTGATGGTGACACGTTTTAACTGGTTTAGCGAGCAGAGATTGTCTAACGAGAGGTGATTCGGGATTGGTAAGTTATCATTAATAGAGTACATGTAAATTTTTGTATTAAAGTAAACACCACCCTGAGGGAAGTGGATTGTGCCTGGACTCACTGCTGAGAGGTCTCTGCTAGTCAGGGATCTAATGGAGATAGCAGGAAAATAACATCCTTGGAAAACAAGAAAGAGAGGCTCTTGGCTTTTTCTTCGGTCCCGGGGCTTGGAGAAAAGGACTTTCTAAAAATCTTGGAATTCATCAAAATATCAAATAACCTGAGAGTTGCTATTCACGACGATTTGTTTCTTTATATTCAAGCTAATCTAAGAACAACTTTCATGTTTTTAGGAGCTGTTTTAACGTGCCACTCCTCGTCCTCTTTTAGAGCATTCCTGTGGTTTTTAAAATTAATTCGTCTTCATCGTCTTAATTTGAGGCCTTGGTCCATAATTCTGCAGATGGTCAGTGCGAGAAATCCGTTCACTCCTACAAGTCACTTTATCAAATTACCACCCTCCTAAGAAACTAGATCTTTAAAACCATTTCCACACCACACACAGAGGATCCACCTAATATTTGCAAATACCAACACCCATAATATGTATTTATAACCTTATAAATATAACATTCATCTTATGTATCTGTGAAAAACCATATTATACAAGTATTTATAACATGCCCCACACCCGCCCAGCTGCTCTCCAATCACACTGCTTTGACCATAGTTAGTTTTGTTAAATTATGTCAGATCCCACTGAAGCAGACGAGGTCCAAATACCATGATGACAATTACATGCATTTCTTCAAAGTCGTCTCTACAATGACAAGGCTCAACTAAATTAGATAAGAACTACATTAACTTAACTATAAAATAATTAAAATAAATTAAAGTACTAAAACAGATTATCTAACTGTGATTTTCTTTAGCTCTGGGTTTGGCGATACCTCCTTCTAATTGTTGAAATGCTCCTGCGAGTTGAGACCAAACGCTCTAGAAAAGTTTGTGGCGCACATTCTATCAAAACTTTTGTTATTTATGTCTATAAAATCAGAGACAATCACAGAACAATGAAACCACTAAAGCATACATCAGGAGACTTAACAATCTGCAAAATGGTCCCCAAATTGGGGATTCTGTCCCCAGCTGTTGGAACCTTGGGCTGGGGGAATTGTCTGTAAATTTTTATTGGCAGTTCCCTCATCCAGAACTGTTCCTTGCTCTGCCCAGCTTTTGCCTGAGACCCCGGAATTCACATTGTAAGAATGGAGGGAGGGGGTTTGCATTGCTCCATTCCAGGGAGGTTCCTGCCTCTCTCAGCACAACACCTTGTTCAAACCAGGACACAGCTGAAGCTCAAGAAGCCTTGAAAAGTCAACCGAGGTCCTTCATCAAAGACCATCACATCACATGTGTGACCTCACAGCATTTCTTCTTGCAGTGCTTAAGAAAAACACCACAGTATATCTTCAACATCATTCCTGTTACACAAAAAAATTAATCTCTGTGGCCTGGGTTCCAACACCGATCCCTCCTGATAAAAAAAAAGGAGTGAGAGAGAAAAATCAACTAAGAATTCACCAAAAGCCTGCCAGGACACCACCACTCCTGGATTTCCATGTTTTAGGCAAGAATTATTCTTCTGACCCACCCCAGGGCAGCACATGGCTCAGCCATGAGCTGAAAGCACAAAAATGTGGAAATCCAGAGCTGAAACCGAGAGCAAGCCACACTTAATTAGCCTCAAATCCTCAGCTTTTCCTTGTTTTCTGTGTTGGTTTTTTTTTTATTATTATTTTTATTTTTCCCCGTGCATTTTAATGCACGTTGATCCACTGGTAAATTGGAAATGTTAACCCCGGGTCAAAAAGCCCTGGGGTTCTGTGAAAATAATAAATAACAAAGCTGCAAAGTGCATAAACAGCTCCCTGCAGGTGAGGACACACCAGGGGGGCTGCCACTATTTACTTTGGAAACAACAGCTCACATTTCTCTCCGAAACCTTTGGTAACCTCCCCATAATCCAAATTTTTTTTTTTTTTTTTTTTTAAAAAAAAAGCAGGGGGGGGGAAAAAAAAAAAATTATAAGAAAAAGGCAGCAAATCTCTCACACACGGGTCTCTTCATTGAGCAGCAAGCCTAAACAAGAGGTTGTAGATCCACCAAAAAAATCAGAATTTCCACCCTGAATCATCTGTCACCGGCACAGCCTGCAATCAGGGGGAATTTGGGAGAGATTTCCTGGCCTAGATATTCCATTTAAAAACGTTTTCAAACCCTCTGGAACGGTGATTGCAGGGAATAAAAAGTGGATCAGTAATTGCTGGCCATTTGTTTGAATGTCTCCCCTATCATATTTCTTTCCCTGCTTTTCTCCCTCCTTTGGGAAACCGCTTAAATGTTCATTTTTTTTTTTTAAGGATGGAAGGATTTTTAAGGATTGAATTTTAAGGATTTTTTGGGGATTTATTTTTTTTTTGGAAGGAGTGAACAGCGTTGCTTTTGTTGCACCATCCCTCACTGACGGTGAGCGAGCGGAATTTGAAATGAACAAAAGGAAGGAGCTCGTCCTGGGAAAAATCCCAGGAAAATATTTCTCCAAGGATCAAACTCCCACTTTGGGGCAAGCTGAGATCCACAGGTGGCAAATCCAGTTTAACCAAGAGGGAGAAACAATCTGCGTTGGCTTCCGGAGAAGATTCCTGGTGTTGGCAGAATTCCAAGCTCTCCTCCAGAATTTATGGGATATTTTTAACGCAGCTCAACACTCCAGGGCAGATCAAGGCTCTGGAATGGTGAAAATTCAGGATAAGGGGGTTCCTGATAATGCTAAGGGAAATAAAAAATAAAAAATAAACTTAATGCCGGTTTGGAATGGGAAAAATGTTGGAGATCATCCTGGAATCCACAGCTCCCACTGTCCCAGGCTGCTCCAACCTGGCCTTGGACATTCCAGGGATTCAGGGGCAGCTCTGGGAATTCCAGCCCAGCCGGGAATTCCCAATTCCCGATATTCCAGCTGTCCCAATTCCAAGTCATTCCCTCTTGTGCTGTTCCCTGGCAGGCTGGAAGGGAGCTCAGGAGCTCACCTGGGAATTTCCAACACCTCCGACCTTGGATCTCACTGCCCTCAATTCCCAGCTGCATCCATTTCTGTCCATAAAATCCAAACTCCAGCTCCAGACGGGGAGATTCCGCCAGTTCAGTGTTCTGCCTACCCTAAAAATAAAAATTAAAATAAAAATAAGACTAAAAATAAAAATTAAAATGAAAATAAGAATAAAAATAAAACTTAAAATAAAAAGAATTCCAGTGAAATCAATTTTAAAAATTGGAATTTTGTGCATTTTGATGGTGAATTTTGGGATCCAGGAGAGCTGAGCCGTCTCTCCAAGCAGGTTCATGGCAATCCCTCAGTTTTTACCCTGGACCAGGCGTTGCTTCCAAAGAGAGCTGCTGGCCTTAAAATTCCCAATATTTTAAAGCTTTCGTTTGGTTTTTTCCCAACTGCAGACATTCCATGATCCCATCTTTCTGCTCTGCATAAAAAGGAATGACAGAGACAGGCTCCTGCATTTGCAGCTAAATAACTGATGGATTTCTATTTTTATTTTTATTTTTATTTTTATTTTTATTTTTATTTTTATTTTTATTTTTATTTTTATTTTTATTTTTATTTCTATTATTTTTTAGTATTTTCATTATTTTTATTTTAATTTTTAATTTTTATTCTTTTCCTTATTTTCATTTTATTTTTTTAATTTTTATTTTATTTTTCAATAAAAAATAGGGAGCTTCAGAGGAAAACTCCACCTTTCTCCAGGGCTGGGGGAATCGTCTGTCAAAATTAATTTTAATTTTAATTTTAATTTTAATTTTAATTTTAATTTTAATTTTAATTTTAATTTTAATTTTATTTTAATCGTAATTTCAATTTTTATTTTAAATTTAATTTTATTTTAAAAATTTTATTTCTATGTTTATTTTTTTTTATTTTCCTTTAATTTTCCTTATTTATTTACATTTTAAATTTTCATTTTTATCCTTATTCCTATTTTTATTTAAGGAATGCCCAATATTAAGGAAAGACTTTTAGGGCAGATCACAACCCTGGGCTGAAAACCATCAGGAAAATTGCCTGATATAAAAATATGGAATTCCACAAAATCATGGAATTCCTGAGGCTGGAAAAACCCCTCTGAGATCAGAGTCCAACCGTCCCCACCCCCGTGTCCCCAAGTGCCACCTCCACAGGGATTTCAATTCCTCCTGGGATGGGCATTCCCATCTTTTCCAATGCCTGGAAAAACCTGGAATTTCCTGGGAGATTGGGAATTTGGGAGCTCCTAACCCCAGAGGTTTAGGTGGGATATTGGAACAATTTTTCCCTGGAAAATCGTCCAGCCCTGGAAAAAAAAAAAAAACGGGAAAAAATGGGAAAGGATCCAGGGAATGGCTTCCCACTGCCAGAGGGATTGTGGGAATTGGGAATTCCTGGGGTTTTTTCCCAAAAATTTCCTGCTGGGAGCAGATTTTAAATGAGTGTAACCCCAGATGTGTTCACCTGGGGAAGAGGAGGATCCAAGGAGAGCTCAGAGCCCCTGGCAGGGCCTGAAGGAAAAGCAGATTTTGGGTGCAGAAAAAAAAAAAAAAAAAAAAATTTTATTTTCATTTATTTATTTATTATTCTTTACTGCAGCGAAAAGTTCAATAATGCAGCAGGGTGGGTTTGTGGGAACAGCCTGATTCCTGGGAATTTTGGGGCCTGTTCCTATTGGAATCCCAAATAAATCAAATTGCCCAGCTCCAGTTTTACGATAAATTTAAATTATTCCAGGCTGGGAAAAAAAAAAAAAAACAAAAAAAGAAAAAAAAAAAAAAAAAAAAACAAAAAAAAATTGCTGAAATTATTTTTTTTTAATAATAATTTTGCCTGCAGATAGAAATTTTTCTCATTTCCATTAAGATTTTTTTTCCCCGTATCTTTCTGTTCCCTGAGTTAATATTTTTGCTTTCAAGGTTGATGGGGCAGCTCAGGGGAGGCAAGTTTGACATTGATAAATTTATAAACTTTAATATAAAATCTGGTTTTAAATCTAAGTATTTATTAACTACTGAAATATTTAAAACGTTCAAATCCAAATATAAATACTCATTCCTAAATATTTATTCCTAAATAATTCTTAAACCTGGTTTGGTCTCACCTGATGAACACAAATTAAAATGGTGCCGGATAAATCCAAATAAAAACCCCCCTGCTGGCTGAAACAACACAGAGCACTGGGAGTTGGGAGAAAATTCCAGAAATAGAGGGAATCGTGTGGGAATCTGGGAAAAATATCCCTCAAAATATCAAAAATTCCTCCGAATGAGCCCTCAAAAATTATCTGTTCCCCAAGAGAGCAGCTCTGACTGCTGATCCCAGATTTCATCAATTCCCCTTCCCGATGGATTTCAATTTTTCCTGCTGATCCCAGATTTGGATTCCTCGCTGGAATATCCTGGAGAAATCTGGAAAAGATTCCAAACCTGGGCAAATCCATTTAGTTTGAAACGAAAAATAGGAGATTTGTGAGCATCAATCACCATCACAGCTTCCTCAAAAATTAAAAAAAAAAACGCTTTTCAAGTCGATATTTAAGTAAATTTAGGATTTTTCTGAGGGATGATTTCATTTCTTGCCCCAGAAGTAGAAAAGTGATGATTCCCAGTTCCTTTTTGGGATTTCTCCTGCCTGGAAAACATTTCAGGTGGGATTTTGTGGGTTTAAAAGCTGCAGAATACCCCAATCCCACAATCCCCCCAGCGCTGATTTTCCTAAAGGTGAGGAAGAGGCACCAAGTGTAAAGTTCATTATTTGGATGAAAAAAAAAAAAAAAAAAAAACAAATCCCAGAAGGAAAAACATCAGGTATTCGGATTTGTTGGAATTAACATCCAAATTCCCAGCGAGTGGGAGGAAAATCAAATCCCCAAAATTCTTTGATGTGAACAGGAAAAAGCCTAAAAAAATCACATTCACAGCTCTGAGGCTGAAAAGGGATTTTCAGGAGAGGTTTATGTCAACCAGGAAAGAAAAAACCTGGAAAAAAACTGCCTTTCACTCAGTCTTAAGCTGCTAATCCCAGCCTACATTTAGACATCTCTTCCAAAAAAAAAGCTCCAGCCCCAAAATCCTCTGATTTCTGGTGTCAAAACCTTCATTTTTTGGGAGCAGACGAACGGCTCCGTTTTCTTTTCAGCAGCTGAGAGCAAAAGCAGATTAAAAAAGAGGAAAAAAGACATTTCTGTTCAGCTTTGAGGTGGAATGTTTAAGGCTCAGATGCTGCCTGTCAAAGTTTGGATATTCAGGGTTTGGTTTTTTTTTTTTTGGATGAAGTTGGAATCAATGGACCTGGATTTTTATCAGCTGGAAAATCCCAGCTGGCAAAATCTGTAGGAATTGTCTGTAACAAGCAAAGTGTCAATCTTGGAAAATCAAAAAAAACTGGGAGTAGAGACCCTTCCCACAGTAAAAGGATTAACTAAGGCCATGGATGCATTTAAAATTTAAAAATGCTCTTAATTTTCTAATTTTAAGTCATTTTCACAGGTTATTCCTGAACATGACTCCTGCCCCTTGGACCTGTTCTGATCTCCACACTGAAACCTGGGAAATCCAACAGCAAAAAGAAAACCCTGAGTGATTTTAGAAAATATTTTAGAAAATGCCACTGAGCAAAATCCCTGTACCTGTCATTAAAAAAACTTTTTAGCCCTGTTTCAGTGAGTTACCAACAGATGTGCAGCCATAAACCATAGGGCTTGTTGGTGCCAACACCTGAGATTGCCAGAATTTGTGAGCAAAAAAATCAAAATAAGAATTTGGCCCATCGATTAGAATTAAATTGCAAAGGTTAAATTAAGTTTTAGAGTGAAGAAAACAAAAAAAAAAAAGTAGCGGCCTTCATGTTAACAACCTAGAGCTGCTGTGGAAATAGCTTTAAAATATGAAGTGATCCAGGGTGTTTAGCTAAATAAAAAAAAAACCATGTCACGTCTCAGGCTCGGAGCGAGTTACTGACAGACATTAATAATGTCACACATGTCACCCCACAAAATAAAACTGCTATTAACTCCTTGCTGCTGACACAAAGATATAATCACAGGGACTTTGAAAACATGAGCTACAGAGATCCTTCTAACCACAGCGAGAATCCCTCAAGAACAGAGTCAGGGAACTGCAACCAAGATGATAGCGATTAATTCCATGGACTATTCCAAAAATAGAACGTGTCTACGGGACTCTGAGTTTAGTCAAAATGGGATTACTGATTTTTGGAGTTGTTGATATTGTGTTTCTGTTGTTAGCCTCTTTTTAAAGTTGTCTGTTAAGAGTTTTTCAGAATGTCCTGGTTTGAACACAGGTGTGTGCTGAGGGAGGCAGGAGCCTCCCTTGGAATGGAGAATGCAAACCCCCTCCCTCCCAATTCTTACAATTGTGAAATTCAGGGGCTCTCAGGCAAAGCTGTGGGCAGAGCAAGAACAGTTCTGGATGAGGGGAACTGCAATAAAAATGCAGGAATACAAAGGCCATGGCAGTGTCCGAGTCAGGCTCCAAGCTGTCCCCTGTGGCTCAGGGCTTGGTGGCAGTGCCATGCCATGGTGGCTGCAGCCCTGGTGCAGTGGCAGATGTGGCTGTGCTGGAGCAGGGATCCTGGAGAAAGGGGCAGTTTTCCTGGGAAGCTGCAGTGGGCAGAGCTGGGCCTGCTTTTCCTCTGCCAATCCAGTGGCCAAGGCTGCCTTGCTGTGCCAATCCCAGATTGGATCCAGGGTTTACCTGGAATAGGTGTCCAATTATGACTTTAGGGCAGAGGCTTGACCTTATATTGCTGGAGAGACCTTCCTGACACAGAAACGACCAAAAGTTTCCAAGGCAGAGAAAAGCTTTTATTTCAGCCACCTTCTCCCTTTTATAAATTCCTTTCACCAAAGGCCTGCACTTCACTCATTGGTCAATAAAAGACATTTTGCTTGTCCATCAAATCTCTATTCTTGGTCAGTTTACAGATTTTGTTCCCTGATTCCCACAAGACAGATTTTTTATTTACTGCAGGTGCAGTTGTTTTTCCCCCAGGAATTGTTTGTTGTGTTAACAAACTCTCATTCCCCAGACTGTTTTCACAGTCACTTAACTGCCCATAGAAAGGACAAACCAACTATTCATTTAGCACAACAAAACCTGATTTGATGAGGCCTTTCTTTTATCATTTAGTTACCTTTCCACCACAACTTTCTAAATCCAAGGTTCCATCCCCCTGCTCCCCAGGGTCCTGGGCCACTCCTTGGTGCAAAAAACTTGGGCCTGTTTGGGTTTTTTTTAATTTTTTTTTATTTATCCCAGCTAACTGTGCTGCCACAGATTTCTGTGCTGGGAGTTTGGGGCTGCGTGAGGAGCAGAAATTCTCTGGAAAGCCAAATATTTTGGGAGTGAGCCAGAGGAATCAGGGATAAATGGAGGGATCCTTGCCCATGGCAGGGCTGGAATGGGATGAGATTCAAGCTCCTTCCCACCCAATCCATTCTGGAATTCTGCATTATCCCCATTTACTCCCCAAAATGCCAAGCTGCTTTCCTGCACACACACAAAAAAAAAAAACCTGGAGTTTCCCACGAATTCCAGATTCCAGCATCAAAAGCAAAACCGTAAAACCGAACCCACCAAAAAATATCAATTTGAAATAGAAATATCATGGAATAACAACTCCAGACCTTGCTGAAATACAGGATTTCTCCAAAATAAGCCTTGATTATTCCTGCAAAACGTAGAATTCCAGCTGATTTGAGAGCTGCTTCCCTTGATTTTTTTTTTTAGGAGTGTAAACACAGAAAATTCTGTATTTCCCAGCTCTAACACTCCCTTCAGCTGTGCAAACACCCCGAGGTGTTCACATCAATATTTGCAACTTAAGTAAACTCAGAGCTCAGCCTAAAGTCTATTCCCAGTATTAATTTAAAGATCAACCTCACACGAGTCAAGAATCCCGACATTTTTATTTTTCCAAGGAATTCTGGGGTGTTTTTTACTAAACATCCAATCCCAGCTGTGCCTAAATCCTCCTTTTACCAAGTCCTGGGAATTTCTGCAGCTCCTCCTGATGGTTATTGGTGTTTAATTAATTAATAAAGCACGGGATTGTTACAAAATGCCCGGGATTAATTGGAGCAGCTCGTTAACTCAGAACATAATGGGGTTTTGATTAGGGAGACGATTAAAATGCCATTTAGTCCCTGATTGCAGCAGCACCGCCTCAGGTGTTGGATTTTTGGGCCATCTTCATTCCAGGAAAAACGGGGAAAAGGATTCCTGGAGCACCTGGGGAACGACAACGAAAATGCCAATTTTTGATTTTCATTCGGGAGTTGGTTAAAAATCCCAGCCAGGCCAATGTTCCACTTAAATCCAAATTTCCTCGTTGTTTCCTAAAGAATTTCCAAGCTGAATCCTGGAATTAAGGCTGGGAAAGCTCCAAGAGGAGAGTTCAACCAGCACTGCCCCACATCCCCAAAAAACAAAACCTACAAGAAGAATAATCCATTTAATGATGAATTATTTGAGTGTTTGAGTGGGTGGCAGCTCCCTGAGCCTGGGAATTTATCAGTTGCCCCCAAATATTTTAATTAACACCAAATATTAAAACAATTTCCCATCCTAAATGAAATTTTTAAGCTCCATGATTTGAGGGTGATGCAGGAAATTAGAAGTCGGATTTTCTGCGGCAGCACAACCCCACCGCACCCAGATTTATTTTGAATTATGAAATTGGTTTTAACCAGATTTAAATTTTGGAAGCATTTGGGGATTTTTGGGAAGCGTTCACTGAAATTAACAATGCCCTCCTGTCTGAAACTGGACAAATTCAGGGATTTTTGTCTCACTACCATTTCTCACTCAAAAACAAGCCCCCAAAAATCAACTTTTAGCCTCAAAAACCCTTTCAAGGCCATTGGATGCATTTCCTGTGTGTCTCTACCATGGAATCTTTAAAAAATACAATCAATCTCCAAGGAGTTTGCCATTTTTGCAGACTTTTTCCAAAAAAAAAGTGGATTTTTGTACATGCAACAACCACCAGGAGTGATTTGAAAGCATCCAAAGGGTGTCTTTGATCTCCCTTGGATCAGGTCCAGGCACAACCCTGGATAAAATGGGAACATTCCCAAGGTGAAAATCCAGAGCTCCACTGTCCAGTTTAACAGGTTGGACTTTCTATCCAAGAAAATTCCCAGTTCCAAGCTCCTCAATATTTTTGGGCTCCACTTGGACCAAACCTTTATCATTTTTAACACCGGGAACCACAACTCCATCCTCTTTGCAAGGTCTTCTCCAACAAAAAAATAAAAAAAAAAAAAAAGCCACTTTGAAAACTCCAGCTCTTCAATATTTGGGAATGATCTCCCAGCACTGCATTCCTGCCCTTTATCCATTTGCTGTTGGAATTTAAAGTGCTGGGAAATTTTAGAATATTGGGTTTATAAGCTAAAATTTAGAATTACAGACAGGGTTTGACCTGAAACCTTGGGAAAGGCTCCCAAGTTTAGGGGCTGGAAGTAAGAAATGGATTGATAACTTACAGCAGAGTGTGTGGAGTTGAGGAAAATTCAGTTTTAGAGCCTAAAAGTCCCAGACAAAGCCAAAGCAGTTCCAAAGGTTCCCCAGAGGGTTTAGGATGGAACACTGTAAGGTTTGGGGGTTCAGAGGGGATTGGGTCAGAGAGTTCACACTGTAATCACAGCAATTAGCTCAGGGTTGGTTTAATAACAGAAATATCTCGTTGGCAGAATTTTATTGGCCCATGAAGCCTGAAATAGTCTGAGAAGCAGAAATGTGGGGACTTGTGGGCCACACTGCTGCCATCTGTGAGAGGGATCCATCCTCTCTGTGCCTCTGGAGAAGATCAGAAAATAAACTGCACTTTCCCAGGAAACTCAGAATTCCTGTTTGTCTGTTCCAAGAAAAAATCCCCACATATGAAACGTAAAGTGTGAAACATTCATGAGAGAAATCCTAAACTCACAATTTGGGATCCCAAATCTAGGAGCCAAAGGATTCATTCCCTTTCCCAAGAATTCCCCATTTTCAGCAGCTGGGGCTGATGGAATTTCCCCATTTTTCCCACCTCAGGCTCATCTCCTTGAGCTCCTTAATTACGGATTTTTCCCAAATCCTCCAAATTCCTCAGGATAAATCCAATCCTTCAAGTGTATTTTTAGGGTCAGGAAGTCATGAGTTTATTCCTGACCAGGGCTTGTTTGACCAATACAAAATTTTTCACTTATTTATACATTTTTTAAGCCAAAATAAAAGAATTAATTTATTGTTTCTAATTTACATCATTCTCTTTAATTAATATCCCAGCCTCTATTGGTTATTGATTTCTTGGTTTTTATTATTATTGATAATCAATATTCCAGCATTACAAATCCCACTTTTATGGTGGCACAAATTACACTCAGTTAGAAAAATAAAGAGAATAAGCAACAGAATTTTCCATTTCTTGATATTTAAATAAAATGGGCCCATGTGTTAAAAAACTGTTTGGAAGAAAGCTCCAAACATTCCAAGCTTTTTTTCCTTAGGAAAAAGGGAGCACAAAATTTCCTTTTTTCCTCAAATTCCTCCTCATCTTCTCATTGTTTTGAGTTAATTATTGTTTTTATAATTCTCCTGAATTGAGAGAAGAATTAAACTGTGAATTTAAGATAATAATTAAAGAAATTCAAATGGCTTGAAAATTCCGTAATGTCGATGCAGCCTTGGGAAAACTCAAAATCCATGAAGGATTTCAAATCTCTTTGCAATTATCCCCAAAATGAAGAGGGTCAGGCTGGATTTATTTATTCCAGAAGACCTAAAAGCTCTTTAATCCCTTCCTAGAAAACAAGGTGAATTTTTTTAATTTTAAAAAACAACCCCGTTGGAACCCAGAATACTGAGAATTATTTCTCTACATGTTTTAAGGGACCCAAACCCTCTGACAAATCCTATTTTTAACCTTTATCCATGCAAAGGGCTTCCCAGGCTCTGGGATCAAGCAGAACTTTCCAGAATGTCAATTAGATACCAGCAGAATATGGAATTGATCCCAGGGGGAGAAATTGAGATTTCTGGGTTTGTTAGCACGGGAAGGAGATGGAGACAAGCTGGAGGATCTGACTGGAGCAGCTCATTCCTTCAGAACTTCAGGATCACACCAAGGGAGGAAAAAATCAAGGAAAAAAAGGAAAAATCGACACAAAATAACAGAGAGAGTTCATTCCCTGTGCCAACACCAGGGAAGGGCTGGCAAAAGGAACTTTTCCATTGGATTAGGGGCTGAAAATTTGGGAAAAAATGAGCTCCCAGGGAGGTTTGTCTGGATCTGAGCTGAGTCTTGATCACTCTCATCAAGTCCCTTTCTCTCTGTGTTTTCAGGCTTTTATTGTTCCTTGATTTCCTGATTGAATCAGAGCTCTCCAGAGCAGTTCAATTCTTGAATAAAGATGCAGATTCCGGTCTGGGATCCAATTTCTGCTGGAATTTTCATTCCAAAGCTGTTTTTTTCCGCATTGGCCATGAGTAATCAGAATCTGAATGATTTTGTGGATGCCTGAGTGTTCTGTAAGATGGGACAGTGAAACCACAGGAAAAAGGAAAGAAGTTGGAGCTTGAGGTTTCTTCCCAAGCCCTTGCTGGCAGAATTTTCAAAAAAATTCCTGCTGGAAGCAGATTTTAAATGGGTATAACCCCAGATATGTTCATGTGGAGAGGATAAAGCTCCAGGGAGAGATCAGAGCTCCTGGCAGGGCCTGAAGGGGCTCCAGGAGAGCTGGAGAGGGACTGGGGACAAGGGATGGAGGGACAGGACACAGGGAATGGCTTTTAGCTGGAAAAGAGGGAAGTTTGGATATTGGGAATTAGGAATTCTTGGCTGGGAGGGTGGGGAGGGGCTGGGCTGGAATTCCCAGAGCAGCTGTGGCTGCCCCTGGATCCCTGGAATGTCCCAGGCCAGGTTGGACATTGGGGTTGGAGCAGCCTGGGACAGTGGGAGGTGTCCCTGCCCATCCAGGGGTGACACTGGGTGGGATTTCAGGTCATTTCCAATCCAAACCATTCCAGGAATTCTCCAATTCTACTAAAAGTGATTCTTGTTGCCAAACGAATCCAAATCCAATCCCAATTAATTCCTGAGTGGAATTCCAGCCATCCAGCACTATAAACACCACAAACATCCTGAAGACACCAGGAGGCAGAAATTCCCATTCCCTTTTCTCTTTGCTTTCCTTGGAGCAGAGGAAGTCCAGAGGTAAATTCCTTCCTGACTTTTCCATCCAATCTAAGGAGCACAATTTCACTGGAAAAGAAACAAGAAAATGTGGGAAGAGTTCCTGTTTCCAGAGCCAGCTGGATTGATTGGAAGCTCTAACACCCAAGGAAAGCTTTCCCTCTTGAGCATTATTTATAAGACCAGCACTGTGTCCTAAAGTTTCCCATCCCAGTCAAAATATTGGATTTGTTCCTGGCCCAGAAGTCAAAAATTTGTTGGGAATTTGGATTGTTGTGGGTTTTGTCCAGATTTCTGAAAATGATCTTTGTCTGACCCCAAAACACCCCTGAGATTAATTATATAAATGTTATAATTCATCATATAAATTCAAGCAATTTAAATTCATAAATTATGTATCATTCACCTTATAAATTTTAGAATTCATTAA
Source organism: Certhia americana (assembly GCA_018697195.1). Classification (NCBI taxonomy): domain Eukaryota; kingdom Metazoa; phylum Chordata; class Aves; order Passeriformes; family Certhiidae; genus Certhia; species Certhia americana. The sequence goes on from CM031861.1 coordinate 62,828,964, forward strand.
TGACACGCTTAAGGCAAAAATCCAGGGATGTTATTCCTGGATCATTCCAGCAATCCCTAATAAGCAGGAAGGATGGGCAGATTTTCCTTCTGGAAATTTTCCAGCACCATCCCACCCTCAGCTGCACAATTCTTTCAGGAGAGCAGAGCAGAGCTCATCCCTGATGGAATTTGCATCCCTAAAATCCCCCAGGCTGACTCCAGCAGCTGGAAAAATCCAAGGAATTGGGATCAGGGTTTGGAGCTCAGCACTGGCTGCACATCAGCAGCTTCTTGGGTGGGCTTCAAAAATCAACAGTTGAATCAAGACTGCTGAAATTCCAAAAAAAAAGCTGTCCCAGAATCCTGGAATTGGAGACTTAGGGAAAAATGCAGCATTTCCAGGGATCCTTCAGCTGGGGATGGAGATTTGGAAGAATTCCATCCAAGTTGGGATCCAGTGAGGTTTGGAAGATGAATTTCTAGGCTTGCACCAGTCACAGGTGATTTGTGGATCTTCTTTCCCACCTGGGAAAGTTCTCCCCATATTCCAGATTTTTTGGTTTTCCAAGCCCAGCTTTGGAGGTGAAAGGCAGAACGGGAACAGCTTTTTTTAATGGCCAAGGGATGGAGGAAGGAGAAGTGAGAACAGAAGGAAAAGAAATCAACTCTTCCCACAGAATATTTTGGAAAAATCCAGCTTGGGAGATAACGTCACATGCTTTACCCAGGAATGCTCCAGGAGAAATTCCAGGGGAAAGCTTCCCAGGAGGTGCTGGGCTGAGCTTTGGGATGCAGGGAATGAACTGAGGCAGTTTTTGTGCTTCAAACTCAGCTTTACCTCCACAAAGAGCACAAAATTCTCATATTTCCCAAATCTCCGAACATTTTTTTTCCCCCAACGTTTTCCAGTTTTTTTGGAGGCTCAGCTGAAATTATCTTTATTCATGATGGGGCTCAGCAAAGCTGAGCGTGGGTGGCTGAACGGGACTTTCCCTTTGAATTTCCTGCATGTAAATATATAAATCCAATAAATTTCATGGATTAATTTCCCGAACTGTTGGATAAACTGGCAGATATTGTTCGCCAGCTAAGCTTGAGTGACGTGGCTTCCACTCACCGCATCCTCAAAAATGACTTTATTATTAGAGGCAGGACAGATTTTGCCACCTCAGCTGAATTTTTTTAGCGTTCAGAGGAAAAGCTCTGGGTTTTTAACAGCTTTAATTCTGCTGCAAAATGTATTTGGGATGAGGGAAGGGAAACTGTCTCGAGGCCTGATTTTTCTTATAACGGTTCACTTGCTCCACTTCCTTTTGCAAATCAGCTCATAAGAGATAATAATATAACAATTAACTCTAGTTTGAGCATCTAATAATCATTAACTTATTGTTTATGTATCTAACTTCAATAGAATTTGCTCTTAACTCTCAGCTAAAAATTTTAACTTTTAAAATCACGATTCAGGGGCAATTCTTCAACCAATAAGAATGGGGAGGAGCTCAAGGTGAGGTTTATTTTACATTCCCCAGGGAGGGGAACAGGAGGAGAACAGGTCACAGGGACCAATGGGATATCCAGGATTAGGGGATTTCCAAAGGGGAGGGACAAGCAGGGGGTTGGAATAAGGGAGGATTGACATTTAGGAAGGGAACATTCTGGAATAAGGGGCAGGGTTGGGGTAGGATGGAGAGCTGAGTAGGAGGACACAACTGAGGTTGAACCAACAGCAGGGGGGGAAATAGGAACAAAACATTACAAACTGTTACAGAAAAAACACCCCACAAGAAGAAACAGAGCCCGTGTTGAGCAGTAAAATCATGGAATCCTGGAATGGTTTGGGTTGGGAGGGAGATTAAAATTCATCCCATCCCACCCTTGCCATGGCAGGGACATCTTCCACCATCCCAGGTTGCTCCAACCCCAGTGTCCAACCTGGCCTTGGACACTTCCAGGGATCCAGGGGCAGCCACAGCTGCTCTGGGCAACTTTATTTCCATAAAAAAAAAGAGAAAAAGAATCCAAGAAAAAGGAATCCAAGTAAAAAGTGGCTTCAGGAATGTCTGTGTTTGGTTTTGCTTCTTGCAGAACTTGTCCAGCTCCCTTGGCTTTGACTTTTCCCAGATATTTCCATTCCGAGAATGGATCAGTATCTTCGTTATCATTTTATCAATCCATTCCATCTTCAATCAAAATGATCTTTCCCGTTTGGATATCATATTTTATTTGGAGTTATCTGCTCCCAGCTGAGGATGTCAAGACCTGCAGAGATCCAGAATTCCTCTGGTTCCCTTCAAAACGGTTTAAACAATTTCCAGTCACTCTCTTGCCACAGCAAAAAAAAATCACAACCATAAACTTTATTTTCCAGACCTCCTGCCTTTTGGAAGATTCCAGATCCAGGAGGTGCAAAATTATTTAGGGGAAAAAAAATTCAGCCAGAATTAAGGGAACAAGGGGAAATGTCAGTGGTTATTTGAGTGTCCGAATAATTTTTCTTTTCAGCGCTGATCAAGCCCTAAATTAATTTTTCTATTAAAAACTCATGGAAAAACACACACCCCACGCCCCAAGCCCCTGTCAGTGATAGATCCCATTTTTATTTCCAATTAATTTTCCCCGCGGTACCATCGTTAATTTGTTTACAAACCCTTCTCTGCGCTCGTTTCCTATCAGGCCTCCCATAAATGTCAAGTTTTTTTTGTGGCAATGTCGTGAGTTACAGATAAACACAACTTCACGTCCTGAATAATGAAAAATGAGGGGTTTGTGGGATGGAAACCTTGTAAACATCAGCGTGGCTTCATTGCTGGAATGTTTGAGTGAATCTTTAATTTAAGGAGTATTTTTATGGCGTTTTTCTGGCGATTCCTAAAGCTGTTTGCAGAATATAAAAATAAAGTTCTTATGGGGAAATCTGTTCCGGATTTTTTTGGCAAGCACGGAGCACGTCAGAGGGATGGGGTCTTTAATTAATGGGTTATTTCTTAAATTCAATTATTCCGCAGTCTTCTTTTTTTAGCTTTAATTAGGGGAATTTAATTGAATCCTAAAAATTGGAATTAAATTCTAAAATAATAATAAAATAAATTATAAGAATAACATAACAATCAATGATAAAATAACAAAATTTATAATACTATAATAAATAGAATACTATAATAAATAACTAATGAAAAATTAATAACAATGTCACAATATAATAATAAGAATAATATAACAATTTAAAACAATAAATAATAATATAATAATTTATAGATATCAATATATATCCATAATATAATATTACTATAATATGATAATACTATAATAATAAAAATTCAATTAAATAAATTGAATTGAATTCCTAAAAATCCTGGTGATCTCCAGAAGATTCCGTTTGCTCCACAATTCTGCCAAATCCCCAATTAAATTACTCAGCATCCAAGTAAATTTGAACTTTATTTTTCCCTATGAATGTAGGATAATCCTGATTTTTTTTTTTCCACATTTGCTTTGGGTTCAGCAGAATTGATGCCGTTTTCTCCCTCCTGGATTTCCCCAGCAGATTCCTGGGCGATTGAAGGGAGGCAATAAATTAAAATCTAAGGTTTCTTTTTGGTGAATATTTGCCAATATTTCACTTTTTTGGTGAATCTGGAGCTGTTTTGAGGTCAGATTCATCGAGGACTTCAGACTGAAATCAGCCATGGAAATTTTTTCCATGTCCAAACCGTTTATTTAAATTTAATTTCCTTTTTTTTTTTTTTTTTTTGTTTTTTTTTAAGGTGAAATATATTTAAGTGGAGAAGTAATCAGGCTTTAAATAAAGGGAGAGAAGGGAAAATAAGATTATTATTAGGATGGGCTCAGTGGCAGTTCTGGGATGAAAATTCCTGAATTTCAGGCTCAACCTCTGGTAAGATCTGATGGAAAAAATAGGGAAAAAATGAAATCAAATGGTTTCCAATTTTTTTTTTTCTTTTTTTTTTTTTTTTGAGGATGGTGACTGCTCTGAGAGAGCCTCTGCCTCGGAATTCCTGGAATTTCTTCCATTCAGCCAAAATTCCTGAGGCTCTCTGAGCTTCATTAACTTAGAGCTGCAACTTTTTGATATTCCAAGGGATATTTTTGATATTCCAAAAGCCTGGGATTTGTCCCAAACCTTGGAATTTCTTGGGACAGGGGGAATTTGGGACGTTTTTTTCCTGGCAACAGAGCTGAAACAGGGATTAATTATTCCACACCAACTCTCTCCTTCAATTTTCCAGGAGAAAATTGATGTCCTTGGCACAGTAGGGTCCTCCCAGAAGCCTCCTGAGGAGCCCAGTTTGCCCAGTTTGCCCAGTTTGCAGCAGAATTCCAGAGTTTTTTCCAGGCTGCTGCGCCCCAAAGTCAAGGGGAACAGCAGAGAGTGCAGAAAATGATGGGGAAAAAAATCAAAATTGCCAATAAATAAAAATCCAGGATTTCCAGGGTGGTCTGTCAGCAACAGAAAAGGAGCAAAGCAGGAGCTGCTCTCCTTAATTCCCATTTTAATCTTTCCACTGGTGGGGAAAAAAAAAAAGCAGGGAAAAAGCAGAAAATGTGATGGAAAGGAGGAATTACTGCTTTTGTTATTTCCCTGCTCTCTCCCTGAGAGGGATAAGGGAATTTTTTTACACCTTCCTTTTGTTCTGATGCCAAAATCCTGCCTGGAGCAAGCAGGACAAGGAGAAAAAGGAGCAAAAAGAAAAAAAAATTAAAAAATTAAAAAATTAAAAAAAAATCCTGACTTTGCAAAGTGAAATAATGCAAGGGAGACAGGAGATCATCCCCAGGGGAGATCATTCCCAGTTTTGCTCTGATGTTCCCATTCCCAACTTTACAACGGAGATCAAAACAATCCTGACATCAAATATTTTGCTCAACACGGCCTGAAAAAGAGAAAAATTTCAAGGATTTCAGAGGGTTTGGGTGTTTGAGAAAGGCTGGCCTGAAAATTCCTCACTAAACAGGAGGTTTATTCTTTTATTCCAGCTAAAATCAGCTCTGGAATTTCATCCTGGAATTGGGATCAAGGAGGCAAAGCAGAAGGGAAGGAAATGGAGCAGCAAACCTGAGAGGGAAGAAAAAAGGGATTTTTAGGGATGTGCTGTCGTTATCCACAAAACAGGGTCAATATGGAGAATTCAAGGAATTTTTTTTTCCCATTTCTGGGGTCAGGTGGCTGAATTTGGGAGGTCTGGACACACACAGAAATCCCGGGGTTGGATAATTCTGGGATAGAACCTGCCAGGGAGGGAATTTCCAGCAGGAAAAGAAGCTTTGTGCAAAAAAAGGGCCCCCAAAATCAGCTTTTTCTCCTCGGAATTTGTAGATTTGCCCTCACCTACAGCACAGCAGGCAGGGAGAATTTACAGCATTCCTTGAGATAGGACAAAAAGCAGCATTTTTAATTAACAATGTGCTTTAAGCACATTATTTGAACAGATTGGCTCGAGGTGAGGAGGGGGGAGGCTGCTGAGAAATACGAGCTGCCCTTCCAGTGGCAGGAAATAAATGGATTTTATTTGTTCTCCTCTTAAACAAAACATAATTAAAGAGCTGCAATGTTCCCAGTCAAGGCAACAACCCCAACATTCAATTAAAACCCGCTCTCCTTTATTACATTACAATCCAATTGCAGTGTTTTTCGTGGCAGTTCACATCAGGGATATTTGAAAGCTGCTTGGCTTTTGTAAATTCAGATTTTTTTCCTCTCGGAGCTGGGTTTTTATCACCTCCAGGAGCAATCCGTGACCTGAGCCCGTCAGGAATTCCACCTTGGGCTGACACTTCCCTCCTGGAGAACCCCACAAATATTTCCTACGGGTCTTTTCCATTTGCTGGCAGCTGGTTTTTGCTCCAATTCAGCTTGAAGAGCAGCCAGACTTTGGGGGCATTAATGTGATTTTTTTTTTTTTTTGTCTTTTAATGCATTAATGCTTTTATGCAGCTCTGGAAGTGCCACACTGGGGTTTTACACACAAAGGGTTTTTTTCCCTGGATGAGAGTTTCCAGGGATGAAGATGCTCCAGTGATGATAAAGTTAATTTATCATTTATTTCATTTAATAAAATACTTCTCGCTCCTAAGTGCGAGAAGCACACATGGATGAGCTTTGAAACCAAAATCATGGAATTCAGTAGAATCGTGGAATAATTTAGATTGGAAGGAGCTTAAAGCCCATCCCATTCCACCTCCTCCCACTGTCCCCAGTGCTCCAACCTGGCCTTGGGCACTTCCAGGGCTCCAGGGGCAGCCACAGTTCCTCTGGGAATTCTATTCCACTGTCCCAGCCAGGAATTCCATCCCAATATCCCATCTCACCCTCCTTTCTCCCAGTTTAAAACATACCCTTGTTTGTCTCTCCAGCTCCTGCAAATAATCCACTGCCTCAGGTTCCCAGAGCTGGAAATGGAGGAATTCTCATTTCCACCAAAATATTCAAGCTGGGATTTATCCATTTTTCATTTCTTCACCCCAAAAAAATGAAGAATCAGACCAAAAGCAGATCCTATTGGATTTTTTTCCCCATTCCTGACCCCCACAAGGCCTGAGCAGCCCCACAGAGCTCCACGTTAAGATAAAAGGGATGAGTGTCCCCTCCTCCAGGAACATTCAGGAAATTAATCCCTTCCTAAGGGTCAGTTTTAGTCTGGTTTAAGCAACAGCAGCTCCAGTGACTCCTGAAATGGGAGCTGATAAATCTCAGGCTGAAATGATGGAGGAGCTTTGGGAAGAAAAGCCTTCAGGTTCTAATCCTTTATTTAGAGTGGGGAAGACCCTCCCAACCTTCCAGTGGGGAAAAAGAAATGGAAAATAGGGATTAAACAGTGAGAAAAAACCAAGATTGTTTTGCACAAGTCTGAGGCAGAAAAGGTGAAGCTGAAGTGACTTCATGGAGACCAGGGACACCTTCAGGTGTCACAGCCACCATCTCAGGGGGACATTCCTGTCCCCTCCAGTGCCACTTAAATTGATTTAAACCCCCTCAGAGAGCAGCAAGAAATGGCTGAGAGACACAGAGCAGGCTGAAAATCCTGGGAAAGCAAATCCCAGTGGCAAAAGAGATCTGTGTCACTGAAGGACAAGGCTTCTTCCCCTCAGTTATCCCAGGAAAAGGCTGGAGACAGTGGGCACAGCTCCTGATATTCAGGGTTTATCCTATTCTGTGATTTCTAAGCTTAAAAATAATTCTCTGTGGGGAAAATGTCTTTAAAGAAGAGTTCTGGATCTTTCCCAAGGATTGCCCAGGGTCCCTGGCAGGACACAAGTGGGCCGGTATCCATGGAATTCCCAGCTGTGCTTCCCAGGCCTGGAAATTCCCCCTCAGTGGTTAAATCCCAACAAAAAGCCAAATTCCCTACTTTCTCTGCCCCAAATTACCCAGGACTGGAGATTCAAAACGTCTCTTGCAGCAGCTTCTTAGAACATTACCACTTAAAAATCAGGAAATCCTGGAATGGTTTGGGTGGGAAGGGACCTTAAAGCCCATCCAATCCCACCCCTGCCACGGGCAGGGACATCTCCCACACTCCCAGCTTGCTCCAAGCCTCATCCAGTCTGGAAAAAATAAAGAATTCTTTTTCACAACCTTCAAAAGCTCTGGCAAAGCACCCAAAATTAATCCTGTGCTTCCCACGGGCTGTGGGTAAGCGCCCAAAAAGGTGAGAAATGGGAGAATGCCCAGAAAGAGCAGGAAATGAGGCTTTCAGCTCAGCAGGAATAAATCATCTGAAAGAAAAGAGTTCATCCCATGGAGAGATGGGAGTCATGCTGGGATGAGGCAGGAAAACTCTCCAAACTGCCCCAGGGAAAGAAGTGACTGTGGATGATGCCAAGGTGATGCCTGAAGTTTGATCTTTTCCATTTCCCAGACTCTGGGCAGTTCTGGGTTTCCCATTCAGTGTTGCTGAGCTCTCTTCACACAGCTCAGACAAAACAATTCCTTCTGCACTTTGATGCCAAGGCCAAATTTCCATGCCCAGAGCAAAGGCAAGGGTGAAGGGAAGAGAGCAAAGCAAGGAGGCTGGAGCTTCCTGGCGTGGGGCTGGAATTGGCCAATTGAGCCCAAAGTGCTCCTGGAGCAGAACTGATCCAAGTGTGGCACCTGGTGGCCGGGCGTCCATTCTGTGCCCATTTTGGGTTCCCCCTGGGTGTGTCCCGGCCGGGCTCTGGCACTGCCCAGGCTGTGTCCAGTCAGGCCTTGGAATAAATCCCCAATTTATCCTTCTGCCCTCCACACTCTCTGCTACGGGACAGCATCAAAGGGGCAAAAACTAAGGAGAACAGAAGGGAATAAAGCTGTAGAATGTTTAAGGAATGGGGGGGGAAATCCTTCTTCCTATCAGGGATTTATTTATTTAAGAACAAGGAAGGACCATTTTCACTGTCCCAGGTTGCTCCAAGTCCTGTCCAGCCTGGCCTTGGACACTTCCAAGGATGAGGGAGCCACAACATCCTGAGCAGAAGCTGGGACTGCCCGGATTTTTGGAGCTGTTCCCATGAAACAGGGAAGTGGAAGTTCCCAGGCTGTTTTCTTTGGAGCTGCAGCCAGGACCTTCCTGAATGTCCCAAATTTCCCCAAATTTGCTGCTCCAACCTGTGGGACACCAGTGATGGATTTGTCTCCAGACTCCCTGAACAGATAAACCCAAAATCCATGTCCTAGGCTCACTGGATCCTGACAGAAGAGAATTCCTGGCATCCAGGATCCAGCCAGCTCTGCTAAATCCATCCCAACATCAGCAATTCCTCCCATTTCACTTTCTCCTCTAGAGGCTGAGAGAATCCTGTGGTAAATCGAATTAATGCCTGGCTTGAAACAGCAAAAAGCAAAGAAAACATTGAGTCCAGGCAGCATGGAGAAAAATAAATAAAACAGGAGAATAGGGAGAAATTGGAGTCAGCTCTAATATTCCTTACAAAAAGGGGCGTTCCCTTCAGCTGCCAGCTGTGAAAATGTTTCCTGGATTTAATCCCAAGGAAATTAAAACTTTTGTCCCCAGTCAAAACGTTGTGTTAAAGATCTAAAATAGTTGCTGCTGTTCAGGCAATGTCCCATTCATCCTTCAGCTCCAGGATTTGGGAAGACAGGAATATTGCTGTGCAGTGGGCTGGAGAGAACCGGAATTAGCTCAGTCAATTAAGTCATGATTAATTTATGTTAGATCTCGTTCTCCTGAGTCCAGGAAAACAAAGACTTTACTTAACTGGCAGCATTTTCGTTTAATAAAAGTAAAGGTTTTAAAGATGGCTTGGGGAGGGGGGGGGAAACCCTTGCTGACAAAATCAATAGGCAGCAAATTCCCGTTGAAATTCCCATTAAATTTGTGTCAGTCCCAGTTAAAATAACTGCAGAGTCCGAAATAAAGGGGATGCTCCTTCCAACTGGAGACCCAGATCCCTGATTAATGCTGCTCCTTTGGGATAAATCCCAAATGTGGGAAGTTCTGGCACTTCCTTCCTTTTTTCTCTGTCAAACCTTTCCCATTGTCCTGATCTGGGCAGGGAATTTGGGATAAATCCCAAATGCAGGAATCTCTGGGACCGCCTTCTTTTTTCCCTGTCACAATTTTCCTGTTGTGGCTCCCCTGTCCTGATCTGGGAATTTGGGATAAATCCTAAATACAGGGAGCTCTGGCACTTCCTTTCTTTTTCCCCTGTCTCAATTTTCCTCTTGTCCTGATCTGGGCAGGGAATTTGGGACAAATCCCAAACGCAGGAAATTCTGGTACTTCCTTCCTTTTTTCTCTGTCAAACCTTTCCCATTGTCCTGATTTGGGCAGGGAATTTGGGATAAATCCCAACTGCAGGAAACTCTGGAACCTCCTTCCTTTTTTCCCCTCTCACACCTTTCCCATTTTCCTGATCTGGGCAGGGAATTTGGAACAAATCCCAAATGCAGGAAATTCTGGTACTTCCATTTTCCCTGTCACAACTTTCCCATTGTCCTGATTCGGGCAGGGAATTTGGGACAAATTTTTTATATTAACTTCTGCTCTCAGACATTTTACTATAGTTATAATATAAACTTTTTAACTATCATTTTACTTTAATTTTATGACTTTATATGACTTTTTTTTTATTATTATTATTATTTCTTACCTCACATCTTTTATTAATTGTTTGCATTTTTCCCTAAAGGACGTGGTGGTTTTAACTTGAAATCGAGCAGAAAGGCCGATACTAAACTACTCTATGCTAAAAAAGAAATCAAATATACTAAATATACTTAAATATATTAAATATATAAATATGTTTACTAAATACAAATATATTATTTATATTAAAAAATAAACCAAAACCAGGTGGAAGCTCAGCTCCATCCAGCTGCTCACTGACTCCTCCCTGCTGGGATTTGGGAAGAGCTGGGAGAGGATGTGGTGAATTTTTTTGGTTTCTTTGGGGTTTTTTTAGGGTTAGGATTAAAAGTGGGAGATAGAATTTTTGTCTGGATTTAGATGTTTATTATTTTTATTTATGTTATAGTTTTATTGATTATGAGTGGTTTTTTATATTAAGTTAATAGAGAAGAAATGGGGTTTAGAGTTTTAAGGGGCTTTTAAGTATAAATTAATTATGGGATGTTAATTAATTTATTTTTAGTTTTAATTCAATAATTAATTAAGCCACAAGTCTGAAGGTCAGAGGGCACCGAGCTTTCCTGACTCCAAAATCAGCACAATCCCAGTAGGAATTATCCCAGACTTAATGGGAAGTTTGCCTCTAAAAGGTTGCAAACAAATAAAACTTGAAATAAAAGGTCTGCAGATGACTCCTGGGCCTTTCCTTGCTTTCCTCCCTTTTCCTTTAAAAATTCCATTCCACAGGAATCACAAAGTTTAAAAATATTCCCCTTTTTTTCTCCTTTCTCTCCTTGTGTCTCTTTGTTCTTTATTCTCATTTTTCCTCTTTTTTCTCTTTCTCTGGATTACAGTCGCCTCCCAAGAGCGTTTTTGGAGGGAAATTCTGGAAGATCCAGGGATAATACAGAGGGAAAAGGTGGGAATCAGTCTGAATTTTATGCTTTAATCTCCCGCTACACCGCTGGATTTCCATCCCCACTCTCCCAAAGCTCCCTCAGGGATGTTGGAATCCAAAAAGCAGAGAGTTCCCAGAACACTGAACCTGCAGGTCAAAGCTTGGAATTAAATACAGGGTTCGATCTGAGACACTGGGGAAAATTGCCAAATTTAGATACTAGAAGCAAAAATGTAGATTTGTAATTATGTAGAAATATGTTCAGCTAAATACCGGAAAGTTTAAAGTTTAGAAATTAAGAAATAGAAGTAGTTACAAAGGTAATAAGAAGTTTTAGAGTGTGGTATTGTGAGTTACGTGTGACTTTCTCGTTGGCCAAGAAAATCCACATTGCAGCAAAACATGCAAAACAAAATATTTAAATATTGGATCAAAAACATAATCTTGGTGGCAGTATTTTATTGATTAGTAAATCCTTAAAAGATCTTGTAACCAGAGGTCTTGTGACCTTCTGAGCCACGAGGCAGAAATGTGAGCAGAACTCACCCTCCCTGCCTGTGTGAAAGATAAAAAATCAAAAAAGCCATCTAAAGCAATGCAGAAGTCCCATCTCTAATTTATAAAATCCATTAAAATTCCCAACGAGGTCCTTTCCAAGGAGGTCCTTTCCAAGCCAAAGCATTCCCTGTTTCCCTGCTCCCATCCCCTTCCCAGGCTGTCACCTGCCCCGAGGCTCCGCGGATGTCACCGTGAGCCGGCCACCAGCAGCGCTGCTGGGAAGGAGATGTGGAAGTCAAAGTTATTTTGGGAATTGCCAGGAGGTTTGGGAGGAGCCTTCAGACTCCAAAAGGGGATTTGTGCAAACTGGGAAACTTCCCTGATCCAAAATCATTTAGGGGAGAGCTGTAACATTCCAAGAACGGGAGGTTTGGAGCAGAGCTGAATTCCAGAGGGAACAGGATCAACGCCACTGGTGGCTCCTGGCTCTTTATATCCAGAAATCCCTTCAGCCACTCCAACCTCTCCTTTCTGATGGAAACAAACAAAAAAAAAAAAAGCTGGAATCCCATGAAAACACCAGACCCAGATATTCCATTTAAAGCCAAATGCTTGTGAGCCTCAACCAAACCAAAAATGGTTTTCCTTCCCAGCCATTCCAGAGGCTTGGAATGAAGGAAGAGGTTTCCTGTAAGGCTGGAGCTTGTGCATTAAGGAAGAAACAGGAGCACAAACTCCCATTTATTTGATTCCAAGTTGGTTTAGTAGGATGATTTTTTTTTTTTTTTCCCCAGGAGCCTCAGCTGTTCCATCCTTCCTGTAGGCAAACTCTGGACAAACACAGAGAGCTGCTGACATCCTCCAGCAGAATAAATATGGATTTTGGACAAAAATAGAGAAATAAGCAACATTAGGGATGCCTCTGCAGGCTGGCTCAGCCATCCAAGTGGAAACAAGCTGGGAATGCTGCATCAAACCTCTCCAGGAGCCAAAAAACGAGGACAACAAATGGGTTTGCAGTTGGAAAAGCTTTGGGATACAGCAGGATTTTACGTGCTATTCGTGTGGGATGGGATCAAACTTCATCCCTGAGCACTGGGAAAGGCAAAGGAGTGCCTGTGCCAGAACTACAGCCAGGCCCCAGTTTGGGACACGAGAGGAAAATGGGAATGTTATTCCCACAGGGATTTGTGTTGCCCCAGGGTTGGGGGTTTTCCCTGTGTGAAGGTGGGATCAGAGCCAAAGGATCCCTCTGGCCTTGCTGGCACCTGGAGTGGAGGCAGCCCCACATTCCCAACATTCCAGCTCACCCCATTCTCCTTCCCTGAGCTTCCCCAAGCCCTGGGAATGTCACCAGGCAGGGCCAGCCCAGGACAGCTGGGAGTCCCTGAGAGGTTGGAAAGCAAATCCTCCCTGATCCAGGCAGCTCCTGACTGTGGAGCCAGGACTGCACAGCGAGCCTAAAGCTGCAGATTGGGGGAAATTGAGGTAATCCATGGAAAAATCAGTGTGTGGGGCTTGGACAACTCCCAAGGGTTTGGAAAGCCCAACTGAAAGAGCTCCTGAGGCTCTGATTAAACCTCAGCCTGAGCTTTGGCAGAAAATATCTTGGATAACTCCAGGGAGGGAATGAGGGTTTCCCCTCCCTACATCATGGAGATGCTCCAGAGCTGGATCCAAGCCAAAAGGCAGAGCAAGGAATTCATAGAAAATCCAGGGAAATGTGGATGGGAAAGAAGGCAGTGATGCAGCAAAGCCTGTGTGAAATAAACACTAAAATGTCATTTTTGGCTGGGTAAAATCACAGTTTTTATAGGCAAAGAGCAGAACTCCTGTATTTCTATTCCCAGCTCTCCCAGGAATTCTGGCTGTACCCTAAATATTTGGATCTGATTGAGAGCCCACACAGGGTCTGGGAGGTTCAGCAGTTCTAAAATTCCCAATCTGTCCTGAATGAGGGCATTTTGCTCCCACAGCAGGAATGTGGAGAGCTTTTTCCAGACTGCTAAAGCTCCAGGATCATTCTCCAAAAGAAAAAAAAAAAGTGGGATAGAAGTGGAAATCACTGCTAAGGGCACAGTAGTGTTTAAACACCATTAAAGATATAAAAAATACCAGTAGTAACTCAATTTAATTTGAGTTTTTCCTCATTCACAGACCTGGGTAAGTGTCCCTGGAAGCCTGGAAGTATCCAATGGCTGGTTGGATGGGGCTTGGAGAAAATTGGGATCATGGAAGTTGTCCCTGAGTGTGGCAAGGATGGAACCGAGATGATCTTTTAGGTCCCTTTCAACCCAAGCCATGACTCTCTGAAATGCTTTTTAATCCTGAATGAATTTCCAGGCCAAGAAGGGGAATTGTGGATATAATTCCTGCGGGAAGCCGGTGCCAGCCCGGTGATGGGGACTCACTGTGACACTGTGACAAGGGCAGCGCCCGCAGCTCCCAAATTTGGCTTTTTTTGAGGCAGAAATGATTCAGATTTTTGAGGTCACTACCAGAGACAGGGCTGGAAATGTGCTGAGGGAGAAGAGCAGAGTGAGTCACGCTTTTCCCTTTCTTCCAGAGGTATTTGATCCCTGTTCTCCCCCTGGTTGTGCAGACAGTGTCCAGGGCAGAAGGATAAAACAGGGATTTATTCCAAGGACTCACTGGACACACCCTGGGACGTGCCAGAGCCCAGCCGGGACACACCAGGGTGAATCCTGTCCTGGTTTAGGGCAAATTTGGGAAGACACCTCCAAGTGGGATCCCTCTAGAAAGCAAATCCCTCCCCCAGGTGGTTTGGGAAAAAAATATTTCCTTGGAGGAAAATGGAAAAAAACCTGTTTATTTAACAGGCAAAGCACTGCCCAGCACGACAAATGAACAATGCTGAACACCCAAAGCTGTGGGTGCTCCCAAGAGATGCCAAATTGAGACAGTCTGTGCCGTGGGTTGCAGTTTGTTCACTCCCTTGGTGTCAGTCCCTCCATGCTGGGAAATGCCGGGCCCAGCCCAGGCCTGGTGGGACACGGCTCTGAGCTCCTGGGGCTCTGCTGGGGTTAGTCCAGAGCAGGGGCAAACAGTGACAAGGAAAAGGAAAAAAAAAACACAGAACAGAGAACTTCACTGCTTCAGCTGGCCAAAAACTGAGCAAAAGCAAAGGAGAGCTCTGCACACAGCACAGGGGGTGTGTGAGGGAAGCTGAAAACTCTGATCTTTGTGTTCTGAAAACAACCCCCTCAGACAGTGCACTGCTTCTCCTTCACTCTCAGATCCAGTTTTAAAGGTGTAAAACTGATTTCTGAGCTGAACAGACAAATGCAGCATCAAGCCAGGACAACCCAAAATGGGCACAGAATGGACGCCCGGCCACCAGGTGCCACACTTGGATCAGTTCTGCTCCAGGAGCACTTTGGGCTCAATTGGCCAATTCCAGCCCCACGCCAGGAAGCTCCAGCCTCCTTGCTTTGCTCTCTTCCCTTCACCCTTGCCTTTGCTCTGGGCACGGAAATTTGGCCTTGGCATCAAAGTGCAGAAGGAATTGTTTTGTCTGAGCTGTGTGAAGAGAGCTCAGCAACACTGAATGGGAAACCCAGAACTGCCCAGAGTCTGGGAAATGGAAAAGCTGAAATTTAAGGCATCACTTCCATGAGAATTCCTCAGGAAGTGACAGAATTTCTCTTCTCCCAATCCACTGCCCGTGACTGGGAACGGCATGAGCAGGAAAACCTGGTGGCGCAGGAATTTTTGTCCTTCCCTTATTTCTTCACAAAAAATATTTGGAAAATGGAAAACAGGCTGACAATTCAGCTTAAAAAACAATAAAGTTTCTCTTCCGGCATGGAATTAAGGTTGGAAAAGATCTCCAAGGTCAAAGATCTCCAAGATCTCCAAGATCAAATCCAGCCTTTGATCAAACATGGCCTCCATGCCCATTAAAATATCTTGAAGTGTCACATCCACTCATTTTTTAACACTTCCAGGCAGCTTCT
Source organism: Certhia americana (assembly GCA_018697195.1). Lineage (NCBI taxonomy): Eukaryota > Metazoa > Chordata > Aves > Passeriformes > Certhiidae > Certhia > Certhia americana. The sequence continues at coordinate 62,844,403 of CM031861.1, forward strand.
GCCAAAATTTTGTACTTTCATCAGTTCTTTGTGTATTTAATGACCTTGCAGGACTCAAAATCAGTAATTAAAATGAAAAGCAGTAATCACAATAGGAATAAAAACCAAAATCAAAATAAGAATCAACATTAAAATTAAAATTTTTAAATTTAAATTTAAATTTAATGATCAAAATCAAAATAAATAAATAATCAAGATAATACTCAAAAATCAAAATCTACTCAAAGCTCAGTATCTGTGATCCTTGTTCTGGACACCGCCACACAACAAAAAAAATGGGAATGGCTAAAGCTCTTTTGGGACTGCTGCAGAAAATCCTGAAAACTTTGAATTTTTGGCACAGCAGGGCATAATGATACAGCTGGGGAGTCAGGGGTGGGGAGGTGCAGGTGTCCAGAGATTATGGAATTATTGAGGTTGGAAAAGCTCTCCAAGACCCTGAAGTCCAACCATTCCCTGCATTGCCAAGGCCACCACAGACCCCTGTCCCCAAGTGCCACCTCCACATGGATTTTAAATCCCTCCAGGGACGGGTACTCCACCAATGCCAGGGCTGGACAATCCTTCCCATGAAGGAATTTTCCCCGATATCCAACCTAAACCTCAGGCACCTCATCTTCCCAAAAAACCTCTTCAAACACAGGGCCCAACCCCTTCCAAAGAGGCTCCGGCATCATAAAACATGAGCAGAAACTCAAAGAAAACACAAATTAATAAATGATTTTTTTTCCCTCTCCTAAATTTCCATAACACCAGGCCAGCACTTCCATCAGCAGAGACCAAACCAGTTTGAGCTTGGGGAAGGTTTTCTTTCCTTTTTTTCCTTTCTCCTCTGCTCTGTTCACTATTCATAGCCCACTTCTCACCTTCAAAGCACATTAATTCCCCCAATACTCCTCGGATGCGATGATGAGTCGATGATGAGTCGGCTTTTATGGATTTTATGGATTTTATGGATTTTATGGATGAGGAGAACGAGGCGGGGAGGTTAAGTGACTTGCCCATGGCCAAGCTCTGTGGATCCATAAAGAAAGAGAGAGATGTTTTACATTTATTAGTTTTAAGACCCTCTCAGCTCTGCAGAGTTGGACTGGGGGTAATTAAAGATTTAATTGTGAGGGGCAGGATGAGGAATGTGAGGAGTTCCTTCAAGTCACCAAAAAACAGCCCTAAAATGACTTCCTGGTGCTCTCAGGCATGGGAAGATTTCCATATTCCCTCAGCTTGGATCATGGGTAGGACCTGACTGAGGTTTGGGGGACAGGCTCTCCCAGAGGATTTGGGATAATGGAGGAGGCAACTCCTGAACTTCTCAAATCCAAAGGAATTGTCCCCAACTCTTAATTCCTTTAATTTTCATCTTAAAATTCAGGAAGTTTTCCTTTGGATCATGGGTAGAACCTTCCTGGGATTTGGATGCTCAGCACCAGCCCTGGACAGGTTCTCCCAGGGGATTTGGGACAACCCTGCAAGGAGGCAACTCCTGAACTTCCCAAATCCAAAGGAATTGTCCCCAGTTTATAATTCAGTTAATTTTCACCTCATAATTCAGGAAGTTTCCTTTGGATCATGGATAGGACCTGAACTGAGGTTTGGATGCTCAGCACCAGCCCTGGACAGGCTCTCCCAGAAGATATGGAATAACGGAGGAGGCAACTCCTGACATTCTTAAATTCAGAGGAATTGTCCCCAACTCTTAATTCTGGTAATTTTCACTCATAATTCAGGAAGTTGTCCCTTCCCAAGCTGTATTGAATACCAGAACCCCAGAATGGATTGGGTTGGAAGGACCTCAAAGCCCTCATTCCAACTCCTTGGGCCCCTTCCACTATCCCAGGTTGCTCCAAGCCCCATCCAGCTTGGCCTTACTCTGTGCAAAATCAAAATTTCCTGCAAAATACAGCAAGTGAGAGGGAGTGTGAACAACTCTACAAAAAAAACCTTGAAACTCTTCTTGACCTCCTAAGAAATAAATGATATTTTATCTCTGGGAATTCCCAGAAGAGCAACTGAACACGGATAACGTCTGGAAATCAAACTGATCATGAACTCAGATCAAGTTGGTTTCATGGCTCATTTTCTCCTCTGTGTGAGAAATAACACAGACAAATGCTCTGGTCCTTAAAACAACCCATAAACCTCCCTGTTCACATCCTTCAAATCTTTTGGAATGGCCTCCATGGGGCTGATTGGGAAACCAGGCAGGAAGCTCAGAACATTCCAAGTGGATCCGTGGGGATTTTGTGATTTTTTTTTTACCTTCCTGGGAAATGGGTTTGAGATCATTTTGGAAGTGGGATCCCATCCTGAGTCAGGGGAATCTCATGTCCTGCATTTATTCCCAGAGCACCAGGTGAATCAAATCCACGGATAATCCTGCATTCCCTGCAGGAAAGATGAAAAATTCCCACGAAAAAAATTACCAAGGATCCTTCAAATCTTTGGGAATTGCCTCCGTGGGGCTGAATGGGAAACCAGGCAGGAACCTCAGATCATTCCAAATGGATCCATGGGGTTTTTGTGGTGTTTCACCTTCCTAAGAAATGAATTTGGGATCATTTTGGAAGTGGGATTCCCATCCTGAGCCAGGGGAACTTTGTGCTCTGCATTTACTCCCAGAGTATCAGGCAAACCAAATCCATGGCAACCCTTCATTCCTTGCAGGAAAGATGAAAAATTCCCACTAAAAAATTACTTAGACACCAATCTTTGGTCAGGAAAAGCCCAGTTAGCAAATTCCCAGAGCCTGGGAATAATATTTGGAGTTTGCTCCTCTTTCTCTCTTTCTGGACTCTGCTTTGGATCACTGAGGGAAGCAAGACTTTGGGAAAGAGTGGGAATTTTCTGAAATTGTGGCTGAACTCCTGCTTGTTTTTTGTACATTGAAAATTCAGTTTTGTATTGCAAAGTCAGAGTGAAAACAGAAAACATGAGACAAAAACATCCCTGGCAAAATCCTTGCTCAGAAAGGAAGAGTGGGAAGCGGCATTGAGGCAGGAAAAATAATAGGGAAAGAGAGAAAAAAAAAGTTGTTTTTTTAGCAAAGCAAGCAGAAATCCTGGGAATAACAGTTCTGGAAAAGCACAGAACCTATCTCACCTCCTCTTGGGAACTGCCTGCAGCTCTTCCCACATGGATAACACAAAAATATTGGGAGAAACTCGAAGCCTGATGCCAGTTTTTTATTCAAAACCAGGAGCTTGTGGTGCTCTGCCTCTTTTTGAAGGGCAGAAATGAAATGCAACCTCGTGGACAGAGAATGAGAAGCTCCTTGAACTCAGCTCAGCCTCCAGCTGCTTCCCATCCCTCAGGAAGGATTCATCCAGGAAAATCCTGGCTGGCTGCTGGTGCTGAACAAGAATTCCTTTATATTTTGAGTGTTGTGGTGATTTAAACATTCAGTCCTGATAAGATCTGAAGATAACCCAGAGAAAAGGGAACAATTCCTCAGGGAGGTGGTGGAGGGAAGAAACTTGCACCAGTCTGGGAGGCTCAGAGAGATCACAGAAAAGCAGGATTTTCCTGCACATGGAAAAGCCAGACTTTCCTACTTCAAATCTTTTGAATATCTTCCACCTGATTTCTGGATGCAAAATCTGGAAATATATATAAATTCATTATTCAGGACCTGACCCACAGCCCCTGCTCCAACCACCTCAATGTCAGCACCCGTTTTTATCTGGAGATCATTAGATCAGGATCCTGCTCCTCACTAATTGTCCCTCCTAATGAGCTTCCGTGCAATTTAATTTCTTTAACCCCCCCTCCTGATGTGGCTGAGCTGGCCAGGTCTGCTCTTGGCTTTGTAGCAGCGTTCCTGCTCTGCTTGGGCTGCTTCCCTTCGGAAAATCAAAGTTTAATAATGGAGAGATGCACATCCAGCATCGATGGGAATGTTGGGAACCAGCCTGGAAGGGCTAAACAGGGGCAGGACTGTTTTGGAGGGAAGGAGCAGAGCCCTTCTGCCCCACAGGATTCCCAAGGATCCCTTCCCACCCATTCCCAATCCAACCCAACCAATTCAATTTGTATGCAATGATGGCTTTAATTAGCACGAGGGCATTAATTAAGAAGGTTTTTCCATCCTGAGCATGCTGAGCACCTCCCACTGACCATCCCAGTTCCCTCTGCACCCCCACATCCCTCATTTCACCAGCACCATTTCCATCCTTGGACAAATCCAGGGAATTTGCGGTGTCGGAGCCCTGGGTTTGGGTTTATCCTTCTGGAGGCCTCTGGGATCTGCCAAGGTTTCTTCTGGAGCCCAGGACAGCAGGAATCAGTCTCCCTGCCAGAATACACCACTTCCAGAATCTCCATTTCCTGGAGTTTTCAATTCTTAATCCATTCTCCACAGGTTTCCCATCGAATCATCCCGATTGTTGTGCAGTTTATTAAACATCTCCTGCACGTCTGGTCCAATCAGCTGAAGGAGAATGGCCTCATTTGATTTTCAGGAGTAATCCTGGGGTATCAGCTCGGTAATCACGGAGTTTTCCACCTCAGCAGCTCCTGGGAAGGGTTGGTCAGTCACCACTGATGTGGAGAGGATTCCCAAGTGCTGTAGGATCTGCCCAAGAAATCACAGCTCTGCAGAGCTCCAAAGCCAGGATTTGGGGTGGGTAATTTGGCCCAGGGGACAGAGCTGGTGCCACAATCATCAGCAGGGCCTGCAGAAAAGTGCTCCAGAATCTCCCACCCCAGGCTGACCTCACTTCCTCCTCTGGGCCATGGAATATTGGACAGTGCTGCCAAAATCCCATCCCATTCCCAACCCCTCACCTTCCACCATCCCAGGGTGCTCCAAGCCCCCTCCAACCTTGAAGCTGGTTCATCCCTCCATATCCAGATGGACAAACTCAGCCACACAAACAAGAGATAATTAAGATAATTATCACTCTAGAGAGTTTGCAGGGTCCAGTCCCTGCACAAAAACCAAGGGAGAAGTTTCCTGCCTCAGGATGAGGAGTGACACACTGGGAAGAGCCAAACCCTGCTCTTTAAAATCCCTTTAAATTCTAATTTTGTCCCAGCCACCTTGCAAAGCAGACCCAGGAGCCCGAGCACATCGAGGTTTCAGCAGTGAAGATAAAACTAAACCCTTTAAATCTCTTCCTTCCTCGTCTGGCTGCTGCTCATCCCACCCCTCCCCAGGCTGGAATTCCGCTGGAGCAGCTTCCCGTGGCAGTCTGTCACTTCCTGCTAATCTTCCAGCACTGAAAATCATTTTAAATCCATCCCCGTCTTTTTGCATTTGCATAACTGTCTGGAAAGGAAGCTCTAAAAAGGCAGAGGCTGATTTAGTGTGAATGAACATGTCAGAAAACATCGGCGGCTCTGCAGCCCTCGTGTAAATCTTTCATGATTTAAGAGTTGCCAAGCTGCCAACACCAGGAGTCGCAGAAAGTCCTGAGCTTCACACAAAAGGGTTCTCACTCAGACTTCCCTGCTCAGGAGATGAATTTCCTTGTGAAAGCAAAGATTTCTACACTGAAGTTAGGTGGGGTTTTTTTTTTTTTTCCCCCGTGCCAAAATAAATCTGGGGAAGGTTAAAAACCTGCTGAGAGTTTTGGTAAGAATAAGGATATTCAAAGCATTTGGCTGTTTGGAGGGGAATTAAAGTTAAAAAGATAATTATTTTCTTTGAGTGCATTTAAATAAAACGTGCCAACACCTTCCTGAGCACCCCTGTGGGGTTCCTGGGATGCTCTAACCCATCTGGGCTGCCCAGATTAAGGATGGGCTCAGCACCAGGAGAACCCAAAACCTGGCCTAATGTACCCAGAGAAGCTGTGGAATCCAAATCCCTGGAAGTGTCCAAGGCCAGGTTGGACATTGGGGCTTGGAGCAGCCTGGGACAGTGGGAGATGTCCCTGTCAGGGCAGGGGTGGCACTGGATGAGATTTAAAATCACTCAGGATTTGATGATTTCCCAGCATTTGCCAATATTCTGCAAAGGCTGGAGGAATTGTGCATTTATTTTCCAGGAAATCCCTGAGTTGTGCCTATGGATTCAAACACTCCCCTCCCCTGCAGCACCACACTGGTGCCCATTAACTGCCAAAAAACTGGCACAGAGCTCCAGAAATAGAGAAAAAACACAACTTTTTGCCTCTAACCTTGAAGCACCAGGCACCCATCAATGCTGGAAATCAGAAAGGACCACGAAGTGCTGAGAGGTTCTGCTTCACACCACCCCAAAAGCAAACCCATCCCTGATAATTCACCCTGTCTCACTTGAATTTAGGAAATTTAATCAACCTAATAAAGTTCAGGGAAACTATATATAATATAAAGGAATAGCATTTAAAATAACAAAAAAACTACAATATTTACTAATTAAACATTCATTTATTTTATTAACTATGGACCTATAAACACAGAATGTGGCAAAAATCTGAACCCGTTCCCCTGATGAACCACAAGCAACAAACGCAAACCGATAAAAAATTCCGCAGATATTTTTTCCAGCACCTGTAATTCCGGGATCCACCTGTTCCTTGTTGTTTCACATTCCCGTGGTTGCACGCTGCGATTGTTGCATTTTATTAAACCCAACCAAAGCTGCAATCTGTTTGCAGGTCAGACATGGATAAAAACCAGCTCGGCAATCAGCGCTCCATGCACCCGGGAGAAAAGGGATGATTTCATCCTTCCCGTTACACAAATCCAGGGAAAACAAACACAAGCAGCAGCACTGAGAGCCTGAGAGCCTTTCCCAGAGCACCGGATGAGAGGGAAGCACGGGAAATTGGCTGCCAGTGGGAAGCGGGAAGGAAAAAAGTTGGAAATATCTGGGATAAAGGATGGAGGGACAGGACACGGGGAATGGCTTCCCACTGTCAGAGGACAGGGCTGGGCATGGGAGATTGGGAATTGGGAATTCCCAGAGAAGCTGTGGCTTCCCCTGCATCCCTGAAATGTCCAAGGCCAGGTTGGATGGGATTGGAGCAGCCTGGAATGGTGAAATTTGTTCCTGGCTTGGAATGGGATGAGCCTTTCCAGGCTTCTTGGGTGTCCTCAAAGTGCTGATCCAAAGGAATTCCAATGGAATTTGGATGTTTTCTCAGCCTGGAGAGTCCTCACTGGACTCACACTGGGCAAACATTGGAGAATTGAGGCTGATGTGGTGATCCCTGAGCTGTGCTGATGGATTGGGAATGGTTGGGAATTGCCTCTGCTCCAGGTCCTTGTGTTGATCTTTTCTCATGGAAAATGACTTTGGCATCCTTTGAGAAAAGTGGGAATGAGGTTTTTTATTGGGAATGGGGTAAAGTTTGAGGGGAGTTTGGGATTCATTTCAGCTGGAATGGGAAGAGGAGTTGGGAGATGCAGATTTGAGGAGCTGGGAATGGGAATAATTCCCTGGAGAGGGAGTGGGACAAGGGCTGGAGGGAGAGGAAACAGAGAGTGGCTTTAGGATGGAAAAGGGGAGATTTGGGTGGGATACTGGGAATTGGGAATTCCTGGCTGGGAGGGTGGGGAGGGGCTGGGATGGAATTCCCAGAGCAGCTGTGGCTGCCCCGGATATCTGGAAGTTTCCAAGGCCAGGTTGGAGCAGCCTGGGGTGGCAGGAGATCTCCCTGTCCTTGGAAAAGGTGTGGAATGGAATGAGCTTTGAGGTCCTTTCCAACCCCAAAGGCTTCTCCATTAAAAATCCTCAGATCTGGGATGGGGTTTGCCTTTAAAAGGGTTTTTCTCTCTTGCACTGTCATTTTTAAAATGCTTGTGGGGTAAAACATTTTGATCAATTGTGATGATAATGACATGAGAGTGGAATTAGGAGCAAAATTGTAATTACCGTTCTTTATGCCCGGTAAATTAATCATAAAATGCTACATTATAGAATTTTTCTCTTTAATGAAATTCATTATGGAGGCCCCTGCAGCCCTAAATTTTATGTTAAACAAATCAAACCTAGGGCTGGGGCTGTTGGCACAAACCTGGCCATGGATCAGCTGCTGAAACAGAGCTTGATGAGCCATTATCCATAGGGATGGTGGGAAAAAAACCCTTTCCCACAAAAGAGTTCCTCCAGGAGTTGGATTTTTACCTCCTCTGGCCATGGAAAGAGTTGAGTTCCCCCAAAAAGTTTGGAGGACAATCTGTGTTTGGAGGAGAAAACCTGATTTTTTGGAACAGAGCAGCATTCTTTGGGGTCTGTCCACAGAGGGGTGACTCAGGTCCTGTTTTAGATCCTCCAGCTGAAGATTCCTTAAAAATCTCTTCAAAGGGACAGTGGATAAATGGTTGTTCTGAACCATAAACTTTAGTACATGTGACTAAATACAGCGTTTGACTCATTCCAAGGGCTGCTTCCATGAGGAAAATCCAATCCAAAATGGAATTCTTGAAACGTAAAGATTTATAGGGTCTCTTCCCCCTCCACGAGTCTCACTGACTGTTACTGGGACAATTTTTGTGTAAAGCAGCACTGGAAACCACCAAAGAGCCACTCCAGTCCAAAAACCATCCCAAATTCCAGCTGTAAATTCTCTGGGAATCTGGATGAGCTGGAAAGAAGCAAAAGACACCTCAAACACCTTGGTTTGGGTTTCTCCAACAGCACCCAGACAGGAACACCCAGATTTAGGTCAGCACATCCACACTCATCACTGCTGCATCCATCCCACTTTTTGAGTCACAGAAAAGCTGGGAAACCTCCCTCAAATCTTCCTCATGGACATTAATTGGGGTTTTTTTTGCTTGTTTCCTTTTGGTTTGGAGGCTGGGAGAGCTTCCCCGTGCTGCCAGGGGAGGGGTGGGAGCAAATCCCCGGGGTTGTCACCACTGCGAGGCAGATTGTGAGAGAGGATTTATTTAAATCCCATATTCCTTGTATTTCCTGGAGTGGGCAGAGGCTCCAGAGCTGAGCAGCAGCATCATCCCTGCAGGCAGCTCAGGTCAAACACCAGATGCTCCTTTGGAGAGCTACTTGAACTTTAGAAAGCTCTGCAAGATTTTTTGGCAATATCCTCAAGGGGCAGGACATCCCCTCTGCTTCCGCTTGGTGTGCGGGAAGGAGAGACCATTAAAGGGGACCTCAACAACTCAGGTGAGTCTCAGCTCAAAATAATTCAATTTTAATTAAACACCTGATTCTGTGCCTCACAAGGATTCCACCAAGCTTCACCTTCACCTCATTTTAACTCGAAACCACCACAGACCTTTCTGTTGCTTCTCATTATGAAACGCAGCCCCCATAACCTCAAACCTCCACTAACGTGATAAAGAAGTTGTATATTTAAAGTGCAGAGCGATTCTGGTCTCAGAACAAATGGGACAAAACTGCCTGTGACTGTAACGAGGCTGGAAATTAAATGAACATTCCCAATTAAAGCAGTGAAAAGCTGCAACAGCTTTAGTGGGACGAGAACTGGAATGTGAAACTCCAGAGCTTGAGGTGTTTCTGGGAAGGATTACGTGACACAGTTGCCTTGGAGCCAGTGATCCAGAAGGGAAGATGTTCCCAAAGCTTCCCTCTGAATCCCAAATCACAAAATCCATGGGAGCAGAGCTGTGCCAAGGCTGCCTTTCAGCCCCACATGTGCATGTAAATGCAGTGTAAATCTCATTTGTTGTCTGTATTTACCCAAACCCAGACTCTGATATCCCTCTCTCCATTCCCACTGCCTCCAGGGGGTTCTAAATCCACGGCACCTCCTTTTTCCCTCTCCATATCCACAGATTCCTGGTCTAAAAGAATTCTTTAAATCATAACCCTCCCCAGCCAAGAGAGTCAGGTCTCTGCCAGTACCCTAAGGCTTCAGGAATATTTCTGTGCTTCCCAAGGCACAATTTTCATGGGAAAGGCAGGAATCCTGGAGCAGACAGCATAACTTTGGATCCACAAGTAAATCAAAGGGAAAATATGATTTTGTAAAGAGTCTACCAAAAGGAATCCTCTTTTCTAAAGTTTCTTACCTGGAATTTTTCACTTCCAAATGTCTTTAGGAAGAGCTAACAAAGTTATTTGGACACTCCCTGAAATCACAGAAGGGCCCAGCGGGCACCTACTCAAATTAATTGTGCTTCTGCAACATCCTGATTTCTCACCAAGGGAAGAAAAGCACAAACTGCAGGACTCAAAGGGCTGGGAAAAAACATCCCCCACAATTTCGTTGTCAGCAGGGTTTGGGATGCAAATCCCAGGAAATTCCAGCCCCCCAGCCTCCTGAGATCCTTGAAGGAAAGGGCACCAGAACCAAGATCAGGCTCATCAGGATCTTTCATTTGTCCTGGAATCATAAACTGGTGGGAAAATCCCATCCCATTTCCTTAAGGATAATTATTAGCAGAGTCTTCACACAGAGTGATCATGGAATGGTTTGGGTTGGAAGGACCTCAAAGTCATCCAGTCCCACACAGGGACATCTCCCACCACCCCAGGCTGCTCCAACCTGGCCTTGGACACTTCCAGGGATCCAGGGGCAGCCACAGCTTCTCTGGGAATTCCAGCCCAGCCAGGAATTCCTAGTTCCCAATATTCCACCCAAATCTCCCCTTTGCCAGCTAAAAGCCATTCCCTGTGTCCTGTCCCTCCAGCCCTTGTCCCCAGTCCCTCTCCAGCTTTTCTCCTCCCTGGTTTCCCGGCTTTGCAGGCCCCTATCCTGCAGCTCCTGGTGATGCCTTAAGTTTTAGCTTTTATATTTTTTTGACTCTGGGCTATTTTCATGAGTATTTTTAGGTTTCCTATTCAGTGCCACTGAGCTCTCTTCACAGAGTAGGGAGACAAAACAATTCCTTCTCTAGTTTGGGACCAAGGACAACTTTCAGGCCCAAGAACAAAACCAACAATGAAGTGAGAAGGAAAACCAAGGAGGATGGAGGTTCATAACCTGTGGTTGGACAATTGTTGGAACCCAGAACGCAGAGAATATTCCCCTGCATGTTTTAAGGGATCCAAACCCTCTGACAAACTCTGCTTTTAACCTTCAGCCATGCAAAGGGATTCCCAGGCTTTGGGATCAAACAGAACTTTCCAGAATGGCAATTAGATACCAGCAGAAAATTGAATTGATCCCAGGGGGAGAAATTGAGATTTCTGGGGTTGTTAGCATGGGAAGGAGATGGAGACAAGCTGGAGGATCCTTGTGGGTTTCAGGCTTCTTCCTCCTTCTCCATCTCCTGCACATTCTGCAGTGTTGGGGACACAGGAACATTGGGCACAATTTGCCACAGTGTCCCGTGCAGAGAGATTGAGTTGGTTGTTGGTAGAAAAGTAGAAATAATGTCTGTTCTTGGTGAGAATTGGGTGAATTGTCTTTTGGAGAACCTGGATTCTGTGTGTTGGAGGCTTTTTGGTGCCTTTTGTCCCTCAGGCCAAGCTGGTGTAAAGCCTGGTGTGCAGAAATTGCTGCTGAGAAAATAATAAACAACCTGGAGAGTGAGAACAACCAAGAGTGCAGTTTGGCTTTTTACTGAACAAGGATTTGGGAAAAGCCTCCCCTGTCAGGGCAGAGATGTGGGAATGAAGAACTCTGACAGACAATGAACTCCAATGTGCTAATTGACCAGAACTTATCGAAGTGTGAGACCTCGTGATCAGTTTTCCATTTTGTGCCCATTTTGGGGTCACCTTGGTGTGATCTGGCTGGACTCTTGTGCTGCCCAGGTGTGCCCAGTGAGGCCTTTTAATAAATCCCTGCTTTATCCTTTTGCTCTGTCCAGTCTCTGTTCCAGCTCAGCCTCCAAAAGGCATCACTGGCAAACAGAGGGTTTGGAAGGACATTTTTAACTGTTCTCATCTCTTCCATAAATAATTCTGCACCAAAGAATATGGAAATAAAAGAAACCTTCAAAGAAAAGGATTCCCAAATTGGCACCTTCCCTTTCAACCCCAGGCCTCCAAAACAACTCAAACGTGTCCCCACTGTACTTCCAAAATGAAGTCGGAGAATTTCCCGCACTTTTCCCCTAAATCCCCTGGTTTCTCTCTTTCTCCACCTTCTCAGGTTACACAGATGAACATTTTCCACAAGAAAAGAGACCTGGTGAGAAGCCAGACCTGTAATTCCTGCCCTCTTTTGTTTTAAATCCGATGATTTATCCAGGGAGGAGTCTTAGTCTATAACCGTGTCATTGTTTTGTTGCACTCACTCCTGTTTTCCAATTTCAAGCATTTTAACTCTGCCTCACCAAGGATTTGCATTCAGTTTGGGGAAAAGACTTCTCACAGCACTGAATAGCTTCAATTAATCAGATCGTGATTTCTCTCTGCTGGCTGCTTCTCTGAAATTAAATTATTGCTCATTTGCTGACTCCAAGTAGGAAAATCATTTCTAGAGCACAGAAAATTTAACAGAGGATGCAGTTGGAAGCTATTAAAGAATCGAGCATGAATTTGCTAAAACACTTCAGTAAAAGTTTCCTCAACACTTTCAGACAAAGAAAACAGGGAAAGGGGGAGGATATAACTCCTCTCAATGTGACAAAAGTCACCCTAAATCCCAGTTTTAGAATCCCAGAATGGTTTGGTTGGTGAGGGATCAAAGCTCATCCCATTCCACCCCTTCCACTATCCCAAGGTTGCTTTGGGATAATTTTGTCCTTAAACTGAATCCTTCAGATCAAGGAAATAAAGATCAATCCCAGCCTGTTTGGGGCTATTTTTCCCCCTATTTTCTTCTGTCCAAGGGATTTTCCTCTTCCTGTGGCTCTCAGGGTGGAGCTGCTGCCACTTCCACCTCACCTGAACATCTTTTCCTGCTCAAACACCCGGGGTAAGAATTTGCTCTTTGACCACTTTTAAGTGGTTTCATATTAAAATTTATTAATCTGCCTAAAACAAAACCCTGTCTCTGCTGCAGGGAAAGATTATGTGAAATCAATGCCATTTTTTCCAGCTCATTTAAAGAATTCACTTTCACTCGGTCCTAAAACTGATCTCAACATATTCCATCTTTTTTTTTTTTACATTAAATTAAAGCAGCCAGCTCTGATCCCTGTGCTCACTGGAATGTGTTACAAGGCTCTGCTCTTTATCCCAAACCTTTTTTCCAACCACTTAATTCCACCCCATCTCTCTTTCTTAATGAATTCTGTGCTGGAGGTCGTGATCTGGCAAAGAAGCATGCTGAGAGTATTAAAAATATTATTGAAATAACCTTTAAAACTCAGGATTTGCCTTTTCTGCTCTGAGCCAAAGCCTAAACGTGGAAAAATCTGGCAAATCCAGAGGGAAGAACACAGCAGAGAGGGGGGAAGATTTGGTGGGAATACCTGGGAAGATGCTCCGGAGAAACTGAAGGATTTTCAGGCTGCTCTTACAAGGGCAGAAATTTGTGTGCCACTAATTTGACAGGCTCAGACCCTTGGGAAAGCTCTGTCTCAGCATTCCCTCGCTCCAAAATGGGTTTATAACCAAATTAATCCATGATCTGAGGGTGGAATTAAATATGGGACAGTCCCACTGATAAATCAGGAGCGGGAAATGTGGAGGAACTGATTAAAACCAGCCTCGGATTCCTCCACCTCAGGCTGTTTTTAACCATGGGTGGGTTTTTCCTGAATATCCCTGGCTGAAGATATTTTTCTTCAGAATTATGTTTTCATTTTTCCATACATTTGCCAAGCTAAAGTGATCAAAATGTAAAATTCAAACAAACATCATGGGAGCACTTAAATCAATAATCAGTGAAAGACTTGAATGCACCCTGTGCTTCTGCCTGGCAAATTCCCAAAAGTTTTCCAGCAGTTTTCTCCTGAACCCCCTCAATTTTCATATGCTTAATTTTCATAATCACTGGGCCAGACTCTCTCCATGAAAATTGAAGCTGCACCCACAAATCTCTGCTGGTTTTTCCTCTGTCACCCAGAATTTCACTCATTTGTCACTTGTAGGATTTTTTTCCTACAGTTTCAGAGAAAAAAAAAATCAAGGATTCAACAGAAAAACAATTCCAGCTGAGGAAATCCACATATTCAAAAAAAAACCCTTCATGTTTGTGAGGTTTTATTCATAATCCTCATTATGAATAAAGAGTGGGATGGAAAATTAAACACAAGGAATTTTGGGGTGCAGTAAAGAAGGTAATTTTGGGATCACCACAGCTGATTTTATCACTCCATCTTTCTGGAGAGAGCATTAAATGCTCCCAGTCAGGTTTGTGGGCTCAAACCTCTTCAAATTTACTTTTAAACTTGCCTTTTCAATTATTATTCCCATTATTTCTCAATCCAAGCCTGACCTGGAAACATCCCAGTGAAATTGTCCCTTGCACTGCAGCATTTAAAAACTCCCAGCTGATCCTGGCATTTGATATCCAATTGTTATTTATTATTCCTCTCAAATCTCTTCCAGGAAGAGATAAACTTTCCTCCATCCCATTATCCCAAACACAGCTCCCTCAATACGAGAGCCCATAAATATTTTGGAGCTGGAAGCTGAAGGCTCAAAATGGTGATTCCAGCAAGAAACACCTGAGAAAAATCCCCTTCCCAGATGATTTTGGAGGATTCCCACACAGAAATCCTTATGCTGCCTCCTTAGGAACTTCCAACTGATTAAATTCCCAAATTCCAGCGGCCTCAAATCCGCAGGGAATGCTGAATCTCCCCGAGGTGATGTTTGGGTTGTAAAAGTGATCAAGGTAAATGAGGAGTGTCTTGGTTTGAACTTTCTGTGTTGACAGGGAACTGATCCTCAAAGATTCACTGCATTTGAGGCCTTGGAAAAGGCTTCCAAAATTGAGTGACAGCACTGAGATTATAAATGTGTAATTGAATAAAAGTGTGTTATCTCACAGGGTGAGAGATTTAGTTTTTGGGGGTTTGGGATATAATAATATATATGTAATAAGATGGAGGGTTTAGGGTATAGGTTAGTCCTTCTCCTTCTTTTTCACAAGTTTGGGTGATTTTGTGTGATTGGTTGGAAAAATCCACAGTACAAAACATGGGTGATTAGTTATTGAGTTAGCAATTAAAATAAATCAGTTGTCATCTCATAATTGGGTAGTTTAGGCTTAAAAAGACCTTGCAGACAGAACTCTGTGCTCCATTTCTGCTCTGTTAACTCAGCATGGAGAAACACTCACGGTCAGTGAGGCTGGAAATGTAAAATAAAGAACAATAAATATCCAAATCCCAACAAGAATTCTGCCTTTTAATGCTGACCCTGAAAAAACCAACCCAATAAAACAAAAAGTTTCTCACAGCTGTGCAGTCCCATGGATGCTCCACGGGGCTTTTTCCAACCCTGTCCAATCCTCACCCTGATCCCAACCTTCACCACCTCAGAAAGTTCCAACATTTTGGGTTTCAGACCCAAATCTGGGCTTTCTGCAACAAAACCATCCTCAAAATCCACCCTCTCCCTGCTCCACCTCCTCCTCTACATCCCAGGGACAACAGTGACCCTTAAAAGACTTTTTTTTACAAAACATAAATAACTTATTATTAAATTAAAAGTTAAAGTAAATTAATTAACATCTCATAATTAAGTAATTTAAACTTAAAAAAAAAAAAACGTTAAAAACATTAATCTGTCCTCCATTTTTTACTCTGTTAACTTAATATATAAAAACACTCACAATCAATAAAACCATAACTTATATAAAAATTAATAAACATCCAAATCCAAACAAAAATTCTATCTGTCACGCTTTTAATCACGGCTCCTTCTTGGGATGTTGAATCCCAAGGAACAATTCCCAGCTCAAACCCCATTTCCTCATCCATCAGCTCCAGGATTTTGGCAGGCTGGATGTGACAGCTCCTGCTTTTAACCACATTTATTTCCAGAATGGCACAAATAAACCCAGCCTGGGAATAAAAACACCATTTCTTTTCCCTCCATTAATCCCGATATTTTGGGAGCTGCCTGTCAAATATTTTAAGCATTTTTTTTCCCCCAGTCTAAAAGCTGCTCGTCCCTGTAAAATAACAGGAATATTCACATTTTCATGTTGTTTTTAGCAGGAAAATGGGATGAAAGGGCTTGGAGCAACCTGGGATAGGGAAAAATATCCCTGCCCATGGCAGGGGATGAAATAAAATTATTTTTATTCCATCCAACTCCCAATCATTCCAGGATTTTAGGGAAAGTTGGATTTAGCATTTAAAAAAATGGAATTACTCTTATGCGAGCAAACAGGCTAAAATTAATAAACACATTTCTTACTCGAGTGCTGTTGGGAAATTTTAATTAAAGCACAATTTAAGTTTTGCCACACAGCGAATGCATCTGAACGTAAAAGGGAAATTATTCCTGAGCCTGTATTCCCTCATAAAACGTACTGATATAAATATTTTCATGTATTCCCTATATATTTCCATATATCCAAAAATTCTGTGCCAAAACAAACAAAAAAAAATATTGAAACAGCTGAGCACCATGGGTACTTCATTATTAATTTTTATTATTATTATTATTTTATCCCTCTAATATTTCCACGTTCAAAATCCATTTCTTATGGAATCATTAAGGTTGGAAATGAAATCCAAGATCAAATCCAAGATTTGTACACACACCCCTATGGCCATTAAACCAGACAGGAAATTCCAAATTTACTCATTTTTTGGGCACTTCCAGGACAAAACAAAACCAGAAGATTTTTCCAGACAATTGGAATTCTGCATTCATGGAATATCCACTAAAATTCCAAGCTGGCCGTGGCTGTCACCTCCACCAGTTTGCGGATTTAGGAATATCTTGGAAAATTGTATTTTCCAACCTCACCCAATATTGGCAGCTTTTATGCCATAAAATCACCAGAGCAGTTCTTGACTTTCCAGATTTGTTGGGCTGGGATCATCCTGCGGCTCTTGAGGCTCTGGCAAATTCCAAGATTTCCTACGGAGCCAAAAAAATTCCTTGGGAAGTCTGGTTTGAGAATGGAACTCAAAATCTGCCTTAATTTACAGCAGAAGCAGCAGAAGGTGCCCAGGAGGTGGGAAAAAAGGTGGGAAAGGGAAAAAAGCAGGAAGGGGAAAAAAGTGGGAAGGGGGAAAAAGGTGGGAATGGGGAGAAGGGCGGGAAGGCGGGGGAAATGGCAGGAAAGGAGGAAAAGGGCAGGGAAAACAGGGAAAATGTAGGGAAAATGGGAGAAAAGGAGGGAGAAACAGGGAAAAACATGCAGGAAAAAAGGGGGGGGGAAGGCAGGAAGGGGAAAAAGGAAGGAAGGGGGAAAAGGGTGGGAAGGGGAGAAGGGCAGGAAGGGGGAAAAATGTCAGGAAAGGAGGAAAAGGGTGGGGAAAACAGGGAAAAGGGTGTGGAAAATGGGGGAAAAGGCAGGGAAAACAGGGAAAAATAGGCAGGAAAAAGCAGGGAAAAAGGTGGGAAGGGTGAAAAGGCAGGATGGGGAAAAAAGGTGGGAAGGGGTAAAAATGCGGGAAGGGGACGAAAGGCAGGAAGGGAGAAAAAATGTGGAAATGGGGAGAAGGGAAGGAAGGGGGGAAAATGGCAGGAAAGGAGGAAGAGGGTGGGGAAAACAGGGAAAAAGGTGAGGAAGATGGGGGAAAAGGAAGGGGAAACAGGGAAATATAGGCAGGAACAAAGGGGGGAAAAGGCAGAAAGAGGAAAAAGGCAGGAAGGGGGAAAAAGGTGGGAAGGGGAAGAAAGGTGGGAATGGGAAAAGTGTCAGGAAAGGAGGAAAAGAGAAGGGGAAACAGAGGAAAAGGTAGGGAAAATGGGAGAAAAGAAGGAGGAAACAGGGAAGAATAGGCAGGAAAAAGGGGGGGGAAAGGCAGGAAGGGGAAAAAGGCAGGAAGGGGGATAAAAATGGCAGGAAAGGAGGAAAAGGGTGGGGAAAGCGGGAAAAAAAGGTGGGAAAAGGTGGGGAAAGATGGGAAATGGAAAAAAAAGGAAACAAAAGATGTGGAAATGCGATGAGGGGAAGGCGGGGAAAACTAAAAAAGCTCAAACCCAAAATTCCACCTTCCAATATCCCAGGGTGCTCCAAATCCCATCCAGCCTGGTCTGGGACACTTCCAAGGATCCAGAGGCAGCCCCAGTTTCTCTGGGAATTCTCTTCCAGGCCCTCCCTCACAGGGAAGAGTTTTTTTTCCTAAAAATCCAAATTAAAATGTTTTTTGGGGAGCCATTGGCCTGCTGCAGGAGGTGGGTGCATTTTTAAACCATCTCCCAGATTTTCGTCTCTTTGGTTTAAAATTATCCTTCTCAAACTTTCCAACATCACCCACATTCCATGGGATCCCTGAAGCTGGCTGGAAAAACTTGGGAACATTTTTCCCACCCCCTGCTGAAGCAGAGGAAAGAAAAGCAAGTTTCCAAAAGAAAGGCTTGAAATCACTTTTTATTTTTTTTCTAATTTTTTGGGGTGTTTATGTGTCATTTACCTCATCTCTCCCTGCTCAGATTTTTCCAGGGTCACACACAGATTCTCACCCAGAGGGATGGAATCGATGAGGAATAAGAGGCACCATCACTCCCAAACAAGGTTATTTTACAGCCCAAACAGCAGCTGGGGGCATGAACTCGCCAGAAAAACCGAAATAATAGATCTGACTCAAGCATTCCATCAAAATCAAATAACTCGGATTTCACACCGTTTTCCTGGAGCAGCAAGGGAAAAAAAAATCACTCTGCTGTCAACCCTCAGGTAGCGAAAAGTTCAAGGGAATGAGCTCCAAAAGCTTTCCTGAAGTGGAAAATGGAAAATCAGCAGGGCTTGCAAGGGGGGAAAATAAACAAAAATAAAAGAGGTTGATCCAACACAAATCCTCACCTGGCTCTTCCCAAAGGAATTTCTCGTGGCTGCTGTGGGAGTCTCCACTGGCCTTAGAAATTCCCTTTTCCAGCTGCTCCAGTGACCACTGGATCATGAGTTATCCCAAGGAGTGTCCCACACCAGGAACAGGAGCTGGAACCTCGGGAATGGGAACGTCTTGGGAAGAATCTTCCCGAAGCCAGCCCTGGTGGAGCTCTGATTTTATGGATTTTGTCAATCCTAGGATCCCTGTGCCAGGTGATGTTTGGGATTAACGTGATTCTTTCTAGGAGAAGACACACAAACCTTCACATCCAACCCTCTGGATCTCAGGGAAAAAATAGATTATTAATTAATTAATAATTAGTCCTTTTCTTATGGGACCAGCCTAAAATAAATTTCTCTTTTCACACTTTTCATCCGAGATATTCCAGCATGGGAAAACACACCAGGATGAAGGGGCTGGTGCTTAAGTATTCCATGGAATGTGCAGAAACAGGGAATGACCTTCCCTAAGAGCTTTCCCAGCTGGAAGAATGCTCAGGCAGGATGAGCAGGAGCTCGTGGCTGGCTTTGAGCACACTGGCCCATGGAGGATCAGCATCCCTGTTTTCCCAGTCTGGAATGGAATTCCTTGGATCCATGGGGCTGTTCCAGGCAGGGAAATGAGCACAGAGGCTGCAGCTAGCACTGGGATTCTCCAAGGAAAATCCTTGGAGATTCTGGGCATGGTCAGAGGTTCTGGGTGATTAAAGACGCAGAGATTCCTGCCCTCCCTTCCCACTGGAATAACAGAGAACCATCCTCATGGAATTCCAGACTGGTTTGGGTTGGAATGAGCCCTAAATCCCATCCCATCCCACCCCTGCCATGGGCAGGGCCACCTCCCACTATCCCTGGCTGCTCCAAGCCCCATCCAGACCTGGCCTTGGACAATTCCAAGGATGAGGTTTCACTTTTAACATGGAATTCAAAGTTTTCCAGAACCAAGTGCCTCCTACCCCATCTGACTAAGGATGACAAATCCACAAATTTTCCACTGTTTTTTACCAAGGTGGGAGAAAAACAACCTTTATTATCATTCTTCTCCCATATCTTATTCCCAGCTCAAGAAATCCCAAACATTGAAGCCTCTGCCCTTCAGTTCAACCAGGAAAACTCCTCAAAATCCCCTTTTTTTATGAGCCCGTGAACAGCTTCGATCTCTCTTCTGTCCTCATTTCACCACCACACACCCAGGAGCCAAAATCCATCTGCTGTCTGCAGCTCCCACCAGGAATTCCAAGTTCTGGGCTCCATTCCTGCCCACCAGGAATGTTCATCCATCACCAGAAGCAGGGCCTTTTGTTCAGAACTCCCCCAAATCCAGCAGGAAAGTTCCCGGGATCCGCAGGCAGCATTCCTGCTGCTGTATCCACACCATGCATCATCGGGATGGCATTTGGGGAGGATGCTGATCAATCTCAGGCCTGGCTTGGCTGCTTTGGAGTTTTTTTGCTTTATTCCTCATTTTTATTCTCTGATTAATCCCTCTCAGTGTCTGTGGCAGCAGCCCTGAGCTGTTTTCCTTGGAAACATCAGCACTGGGAAGGAGGGAGCACCATCCCACAGCTTCTCCCCCTTGGAACTGGCAATGTGGGACAACAGCGGGATCCCGGGTGTCCAAACAGATTTTTGGCACTCAGATCTAAGGGCAAGTAGCAGGAACATGAATATTCCAGATTTCTCAGCACCCCAAAAATCCCACAAAGCCTGGGGGGGGTTTCCTATGGGCCCCACTGGAGCAGCAGGAAGAACCACCCTGAGGAAAAGGTGGAGCAGGACTGAGGGATTTTTATCATCACCGCCGTTATTCCAACCAATCCCACCCAATCCCCAAGGCCCAGATGGAAATTACCATTTTTTTTTAATCATAATTTTAAGAATTAAGATTTTAGCTGAAGGTTAGAAGCAATCTATATTGAAATTAGATACATAAGCAATAGGTTAATAATTATTAGACACTTAAGCTAGAGCTAATTGTAATATTGTTTGTCATTATGAGCTCATTTGTAGAAGAAAGTGGAGCAAGTGAACTGTTATAAGAATATATTGAAATAGGTAAAACAATACCCAACACCTGGATTTTTTGGCAATCAATCACGAAACAAGAGACCTTAAATCATGCCAGAAGCTCACAGAGACCTGATGAAGACATTCCTTACTTCATCTTCAACACCACTGCCTCAAATTTGAAACCACTGACCCAATTCGAGAGAAGAATTGCGCACGAAAGGAATTAATAATCTCATTTTGCTACAGAATAGAAATAAAAGGTGCCAGAGTTATGTACATGTAAGATTTTAGAAATAAAGAGAGTGAAGAAACTGTCATGGCACAGTAACTTTTGGAAGTTACTCCACCTACCAGAGTCAATAGAACACCCCGCTTTCTGACTTTGATTAATTTGGGAATTCTGTTTGCAATCTTCAGTTTTAACAATTCAGAAATCTCCTGGCCAAGCCCAAGAACAGGCAGCAATTCCCAGAACCCAATTCCCACAGAATTCCAAGGCCTCAGGAACCCCTCGTGATCCCAGGATTTGCACAGAATGGGAAAATCAACCAGCCTGGCCCAGGAACCCCTGTGAGATCCCAGCACAGTCAGCCCCAAATGGCACCAAAATCCAGGGAAAAATCAGGGGAAAGGCAAAAAGGCAGGATGTGCTGGAAATAATTTATGCCAAAAAGGGATTTTAATTAAGGTTTAAAAGGACAGGTATCAAAATTGAACTGCAGAGAGCCCTGAGCATCCTCCGAGCCCCAAACCCAAAATCTTTTTCCAGCTGTCCCAGCACCAAAACTGTTGCCATTTCCAACCCCCAGAAGAATCAAACATAAAATAAAATAAAGTAAAATAAAATAAAATAAAATAAAATAAAATAAAATAAAATATCCCTGAATAAACCTCTCAGGATCAATTCTCTACTTGGAGCTGCCCTCCAGAAATCAAGGAAGCTGCAGGGATTTTCCTCACTTCCAGCTGGATTCCAGTGTCCCATCCTGCCTGGAGATGCAACTGGAGCTGTGGAATTCTCCCAGCTTTACACACAACACTTCATTTTACTCCTATTGAAGCAAAATTAGAGGAAACAATTAATTTTAAAGACTCAGATTGCTCAAATAATATTTCTGTTTAAGCCCATGCCAAGCTCAGCCTCGTTAATTACTTCTTTGGTCATTATTATTAGAGCTGCTAATCATAATCACAGATTAATGAGCGTGGATCCCATTGAGAGCCTGCCAAGCCCGAGTCTGGGTTTGGAATTTTGAGCCATCCTTACACATGGAGCTGGAGTCAGGCTCAAGTTTTGATTTTCACAATTGGCTGAGTTTTATTTGCTCAGCAACTTCACCCCCAGGGAGAGGAGAGGGAATTCTGCCTGCACCACAAACCGGATTTCCTAATGAATTTCCTAATGAAAGCCTCATTATCCCATCAGATCTGCTGGCATTTCCAACCCCAACATCCATGGCTTTGCAATTAACCTCTTTCTCAGACGGAAAAAAGGGAAAATTGACATTTTTACAGCTGGCTGTGGCAATAATCCCAGAATCACAGATTCACAGAATCCCAGAATCACAGATTCACAGAATCCCAGAATACACAGAATCACAGAATCACAGAATTCACAGAATCACAGAATCTCACAATCACAGAATTCACAGAATCAGGGATTCACAAAATCACAGAATCCCAGAATTCACAGAATCCCACAATCACAGAATCACGGATTTACAAAATCACAGAATCACAGAATTCACAGAATCCCAGGATCCCCAGGTTGGAAGAGCCCTCCAGGATCATCGAGTCCATCCCATTCCCAACTCCTCCCCCAGCCCCTGGCCCCCAGTGCCACATCCAGGCTGGATTTAAACACACCCAGGGATGGGCACTCCCCCACCTCCCCAGACAGAACATTCCAGAGCTTTATCCCTCTTTCCCTGAAGAACTTTTCCCTGCTCTGCAGCCTGTCTTTCCCTGGAGCCTGTGCCCTGTGCTTGTGTCAGTGCTGCCTGCAGAGAGAGCCCAACCCCGCTGAGCACAGCCCCTGGCAGGGAGCTGCAGAGAGTGCTCAGCTCAGCACCGAGTCTCCTTTGCTCCAGGCTCAGCACCCCCAGCTCCCTCAGCCCTTCCTCACTGCAATTGTGTCCACAGCCCCTCTCCAGCCCCTCCAGCTCCTTCCCAAACTGAGGGGACAGAGCTGGACACAACACTCCAGGGGTGACCCCACCGGTGCTGAGCACAGGGCAAGAATGACCCCCCTGCTCCTGCTGCCACCCCATCCCTGATCCAGGGCACAGTGACATTCCTGGCCACCAGGACACAGAGCTGGCTCCTGTCCAGCTGCTGTCCAGCAGCATCCCCAGGTCCCTTTCCCCTGGGCACTGTCCAGCCTGTGACCCTGCAGGGGTTATTGTGGCCAAAATGCAGAACTCAGCACTTGGACTTGTTAAAACTCATCCTAGTAATTCCAGCTCATGCCTATAAAAATGAGTGAGGAATCCTCTCAGATTCCTGTGGCACAAGGAGGGATGTTCTGCCTCAATTATGGCAGCTCTGGATCCTTTAGGAATTAAAAATCCATGAGGAACCAGGGAAGGACAAGGAAGGAAAGGAAGGAGCAGAGCAGCTCTGGAGGGGGAGCCCAAGGAGCCAATTAACAGAGCAGGCCGATTTATTCCTCCAGCTCCAGTCAATATATCCTGATTTTTGTTAATGGGAAGCCCTTGAGTTGGAAATGTGGGATCTCAGCAGTCCTGCTCTCAGGGCAGACCCGAATTAGCAGTTTAATAGTGCACAGCAGGCAGTGGGAGCGCTGAGCCACAATTTATTGCCCACTCTGCTTCTCCCACAGCTCAGCCCTGCCTGGCCAGCACCAGCTCATCCCAGGACTGACAAATCCAAAATTATTGATGCCAGCAGCCGATCAATGCCATCGACAGGGCACAGAGAGACCCACACTTGATTCATTTCCACCACATCAGCTGCGTTCTGTTACCCTGCAAGGTTTGAAACCAAAGTTTTCACAGAATTCCAGGCTGATTTCCAAATTAAATCCCATCTCATCCCATCCTTCCACCATCCCAGTTTGCTCAGAGCTCCGTCCAAGCAGAGAAAAATCCCAAATTTACAGGCTACAGAGAAAAATCCCAAATTACCACCTCAAAAAAGGGGAATCAGAAGATGGGCCCTTGATTCTTTTGAAGTGACAGATTTCAAACACACGCTCAGTCACCAGACATGTGACAAATGGATCAGTGACAGGAGACAGAGCACAAATTCAATATTTTTCACTGATAAATTGTTGCTCTTCCATTTCTGTCAAGTCTTAGTTCTCCATTTTAATTCCCTGTGACAAAGCAGCCGGATTTCAGCATTCCCTTCCTCCTCCAAAACCCTGCCCACAAAGCTGAACCTCTGCTCTCTGCACAGCTCCAATAAAAATCAGAAATTATTATTAATCCTCAGGAAGCAGCTGCATAAAACAGATGGAAAACTTTATGACCACAACCAGGCCTTGGTTTGGAATGAAACCCCCACACTAAAGATGGAAAATCCAGATTTTATTTTAGTGAGACTCTTGATGGGTTCAGTCAGGATATAAAGTTGGCACGGGGTAAGAGAGAAGCAGAATCACCCACCTTTAAACCCAAACTCCCAAATTATCCCATCCTCTCCCCAAAACACCCTCCATGCCACAGCACTGAGGGTGTTTTGCTGAGCCTGAGAGCCCCTCAGCTCATTAAAAATTCACTTTACACTAAAGAAACACGGCTTCCATGCAGCAAAGCCCAGCCAGAGCCAGCCCAGAACGCTCTCAAACACATCTCTGCTAAGAGAAAGGATGAGTGCCCTGTTTTGCCAGGATTGAAGAGTGCTTGTGGAGAGCCTGCTGGGAGCAGAGAAGGATGGCAGGGATAATAGAGCAGCCCTGCTGCTGGGGAGCTGCTCAATTACCACAGCTTTGATGTGGGAAGAAAACAAAGAAATGGGGGGAAAAGGGGAAAAAAAAAAAAAGGGAAAACGTTTCATATTTCTGTTGAAATAGTGAAACCTTCACAAAGAGGATAAAACACTGGAAGGTTGTGATCGTGCAGGAAATAAAGGCTCACACAAAAATCCAGCGTGGAGTGGCAGGAGAGGAGGGGAAGCAGCTCCAGCTGAGCTCCAAAGAGGATTTAGGGAGCTGTGGCTCCAGCCAGGAGAGATCTCCCAAGCCAAGGGATTTTCTAATCTCACTCTTTGGCACTCAAATCTCCTCCAGCCCAGCAAGGAGGGAAATCACCAGTGCAGGGAGGGAATTTCTGCATCCAGACTTATCCCACGGCATGGTGTTTCCCAATCCCTCCTGGGGAAAAGCCACTCCCCCCTTTCCCAGATGAACCCACCCATGTGGGCACCTGCACCCAAACCATGCAGAACACTCCTGGAAAAGAGTTGGGATTCAGGCAAATCCCCCAGGCTGGTTTGGGGTGATGCTGCCCAAGCTTTGCCCTGGCACACGGAAGTTTTGCCAGCTCTTTTCCAAATAAATCCCTTTTCTGTGCAGAAAAAGCCATTTTGTGGAGGTTCCTATAAATTTTCCTCCACATCCCCTCATTATCCAGTAAAGAGAATGATGGAATTGTTTGGGCTTGAAGGGACATTAAATCCCATCCCTGTGGGCAAGGATACCTTCCACTATTCCAGGCTGCTCCAAGCCCCAAAATCCATCCTGGCCTTGGACACTGCCAGGGATCCAGGGGCAGCCACAGCTCCTCTGGGAATTCTAGGCCTTCCCCAGTGGAAGGTGTCCCTATCCATGGTGGGTGTGGAATTGAGGGTGTTTTGGGGATAATTTGGGAGTTTGGGTTTAAATGTGGATGATTCTGCTGCTTTCCCACCCCATGTCACCTTTATATCCTGACTGAACCCATCAAGACAATTCTCTGGGAATTCTGGGCCTGCCCCAGTGGAAGGTGTCCCTGCCTATGGCAGGGGTGGAATGGGATGGGATTTAAGGTCCCTTCAATCCCAAGGGACATATCTCTTGGATTTTGGAGTGCTGCTGGGACAGCAAGGGGCTGAAGCATTTATGGTTTAAGGATTGGGCTGATTCGATGATCTCTTAAACTCTTAAAGGCAGATTTTAAACTAAACCAGTGGTCCCAGCTTCCTCCACAGCCAACAGCATGAGAGACACACCAGAAAAGACAATTCCTGATGGAGAATCCCAAAAGTATCACTGCAGTTGGCTTGGAATGTGACTGAATTAGCAACATTTTGCACTGCTGACTCCTCTGTGCAGCAAGACTCTGCTGCAGCTTCTCTTTGTCTCTCTTCTGCTCCCTTTTAATCAAGGACACAAAGGAAGGGAGATTAAATCAGCCCCTTGATTACTGGGGATAGGCAGCTGGAAACAAACAGGCCCCAAACAATTCCAAACAAAAGGAGCTCGGGATGCAGAATATCCTCAGTGAAGTTAACCAGATGGGAAAATCTGAACCTGCTTTGTTTGGATCCCCACAGAGCAAAAACCTCTCAGAGATGGGGATGGTGCTGCAGGTCAGAAGCAAAAAGCTAATTCTAGGAAAAATGAGCAAAGAAAAATAATCCAGGGATTTTCTGTTCAACGGGAAGTGAATCATCACCATGGCCTTGCCAGGAAGGTGCTGAATCGAATCCTGGGAATTACAGAATCCCAGAATGGTTTGGGTTGGAAGAGATCTTAAATCCCATCCCATCCCACTCCTCTGTCATGGAACACCTTCCACAATCCCAGGTTGCTCCAAGCCCCAATGTCCAACCTGGCCTTGGACACTCCCAGAGATCCAGAGGCAGCCACAGCTTCTCTGGGAACTCCATTCCAGTCCCTCTCCACCCTCCCAGCCAGGAATTCCTTCCCAAAATCCCATCTAAATCTCTCCTCTTTTGGTTTAAAACCATTCTCCTTCTCCTGTCACCACCTCCAAGGAAAAACCTCTCTCCCTCTCTTTTACATTTTTTAAATGCTGAAAGGCCACGAAGAGGGGTCTTCCCAGAGCCACCACTTCTCCAGGATGAAGGGAAAACTCCAACAGGGAAAAAGCATTTGGAGATACTGAAAATCTTCATTAAATTAATTACAGCCCTCAGAAATCTCCTCTGGGAGCTGCTGCTTTTCCAGACACAGTCTGAGGAGGAAAACACCCCAGAAACCATCTCCAGGTGTGTTGAGGATGGTGCTGAGCCAGGGGTTGCTCATCCCGTTTTTCCTGCGTTTTTCTTGGGATTCAGGAATTGATCATTGACAGCAGCAGCACCAAATCTCCCCTTCTGATGGTGACTACTCCTGGAAGGTCTCTAAAATCCCACCCAGCTTCCCAGGGATATCCTGGTGTGGTTCAGCCTTGGAGTCTGGACCCAGCACATCCTCAGGAAAAGCAGGCACGGTTTATTTGTCCCTTTGAATCCCAACCTGCCCCGAGACAGGCTTTGTATTCAAAGCTTTGCTCCCAGCTGGAATTTTTTTTTCCAATTCTATTATTTGGATCAAGCCAGTCTGTGCTTCTTTAATGTTCCCCCCTCACGCTCGGCTGCTGGCTCCATTAGTTACACCAAGACAAAAATACAATCGGATGCAGCAGCAGAAATCGTTTGATACACTCAAATCCTCGCCCATAAATAAGCTCCCCACACCCAGGTGGGTTTGCTCTGAAGATTTTATCAGGCTCCCTTTGTGGATGTTGCTGAATGTCAGGAATTGCTGGGCTCGGAGGAGCAAGTTCGTTATCTAAAAAAAAAAAAAAAAAAAAAAAAAAAAACCTAACAAAACCTGTTTGTATATCTCTGTTTGGGGCTGTGTGAAGCAACAATTTCTTTGGCTGACTGAAATTCCAGTCGGAGTTGACAAAGTATTGACTGCTTGTGTGTTTAAACCACAACAACGCTGACACTTCATAAGGTTTTTGCTCCAGGCATTGGATAATTTCCATTACGGCTTTAATATTTAGAAAAATTCAGTCCCTAGAGGTTTCCCTGCCCAGTGTCATGGGTGTCAGTGAAAAATGTCCCCCAAACTGTGGATTCTGTCCCCAGCTGTTGGAACTGGGCTGGGGGAATTGTCTGTCCATATGCCAACTGTCCCACAACCACTGGGGCAGTTTGCTGATCTCCTCACAACCACCCTCCTCCCATCCAGGGACATCTCGGCTAGCTCAGGGGACCGGCAGTGGCACTGGAAAATTCCTCAGCACATTGTGACATCTGGCGCCAGGGCAGGAGCAAGCATTCATAGCTGGATCAAATCTGGGATTTGCACAGCAGGCCAGCCTTGCCAACTAGGATTGGCGAGGAAAAGCAGGCCCAGCTCTGCCCACTGCAGCTATCCCAGGAAACTAGCCCCTTCTCCGGCATCCCTGCCATCACAGACACAGCCACCATCTGCCCATGCACCGGGCTGCGCCACCATGGCATGGGCACTCGCCACCATAGCCCTGAACCCAGGGGACAGCTTGTGCGCCTTACTCTGACACTGCCATGGCTTTGTATTCCTGCATTTTTATTGCAGATTCCCCTCAGCCGACTGTCTTGCTCTGCCCACAGATTTTGGCACTCGAGAGCCCGCTTACTTTCAAATTGATAAGAATTGGTAGGGGGGGGCTTGCATTCTCCATTCCAAGGAGGTTTTCCTGCTCTCTCGCACACACCTGTGCTCAAACCCACGACCTCATGTTATTTGTTCAAGCACCTCAGGAAGTTTTGACAGGGCTGGTACCATCTTTCTTACCCGGGCCAGCTGGAACTTAACCTGCTGAGGATAAACCTGGGTCTGGAATACACAGCGTGAAAGGAAAGCCTGAAAGCTTCCTTGGATAAAGTGGGAAGCATGGGGATAAAGGGTAAGGAAGTAGCTTAGGTCTTCTTTGTCTTGAGCTTTGGTGGCCAAGCCACTCATTTTCTGAGGTGTTTGAGCTGCAAACAGGAAGGGGAGGCAGAATGGAGCCCCTAATACCATGCGGGTGTTCTAGGGAGCTGCATGCAGCACTATGGTACACCGGAATTTTGTTGGGATCATGGAAACACACCCACAATGTGCTGGGGACGGAAATGCCTCATGGATCTTCTCCATTGTGGTCCTGGGGAGGTCACCATCCCAAATGCAATGAGAAGGGCTGGAAGAACATCAGGCAACTTCCATGTGAGGCATCAGCCTGATCTCGGTGCCAGGGAAAGTCATGGAGCACAGATCATCGGAGATCCACACATCACACACACCAGGGATCGGTCCCAGCCACGCTGGGGTTATCAATAGCATAGTCTGCCTGACCATTCCAGACAATCCTTCCAAAGCGCAGGATGTGCTCCGTTGAGAGAAAAAGGCTCTGGAATGGGCCTACCATGGACTTCCTAAAGGATTCCCCACTGTTTCCCAAGAACCTCCTGTAGACTCTGCCTGCTCTCTTGCATGAGTGGGAAAACCTGGGAAAGGTGAGGATTGAGTAAACCCAGCTTGGTACAATTCCCCGGCTCCGTCCTGGGAGCCAGTCTCTGTCCTGATGAATCTGGGTGAGGGGATGAGAATCCCCTCCCCCCAGCTCCAGGAATTCCGCAGTCTTGCATGAACTCCACCTTTCTGTGCCTGGAGAGTTTTTCCAGCAAGCTTTTTTCGGATCCAGAAACTCCTCAGGCTCAGCTTCCTACAGACCTCCAGCAGCAGCTGCAAAGGTCCCTTTGTTCCCCAAGAGGTGTC
>CM031861.1:62882278-62944806 GCA_018697195.1 Certhia americana
GAAACCATCCAAATTTCTGGTATTTATGAGGTAGAATATGAAAATTCCTGAGAATTTGCTGGGTTTAAGTCGAGGGCGGGAGGCTCCAGATTTGGGATTCAGTGGAGCAGCTGTAGGCGGTGTCCCCATCCCAGGACACCTGTGAGGGTGTTCCAGCTCTGCCCAGCAGCCCTGGCACAGCCTGCACCAATCCCAACTTCAGCAGACACCGAGGGGATGTGGCAGGATCTGCACTGAGCAGGAAGGCAGCAAAGCCTCATTAAAGAAAAGCTTAATTGGCATCATCTGCTTTGATGTTCTCCAGGAGCTCAGGGGTGGGATCCCATGGACAGAGGGTGGATGCTCCCCAGGGAAGGGTGTCTGCTCTGATCCTCTGCACTGATCCTCTCTGATCTGATCTGCACTGATCCTCTCCCAGCTTCTGAGAGCAGATTTGGGGATAGAATAGCTGCCATCCTGGGCCTGGAAAGCAAACAAAGGAGGATTGATGCACAGAGTGAGTGTGGAAAATATTTCCAGCAACCTGGGATGGTGGGAGGTGTCCCTGCTCCTGGCAGGGGCTGGAACTGGATGGGGTTTAAAGGGCCTTTCCCACCCAAACCACACCAGCACCCATTCCCAGGGTCCCATTCCCAGGGCGTTCCTTAACGTAAAATTATGGAATCCCAGAATCCCAGAAAGGTTTGGGATGGAAAGGTCATAAATCCCATTCCACCCCTGCCATGGCAGGGACACGTCCCACTCTCCTAGGCTGCTCCAAGCCCAATGTCCAACCTGGCCTTGGACACTTCCAGGGATCCAGGGGCAGACACAGCTGCTCTGGGAATTCCAGCCCAGCCTCTCCCCACCCTCACAGCCGGGAATTCCCAATTCCCAATTCCCAATATCCCATCCCTCCCTGCCCTCTGGCAGTGGGAGCCATTCCCTGTGTCCTGTCCCTCCATCCCTTGTCCCCAGTCCCTTTCCAGCTCTCCTGGAGCCCCTTCAGGCCCTGCCAGGGGCTCTGAGGTCTCCTCAGAACATTCCCTTCTCCAGGCTGAAGGTGCCACCACCCCCAAGCTGCAGCTCTGCCAAAGATTTGTAGGACTTTCATTCCCTTTCCACACATTCCAACACAGCATTCCTTAATTCCCTTTTCTAATGCAGATCAAGCAGCTCCCCGATTTTGCTGCTCTGATGTGTTAATTTCTAGAAACCAGACAAAAGTCTATTTAATTTCAACTCCAGGCTCGGTGGAGAAGTTCTCCAGGAGAACAGAGGAAGGAAGAAGAATGCGCCAGGAAGCTTCGGAGGGCCCAAAGGTTGTTTGTTTGTCTTTGAACCTCGTGCCAAAACAATAAACCACAATTATCCTCATTTTTCGCATGCAATTTCCAGCCCTGTAAACCCTTTATGTTCGAACACATCAAACTCCTGCTCCCTGCCAATCCTGCCTGTTGCTAAGGAACGAGCAGGCAAAAAAAAAAAACCCCGGAGCTGGGGGACTTGAAAGTGCTCATTAAAAGGCTTTGTGCATCCCTATCAGGGAAATGCTAATTCGGGAATGCTGATTGATACCCCCTCGTTATCAAGTTCCAGCCACCAGGAAGCAGCTCTGGCTCACCTTCAGTCGCTGTTATTAACACCCCCTCCAAAAAAAAAAAAAAAAAAAAAAAAAAATTTTAAAAAAAAAAAAAAAAAAATTTTTTATTTAAGCAACCGAAACCATTTAAATCCCAAAAAGCAACGGGG
The DNA here is from genome assembly GCA_018697195.1 of Certhia americana. Taxonomy (NCBI): domain Eukaryota; kingdom Metazoa; phylum Chordata; class Aves; order Passeriformes; family Certhiidae; genus Certhia; species Certhia americana. The sequence continues at coordinate 62,884,010 of CM031861.1, forward strand.
ATTTTTCATGTTCTGCACACCTCGGTTCTGCCCGGCGCCCACGAGGCTCGGGGAATTATTTAAATATGTTTTAAATTCTCTCAGCCACCCGGGCTGCAGTGTTTTATTTAAATATTTCCAGGCGTACATTCCTAGGATATCCTTTGGAGCATCCTGCCCGGCTGGCGGGTGCTAAAATCTGCTGATCCCAACTTTGTGCCGAGCCCAGGGCTCCCAGTCCCAAAATAACTGGAAAATCAACATCAAAATCCAAGAAAAATCAGCGTCAAATCCCTGGAAAATCAACATCAAAATCCAGGTAAAATCAACATCAAAATCCCTGGGAAATCAACATCAAAATCCGGGTAAAATCAGCATCAAAATTTGGGTAAAATCCAGCTCCAAATCCCAGTAAAATCAGCATCAAAATCCCTGGAAAATCAACATCAAATCCCTGGAAAATCTACATCAAATCCTGGTAAAATTAGCATCAAAATCCACGTAAAATCAAACTCAGAATTCCGTAAAATCAAGATAAAAATCCCAGTAAAATCAGCATCAAATCCCTAGAAAATCTGCATCAAATCCCAGGAAAATCAAGATCAAAATCCCAGTAAAATCAACTCAGAATCCTGGTAAAATCAGCAACGTTCAGCCATTTTTAATTTTTATTTCAAAGTACATCACTGTCACATTCCAAGGAATGATATTTTGGCCACTTTGTTAAAGCTCTTCCTCCTCTGTTTCAGGCCTGGATCTCAAACTGGGATTGCTGTAAATTTAGGGTAAAAATATCCAGGGATGGAGGAAAATAATTTTTGAATTAATCACTTTACACAGCAGAGCAGAGAGGTGCAGGGTCATGCTCTCCATGCCCACCTAAAGAAAGGAGAATCTACCCCAACTGCTCATATAAAGGACAATTTAATTTAATTTAATTTAATTTAATTTAATTTAATTTTAATATCACTCTAAAATAAAGGAACTCCAGCAAGTTTCCAAGCCCAAATACTCCAGGATTTCTCAGATTTCCTGTCCTTTTCCTCCTCATTTTGGAACAGGGAGCGATTCTGGCCTTTCCCACTCCCCCCAAAAGTGACAGCAGCAAATCACAGCCAGCCAAGGCCCGATCAGTCATCCCCTCATTAATTAGTGAAGCTAAATTAGGAAGGGAACACTTTGCAGTTTAATCAAAGCTACAACACGGCGATTAATGCGCTGAAAGGTTGGGAAGGGCTGACCCAGAAATGAATTCCCAACGGGACAGGAAGCAAAATTAAACATGGGGGAGTGGCAGAGGGAGGGAACAACGCTTCCCAAAGAGCTCAGGGAGGTTTCACACCAATGATGGAAAGGATTTCCCAGCCATGGAGCCAAACATCCCATATTTCACAGCCAGGCCCAGATTTTGTTTGATCTGGGGTTTAAATGAAGTCATAATTCGACCCAGCTCCCGATGAAAGTGAAGGATTACAGAGCCATTTATCCAGGTTTTCCCTGGAAGTTCAGCTCATCCAGCAAACCTCAGGCGGCCCTGTGTCCCCTCTGTGGTGGCACAAGCCCTGACCTGTCCCTGAGAGACTGGCACCAGCCACAGCAGCTTTGTCAGGATTGGATCCCTGCCTAAGGAGCAGCAAATCAGCAACCAATCCACATTTCTGCCCCTCCAAGAGGAGTTTCCACTCCAGCTTCCATCCCAGAAACGCTGTCCAAAGTCCCAGGAATGCTGTCCAAAGTCCCAGGAATGTTGTCCAAGGTCCCAACAGAGCTGCCCAAGGTTCCAGGAATGCTGTCCAAGGTCCCAGGAACACTGTCCAAGGTTCCAGGAATGCTGGAAGTCCAGGATCCCAGGAACACTGTCCAAGGTCCCATCAACATTGTCCAAGGTCCAACCAAAGCTGTCCCAGGAGCTCAGTGTCACCTGCAGCACCTGAGGTTGCTGGATGAGGTTAAAGAGGGGGTTGGTTTCTAATGGGGCTTTCTAACGAGGTTTTCATTTCTACTTGGGGTTTTGTGGATGGGGAAATGAGTTAAGAAATGTTTGTGTTGGATGCGGCCCAGATCCCCTTATCCCATCTTTTTCTAAGGACTATTTCATCATCACAGAATTCCAGACTGATTGGGGTTGGAAGGGAATTTAAATCCCATCCAGTTCCACCCCTGCCATGAGCAGGGACACCTCCCACTGTCCCAGGCTGCTCCAACCCCAATGTCCAACCTGGCCTGGAACATTCCAGGGATCCAGGGGCAGCCACAGCTGCTCTGGGCACCCTGTGCCAGGGCCTGCCCACCTTCACAGGGAGGAATTCTCAAATCCCAATATCCCATCTATCCCTGCACTCTGGCAGTGGGAAGCCATTCCCTGTGTCCTGTCCCTCCATTCCTTGTCTCCAGTCCCTCCCCAGCTCTCCTAGAGCCCCTTTAGGTCCTGGAAAGGGCTCTGAGCTCTCCCTGGAGCCTTCTCCTCTCCAGGTGAGCACCCCCAGCTCTCCCAACCTGCTTCTATTACTTCCCATCCCAAGGAAATTCCCAATTCCCACTGGAGTCTGAGAAATCCATCCAAGTGATCCCAACCCACGGCCAACCCCACCCAAAATCCCACAGCAGCGCCCAGGGGAGCACCCAGGCACCAAGGGGACGGGAAGGGGCCCTGACAGAGCCCTGCCTGTGACCACAGTGCTCCAAACCACCGAGCTTTATTAATATTCCTGTTTGCCCTGGATTTTTCCATCCACAGTCCACAGGAAAGGATTAATATTTACCTTGGTGTAAAGCTGTTTATCCAGCTCTTAACGCCCTGCAAGAGCTCAGCTGAGAGCTCTGCTCCGTGCACATCAATCCAGGCTGTTCTCCACACACCTGGGGACAGCCCTTGGAGAGGGACAGCCTCAAAATGTGCAGCAGTGAGCAGCCAGGCGCTGCCAGTGCCACCCAGCGAATCCCTCGTTAGCAACAAGCAAGGAATTTGGGATTATTGGAGGTAATTAAACACCAACAGCAGTTGTGCAGCTCAGGGCCACAAAATCCAGGTAATTAAAGGAGTTGTGGATAAGGAAAAATCAGGACTGGAAACATTTCCAGGTGCCTGAAGTTTCACAGTGATCCGCTTTGGCACAGCTCGAGCTTGGGAATTTCCTGGGATGTTTGGGTGTAGGAAGAGAAAAAGGGAGAACTGGGAAGTTCCACTCAGGATTATTCCACTTTAAATTTTGGAATCACTCTGCCTGCAACAGAAAAGTTAAAATATGTCAGCTTTGGGGAATTTTCTGGGCTCCCAGAGCATAGACACAGTAAGAAACTCACCAGAGACCCTGCACACAACAGATCCCTCACAGACATCACCCCAGGGGTGGGAATTTCTCCCTTGGGGACACAAATATTCCCAAATCCCTCATCCTGCAGCTGGGCCAGGTCATTGATGAGCCAGCACACATCCCCTCGTGATTTTTACACTCCCTTAAGGATCCATTTGCTATTTTCCTTTCTACAGTGATCTCTGTGATTAATCATTCCCACTTTTTCACCACTGCCAGGTTCAATTTATCCAGGCTCAGCTCCCACCTCCTGGAATGTGCCGAGTCCCTCCTGTCTAAATGAAGGAGTGACATCGTTAGACACCAAGTGACATTAAAATGCCATCAAGGGAACAAGATCACTGATGAAGCCGTTGAGTGCAGTGCATTTCTTTTCCAAACTGGGAAAATTTACAGTTCAGGCTAAGAAAAATAGAGGGATTCATCCAAATTTCCACGGAAAACATCAATAAAATCACATTTAATAACCAATGGCCATCAAGCAACTGCTTTAGAAATGCTGGAGCCCAGTTAATTGTGAGTCTCTCAATGCCTCAGCTTAAAAAAATTCATATAAACATAAAATGGAAGTGTTCAAAGGAGATTAACATGTTTATTAACCACTTTCACTTCCGGAAAATAAATGTTCTGTCCATTCCCTAGTTGCTGCAAGCCTGAATCAAATCCAGAGATTAAAACTGGCTCATGCACAGGGTCCCCAATGGAACAAACCCTCCCAAAACTGAGCAAGTTCAGTTCTCGTTGTTATCAGGCATTTTTCTCTCTGGTAAATCCCAGGAAAAAAAAGGGGGGAAATGCCCTGTAATCATAATCAGGCCCAAATCTAAATTCCCTCTGCACTTCCCTCTCTCTGTGAGCTCACCGTGAACACAGGGATTAAAAATCCCATTTCAGAAAGAAACAAAACACCCAAAAAGCCAAAGAGTTTCACCAAAAGGGGGTGGGAAGGGAATAAATATCCTGACCCTAAACTTCTCCTCGTTCCTCTTTGGGGCAGAGAGGTGGGACTGATCCAAATAACCTCACAAAAATCCCCCCAAATTTCCTATCAATGCAGCTCATAGAGCCTTCCCAGTGTTTTGGGAGCAGACGATTCATGGCACAGAAGAATTCTCTGCCTCTCATGATTGTCTCACTTCAAAACCAAACCCTCTCTAGGAAAGCCCATGAAAAAATGGAAACGAGGATTGGAAATCCAGCAACTGGAAGAGGATGGGACACGTGGGGATGAAGTTATTTTTCAGCCCTGGAATAAAAGTTGGAGAAGGGGCTCAGCTCTTCCTCAAGCCTCCCTGACACTCTTTGGGGAGCAGAAATTCCAGCAGCTGTTCATGGGGTGTTTCATCCCCAGTTAAATTGTAAATTAATATTTTTCCCCTTTTACAAAAGGGCAGTCTGCCACAGTCAGGCTTGCTCTGACTATAAAGAAGGCTCAGGCATTCATTTCCCCCCAATCCAATATAAATTTCACTTTGCCTACTTGAATAGTTAAGTCTCTCCATAGTAAAACTCCAGGAATTTATGGTTTATTTTAAAAGGCCGTGGAGGAGAAGGTGAGGATCCAGAGCTTTATTGAGCTGGCTGCAGCTTTATTTCCCAGCTATTAAGGAGTCATTCATTACCCCCTGCATTATTCTAACATATGGATTTTTCACTAACCTGGCTGCAAAGTCACTCTGGAGCCCAAATTTCAAGAGGAATTCAAGAAAAGAATCTTCCTGCAGTCATCCTGAGCAAGGCCTTAGGGTTGTGGATAAACTTTCCATCCATGGAAGTGGATGGAGGGGGCTTGCAGTAACCTGGGATAGTGGAAAGGGTCAGGGGATCAAAACAGATGACCTTCAATGTCTCTTGCAACCTCGGAGATTTTCTGATGTTATAATCCTGAAATTCTCCAAAGAATTCCCTAAAAACCTATTTCCCAAGGGATGTGGGCACTGGTAGAAGCTCCCCCTGGGCTTGCTGGAGACCTGGGCGCTCACTGGTCGATCTCATCTTTGGAAAATCCGTATAAAATTGAATTTAACCAGAAGGAAATTGCATCTAAGCCTGCATCAGCAGCTTCCCAAAGTTCCCAGCTCCTCCTTGGAGCAGCCGGATCCGCAGAGGAGGCGCGGAACAGCGGCGGCTGCTCGGCAATTGCAAGTGGTTTTCACAGCCAACACCATTTATCAGTGTTAGCTTCTTCATCCTCCTGGCAGAAACATTCCCAGTTCATTAATGGGAATCCGGCAGAGTGCACTGGGGAATGTGCTCTGCTTGTAGGAACAGCTCCCACCCCCAGCAGCACCGTCTCTCCGGGGAAAACATTCCCTTTGCTCATAAATTAGGGAGCCGGGTCATCGGAGAGGACAGAAATGCAACAATTTTGGAAGGGCGGGAATCATTCTGGTTTCTTCTCAGGTTTTCATTTGCAGCATGAGTGTTTTTCTCAGCTTTTTTGGTTAAGTGGAAGTTTCGTCCGCTTTTCATCCCAAATCCACTCAGGTTTATTTTCAAAGGGATCTGTCAGAAATCCCCCCAGCTCTCACTAAGAGCTTCTCTCCAAAAATAAAGAGCTTTTTATTCTAAAGTTTTCTCACCATCTCTCAGCAGCCAGGTCAGCTGCTGCCAGAGAGGCTCCTATAAATCAGGTTTCCCCATCCCTGGAAATGTCCAGGGTTGGATGGGGTTTGGAGCATCCTGTGACCATGGAAGGTGTTCCTGCCCATGGCATGGGGGTGGAACGGGATGGGATTTAAGCTCCCAACCAACCCAAACCATTCTGGGATTCTCTGAATCTATTAAATCCCAGCTTTTACTAATTCAGAACAGTCCCAACCTTTTTTAAACCCTCACTCAGGAATAAAGGGCCATGGAGCCAAAAAAAACATCATTCCAGAGGCCAGAGTTCCTCACAGGACACGGAGGGGATGAGCCATGGGGCTCCCCACTAGCAACTAAAAATAGAAACCCCAAATCAGAGCACAGCCATAATTACATAATTAAGGCTATGAAGTGACACGGTGTAGAACTTTAATTACTGCACTATGAGTCAGCCTGGCTTTAATCTGAGTTTAAGTGGCTGGAAATTGATAAATCTCGTAGTGAACATGCCAGGTGAGTGCCCACCCCAAGGCAGCTCTGAACTTATGGTTTGGTTCAGCAGGGGGAAAAAGAAGTCAATCATATGTTGTAAGGCGAGTGTTCATCCCATTAAATTTAGTAATAAAGCAAGGACTCAATTATATTCTTACAGGCTGCTTTCAGGTTGGGTGGTTAATGGATTGTTGGATATTTTTTATGGACAGTGCAGGATCTGCCAGAGCTGTCCAAGATAAATGATTAGAGTCAGTTAAACCCCCCAAAAAACCTTCAGTAAAACCACAAAACCCACAAGCCTTTAGGTTAATGTGCAATAATCACCATAAAAAATATTGTTTCAGCTGAACCAGCTGTAAATTCCCAATATTTAAAGGCACCCATCACGCTGGGCAATGATTTTCCCATTTGCACAATTCCACCTTAAATTCCCGTGCTGAGCCCCAAATCCTGCAGACACCAGGAGCCAAACCCTCCCAGCCCAGCTGAACTAATGCGTTTGTCTCCTGAAATTCACCGTGGAAATGGAACATTGAAGGAAAAGGGAGAGACAGGAAAATTACAGGTTCCTGATGACACTTCCCACAACAGCTCCCTAATCCACCGTGCCGTCCTTTCAGCCCGAGCGCCGCCGAGTCCATTTAGCCAGGCTGGGAGCATTAAATCCTTCATTTTCCAGGGAAGTGGTGATGGCATCGAAATCTGGTGTTTGAACAGAACTTTTAAATTATGTACTTGAACTGCTCGATTTGTTTAATCAAGGTCACTGAGCGCCCAGAACTCGGGGCTGGAGCGTTGACGAGCGGGAATTACCGTCAGCAGCGTCCCAAAGCCAGCGGCTGCGGGAAAGTCACGCTTCTCCAAGAGCCTGAAGTGACACTTTAATTACTTGGGCAAATTTGAGCTGCTCAGAGTGTGTGGCTGATGCTGCTCCACGAATTTTGTGGCTGCTGCTCCACGAATTTTGTGGCTGCTGCTCCGTGTGTTTCTCCAGCACGGCCCCGTTGGCGCTCGGCTCCAGCAGTAGGATTTATCCCACAGCCAAGGATCCCATAACCCCACAAAGCCACTTTCTCCAGGTCCAGCAGGCTCCAGAACAAATTTATAACAATTATTGTCCCATTTTGACCTGATTTGATCCCATAATTTCACATCCCAGGTGATCAGAACTACATAGCTCATGAGTGATGCATTTGCACTTTGTTCCCATTGAACCCCAGGTTTTGGGGGTTGGAAGGGACCTTGAAGCTCTCAATCCCAAATCCCTGCTGTGGGTCTAACCCTTGCACTAGACCAGGCTCAGAACTTCAAATTCTCTTTCTAGAAACCCTTTAGGGCAAAAATCTTTAAAGAATACACCAGAAAATAACACAATTTTTTAAGAGAGAAGGGAAATGGATTCTCTGGAGCTGAAGATTCAGCTTTGCTCCCAAGCAACCAGGAAAAGCTTCCTTAAGGAATAAACCATGGGAAGCACTTGTGCCTTTGGCACTTCATCCATCACTCATGGGAGAGCAGGGGATCTTTTCCCTAGGGAAATCCAGTCCTGAGCTTCCCCCAGAATGGATAAGGAACATCCCCCTCTTAGAAGGTTTCATCTCCAGGCAGGGACAACAGGGTCACAAGTCACAGGTCCAACATGCTGCTCCTGGGGAAACAGAAAAGGATTTTTGGACCATTTGGGACTATTAAAAGACAAAAATGAGAAGGTTAAATAAGGTAAAAAAGAAAAAAAATGTGAATTACCTCAGTGTCTGATCATTAACAGAGTTGCTGTCATGGTGTTTATTTGCTTTCATGCTTTTAGGGGACAATGAGGTAAATTAGAGACATGTGAAGGTGAAGTGACTGGAGAGGCTGAACAGCAGGAAAACTTCTCCCTCTGATCCCAGGTGGGATCCCAAGCATTCCTTGAGTTCTCCCTTCAGCTGACAGGTGAGTCTGAAGGTTTCACAGGCAGTGCTCACTGCACACACAAATTCCAGGACACAGGGCAGATATTCCTGGAGTAAGAGCATCTTGAAGGACAAAAACCAGGAGCAAAAATCCAGCCTGGAATTAACAGAGGCCACTGTGGATGTCAGATGTGGAAACGTGGCTCTGTCACCAAATTTAATTGGTGCACCAGAAGATGTGACCTTGAAGGAATTTAAGGATCAAGAGCTCTTCTGCTACAGGTCAATGGATCCTCTTCCATGGGGCAACTTTCCCTTGAGGCAGCTGCTTTCAGGCTTTTCCAGATCAATGGATCCTCTTCCTCAGGGATACTTTCCCTCAAGGTTTCACTTCCATGCTTTTCCAGATCAATGGATCCTCCTCCACAGGGACACTTTCCCTCAAGGTTTCACTTCCAGGCTTTTCCAGATCAATGGATCCTCTTCCACAGGGACACTTTCCCTCAAGGCCTCACTTCCAGGCCTTTCCAGGCCAATGGATCCTCTTCCACAGGGACATTTTCCCCTGAGGTTTCACTTCCAGGCCTTTCCAGTTCACCTCTGCTGTGAGATAACACGATGGTCACACCCAGAGCTGCAGTTTGGGGGCAACAAGGACCCCCAGTTTTGGTGAGGACTCACGTCCTTGAGAACTTTGGATCAAGGGGTTTTGGGTACAGGAATTCTGATGAAGGATAATGGAGGAGTCCCACACTTTCCTCACAGAATCATTGAGCTCACAAAAGATCTTTGGGATCACCAAATCCAAGCTGTGCCTGATGCCCACCTTGTCCCCAGCCCAGAGCACTCAGTGCCACATCCAGGAATTCCTTGGGCACCTCCAGGGGTGGGGAATCCAAACTTCTCACTTTCTGATCTCCCCACACTAATGTGATGCATCCCAGTTTTTCCCTCTGTGCCCAAAACAAAACATTTCCAGGGAAAAGGCAGCTGCCCTCCCTCCTGCCAAGTGGAGAAAAATTATCCCATTCCAGCTGCATTAGAGACCAGGACCTTGGAATTATCCTGTAACAGAGGAGCCATTAGCTGAAACAATATAGGTAACAGGAGGTTTGCCATATCCCAAACACGGCTCCAAGAGCTCATGAAAGGATTGTAAAGGCAAAATTATTCCATTAATTCAAAACCACAGCAGCCTGACTCTCTCCATAAAGAATCCACGGATCCAGTGCCTGGGGCAAATCAATAATGCTGGGATTTGCCTGCTAACAGAGCAAAGAAAACTGATATGAAAGGATTGAAATATGAAAATATCCTGGGAGAGTCTCAGAGGGGAATTAAGTAGTAAAGACTCTTCCATCCCTGTTGCTGATCTTCCATCCCTGCCCATCAGCCAGGAGAGGGGTGGAAGCATCCCAGAAAATGCTTGGGATCGGTCATGGGGAGTAGGGAATGAGCTCTCAGTGCTGGAAGTGCTCAGACATAGAACATTGCCCAGGACTGATGGACAAGCATTCTCTGTCCTGAAGGTGTTGATGGCCCCATCTGTCACCTCAGCCTCCTGGAATTCCCTTATCCAAGGTGACACATCCATAATGGCCCCGTTCCGCTGGAAAAACCAAGGAAGGAGGTTTACAGGGATGTTTTCCAGCCGGCAGCACACACAGCCGTGGCTCAGTCACGCCAGAGCTGAGGAGCTGTCTCCTCTCCCGCCTCCTCTGCCCCTGCTCTCACCACCAAAATCCACAAAATCCAAGGGGAAAGATGGGAAATGTTTGTGAGATCCCTTTGCAGTCAGCAGGGAATTTTGTAGCCAGGTTTATCCGCTCATTCCCACAGCACAGTTGGGATTTGGGCATCATAAATTACTTTAATGAGGAATTTGATACATATTTAATTTATTAGAATTTGGAGTCCCACTGCACTGAGTCATCACTGCAGCAACCTGCAATTCCCAGCACTTCCTGGAGCACCTTTGGAAGGAGCAGCAGAGGTTCATGGTGTTGATCCAAGCCGAGAAACCCCAAAAATTAAATGTTTTTCCCTAGACACGGGTAGCAGTGAGGAACTGCAGGAGGATCATGGGATCTCCATCATGAAAAATTTTCTGCAAGCAAGATATCAACAAGGATCAATCCATGATCTTTTCTGGGACAGGAAAATGAGCCAGAAAAGATCGTTTCCTTCTATGTGCTTCCCCTGTGTTCTGCACCACACCCTGTATTTCATGTCCAACAATCTCATCAATCCAGCTCAGGAGATTCCTTTCTCTAGAATTACAGGAATTTAGCTCCTGTGGCTGTGTTTTCCCTCCAAATCCTTGAGTTTAGCTCTTTAGGACAAGGGCCAATTTTTAGAGAATTATTATTATTACTACTATTATTATTATCATCATTATTATCGTTATCATTATTATCATTATTAAATAACTGTAAAACTTTGCTTACTGCAAGGTTGGATAATCCCAAGAGAGAAGGTTGGAACTCGTAGCTGGAAAAGGCCCAAATGCCACAGGTCACCGCAAGGCATGGACTGATTTCCAGGATGCATCCCAGCAAATCTGTGAGGAGAAAGCCTGAGGGAAGAGCTGAGTCTGAGGGCAAACATCAGGCTCGGAGAGAGGAGGAGATTATTTGATTCATCCCTAAATCCTCTCTCATATCCAGAGAGAAAACACCATCCAGCTAAATTCCACCAGTTCCCCCGTGCAAAGCCTTCCTCCCACTGGTTTGGGATTGAGCTGTTAAGATGTCAAAAATCATCTTCAAATGTAGCACTGAGATCCAGGAATATTCCTTAGGATATACTGCAAACACCCAGCTCCTGCTTTTCCCTTTTTTCCAGCCCTGCACCCTCCAGCTGGGACAGAGGAGAGGGGAGGAGGATCAGCAATTTGCTCCTTGGTGTTGTTTTCCTCAGAAGTCTGGGAAACACTTGTCCAACCTTTCCTTAAAAAACTGCTTGGGTCAATCTCTCCTGATGCTGAACCTCACTGAAACAACCAAGTAACCCCAGAGTTACTCCACCACCTCATAACCAGTTCCACCCCATTTCTTACTCCACATCTGGGAAAAACAGCAATTCAGACCTGATGGAAAATCCAAGTATCCTCACCCTCTACCTGATATCTCCAGAATAAGATAAAGAAGGAAAATCTGCCCTGCTGCCCTCCCCAATCTCATTTTCTTTCAACATAAATTGGACCTGTTCTCATTTAAAATGGCTTTGGACCTAAAACGTTCATTCTCTCTCCATGCGCTGCAGCCAAAAGCCTCAAAACCACAATTTCCACTCTGATTACATTATCCCTCTTCCTGATTCCCACAGATGGAAAATACCCTGGATTTGCAGTTTACCAACTGTTTCTCTGTCTCTGGGAGGAGCCACAAAACCTCCTTGGCAGGGAATGGGGAGGTCACACCTGAGAGCACTTGAAGCTGAGCCCACAAAAGGAGAAAAACTGTAGGACTGAAGGATTGGGTTTGGGAATTCCATCCCTCAGGTGCTGCAGTCCTGTGCAGGTTTCCTGGCTAAGCAGAGCTGAGGAATCAAGGAAAAGATGCTCAGATGTTTCTGGAGCTGAAATGAAGAATTTCCCGTCCTGCTGAGCTCAGGGAATTTTCTTTGCTAAAAAATGAGGGTATTGGATGTGCTGTCCCAATCCCAACATTCCTGACCACAGCCAGAAGAGCAGGAAGAAAAGGAAGAGGAGCTCAGGGAAGGTGAGGATTTGTCCTTCCCTCACTTCTCCCTCCACTCTGATTTCCCCCTCCTCTCACTTTTCCCTCTGCCACGGCCCCACAGCACCAGGAACTAATTTAGTGCCACAACAGAAAATGTTATTTATTCATTTCCACTACATCTGTGCTTCTCTTTTATTGAGTTCCTTATTTTTAGTGCTCTCCTGTTTCTCCTCCAGGGCAGGTAGATAATTGTTCTCTATCTCTCTATAATTGCAGCAAATTCTCATTAATCAATACAACACCAGGCAGGAGTTTCCTGATGAAATCCTGCTTTAGTTGACACCTGAGCCCCTGAACAACTACAAGACAAACCTAATTATCTCTTTGGCTAAGTGAAACCACACACTTTGGAAATGAAAAGCTCCTTTTCAGCTGAGTCCATTTAAAGGATGGAAACCGAGATGAAAGGCCCAAACAGAGCCTTTTAGACCAGGCTTGATGCCTTTATAGTAAGCAAAGCCTGGCTTAGGAATTTAATATTTTCAATCCAAAAAATTTGCCTGGTTGGAAAGTGTAAGATGGGAAATTTTGTAATTAAGAGCTGTTTGAACTTATTGGTAATTTACTGAAGTCTTATACTACTTTCATCCACATGGAAGAGTTGTGTGTGCCACACATGAAACTGGAGCTTCTCCCATTCCTTGATCTGTTTTGCAGCCCAAAAGCAGAAACTTCCACCTGTGGGAGTTCATGAAAGGAATGAGTAACAATCAGGAACTGTGATAATCAAGGAATTATTGAAGCTGGTCAGGGACAATTTCCACTATCCCAGGATGCTCCAAGCCCATCCAATCTGGCCTTGGACACTTCCAGGGATGGAACATCCACAACTTCTCTGGATGTTCCAGTATCCCAGCACCCTCCCAGCCAGGAATTCCTTCCCAATGTTATAAATACATATTATGAAGCTGTCTTTTCACAAATATTAAAATGAATGCTGTTTGTATAATGTTGGAAAACTCTGCTATATTAACATAGTTTCTTTTATTTTACTATTAATGTATACATTTTTCATGGGCTATAACATGGTAATCTAAAAAGGCTTTTGAAACTAATTCAGAGAATGGTAATCAGGAATTCTTCCCATTCTTGGATTATCCCATCTGGATGAAGATGGTGGTAATGGACACCAGAACCCCAGGGAAGGAATTTATTGATCATCCCTTATCAGATGATCTGCAACGGACTGGAACAAAAAAGAGAAATAAAATGGAATAAAGAGGGACAGGTTTGGGAGGAAACTCAAAGGGGGAACAGTCAAAGGAATGTTTCTGAATAATGCAGGAGGGTTTATGAATATGTAACGTGTTGATGCATTTAAAGAAATGTGTTCTGAGTTAGGGGATGCTCTTGGCTGAATGCCAAGCCCCCAGCCATATTTAACTTTTTGCTTTATTGTCTCATCTTTTATTGTCTTTTATTAAACTTTTTAGATTTTACCAGGAAAGTGAACCTCGTTTTTCACACCAATATGCCATCTAAGCCTGCTCCTTTGCTGGCTGAAGCCATTCTCCCTTTTCCTGTCACTCCAAGCTCTGCGAAGCTGAAGTTGTGATGGATAAACCCTGGCACAGATTTGAAAGCATCCTTCCTTTTTATCAGAGGACAGGGGCAGATCAATCCTCCTCTGGAGCACAGTGACCCACGGATTTTTAGGGATTTCAATAAAACTTGTACCAGCACAGTGTGAGGATCCTTCCCAACCATCAGAGAATCCACGCCTGGCTGCAGGAGCTCTCCAAGGCACCACGCAGGGCTGAGGCCAGGAGCTGTCTGAGCTTTCCACATCCCTCTCCGTGCTCCCAATGAAATTACACGGCACCAACTGGGAAAACACTTTTATAAAAGCAGAGCAGGGCCCTCTCCCCACCCCAGAGCTCTCTCGTTCCACTCGATAAAGAGACAAGTGCAGAACAGATCAGGACAAAGCAGCAGCTGTCAGCTGCTCCCGAGGCACCGCCACGACAAAAATATCGTTCCCTGCTTTGCTGGAGGATTTTCCACGAGATAAACGCTTGCTCAGAGCTTTAAAACCTCATCGTGTTACAAGAATTTGTGATCCTGATGCACTCCAGGAGACAGAGGAATAAATAAAACTCTCCAGAGCTTCTCCGTGTTAAATCTCTCTGGCTCCTCTTTTACACAGCTATGGAACATTAGAAAGGGAGCATCCTCACACACCTGCACAAGCCATTCCTCCTCTTGCTCGTTTTATTGTGCACCAATATCCTGAGTGGGCCAGAGGGAAGCCCTCACTTGTGGGATATGAACAAAAAAACCCTGGCCCAGCCAGAGATAAAAAAATTCCAGGCTCTGGCGCTGGAAAAAAAAACCCAAAGAGGCCGGTTCAGGTTGGGAAGGCAGCTGAGGTCACAGCAGCTCCTGAGCCAGCCACAACTCTTCCAGCAGCTTCAGCTGGGGCCCAGAGAAGCCACAATTCCCACCAAGAGGGAGAAGATCCCAGCTTGGAAGAAAGGGAAGACCCTCAGTTCCCACAAAACAGGCAAGGCCAGAAAGAGACAGTGATGGCAGAGGAAATGGAGATACTTGGACAAGGAAACATCCACAAATCAGAGGCCATGAGCAGGTGGGATCCAAAAAAAACCATTCCTGAAGACCAGACCCAGATCATTCCAAGGGGAACTCACAGGAGGTCGGCTTGGAGCCAGCACCCCACTTCTTACCAGAGAATCCTGGAATGGTTTGTGTTGGAAGGGACCTAAAGTTTGTCTTATTCCACTTCCCTGCTGGATTCTGAGATAAGACATCACTGCAGCTGCTTCCCAGCCCAATGTCTGCTCTTCCAAAAGCTGATATTCCACCAGAAACTCTCCAGCAATGACCTGGAATTTCTGTGCTCCTCTAATGATTATACTGCAAATCAAGCAGAGATGAAGGAGATGAAAGAGACCCATGGGAAAAAAAAAAAAAAAAAAAAAAGTTAAAAATCTAGGCTGAAAATACCTCCCAGAAAAAAACATCCTGGTCACCACAATTCTCATTTTACCTGGGTCTGGATGGAATAACCTGACCTGAGGCCACCAAGAGTCCAGCTCAGTCCTTTCTTTGTGATCCTGAAGGGCAAAGGAGCATCCTGGCTGCACCCATGGATGGAGGCCAACGCAGCCTCTTCTCCTCAGCTGCATCCAGGATTATTTGTGGCAAGAGGCAAAATAAGGAAAGTGACACAATTAAGGCTAATTAGCTGAGTGGGAAATCCCTTCCCAGCCAATTAGTGCTGAGAGGCAAGGCCTGCACAGTAACAAGGCTGTATTTAGCTGCTCTCAGCTCATCCCACTTCCAGAAACGAGAAGGCAAAGGCAGACATTGGGGTTTTTTCCATTAAAAATAATTGGATAACAAGGATTTTACCAGCCACGGGGAACTGAGAGGGAAATTGGACTCACATTCCTCTGGACAACCCCAAAAATGCTTTTTTCCACTCACCTGTCTTGTAAAGCTGGAAGAAGCTGGGCAGCCTGGTGGCAAAACATTCCCATCAATCCCATCCCTAAAACCCACGCAAACTCGTGTTTAGGTGTTAGAATTTAAAAATGCTGGGAAATCTCAGAATATTGGGTCTGTAAGCCAAAACTTAGAATTAGAGACAGGGTTTGACCTGAAACCTCGGGAAAGGCTCCCAAGTTTAGGTGCTGGAAGTAAAGAATGTGGATTTATAACTTAAAGCAGAGTGTGTGGAGTTGAGTAGAGGAAAGTTTAGCTTTAGAGCCCAAAAGTCATAGACAAACCAAAAGTAGTTACAGAGATTAACAAGAGCTGGTTGGTTAAGAAGGTTCACACTGTAATAACAGGAATTAGCTCAGTGTTGGTTTAATAACAGAAATATCTTGTTAGCAAAATTTTATTGGCCCATAAAGCCTGAAATAGTCTGAGAAGCAGAAATCTGGGGACTTCTTCACCACCCTGCTGCCATCTGTAAGAGGGATCCATCCTCTCTGTGCCTCTGGAGAAGAGCAGAAAAATAAATTGCACTTGCCCATTTTGAAACTCAGAATTCCCATTTGTCTGTTCCAAGAAGAAACCCCCACACCCAAAACGCAAAGTGTAGAACTGTCATGTGAGAAATCCTAAACTCACATTTAGGGGAAGATGCCCAAAACACAGATATTCAGAGCTTTTGATGGGAGTTCCATCCAGCCTGTGAATTTTTGGGCATCTCATCACCACCAGCAGATCTGTGGGATCATCACTTAAAGCCCAAAGTGCTGGCTCTGAGTTGTTTGACATCGGTGCCTTCGCCACGTTCCTCATCACAGCGGAATGTCAAAATATCCGAGTATCCCGCTGGATAATTCACTCCCGGGGAGAGGTGCTGAATCCATCACAGAAATTGCCTCAAAGGACGCTTTCCCCTGAGCAGGGGTGGAAAAAGAGGCTGGGAGGAGGGAACAAAGTGTCAGCATCTCACTTGGAGAGGTGAAAGCAGAGCTGACAGCGCTGTGATTTATGGAGAGCGAGGCCGGGTTGGGGAGAGAGCCGGAGCTGTGCCAGCAGGGCTGAAATCCTGGGATTCAGCTCTGCTCCTCAGCCAACTGCAATATTTTATAAGTGGAAGAGATAGGCAGTGACCTTCCCCTTCAGAGGCTAAAATTGTTTCTGGGTTGAGGCGTTTAAAAAACAAAAAGGCCGAGATTTGTCCATTTGTTTGGATATAAAGCACCCAAGATCTTATCTCCAGCCTCATAATTCACTGGGAGGAAACTCAGGTGGGAAGATTGAAGAGCACCAAGCCTGCATTCCCAAATACTCATTTAGGAGCTCAGGGTTCACCTTGACCTGGGTTATTCACCCAGGATGACGGGAGATTAAACACCAGGCTGCTCCAGACGTGCTTCCCTCTTGGATGAGCCTGTTGAATAAAGATATGTTGAATATTCCCACCTCAATGATGTATTCCTGAAAATTACTATTATTATTATTATTAATCAGATCCCAAATTCACTGAATCTCCAAGCTGTGGCTGTGCCATAAATCTGGAGCTGGTGGGAACCCAAAAGAAAAATCTGACTTTTCTGGGGTAATCCTGGGGATGAGACACCCATGAAGGTATTAAGGTTGTCATTACTCCCTGATTTTGTGCCTGATTACACCCTGATTTTTTTGTTATTGTATTAACCAGCCTTTTCCTTTGGTTTATTCCCAGCTGTGGAATTACCTGGAATAAACGAGGTTTATTTTTGCTGAGGAAAAGCAAAGCACATCAAGCTGTGATTTCAGTCCAATGGCACCAGGGGAGAACCTCAGGGTGAGGAAGTTAAAGTCTCACCCCAGGCTTCTTTCAGATTGGATTCTAGAGCTTCATCCTGGCTGAGGTAGTTTGGGACATGAGGAATGTCTCGATTCCATGGATTTTACTGGAGGAAATATCTGAGCACCAATGGTTGGGCTCCATCTGTACAGGACTTTGGAGGCTGGAACAAAAACGTGATCCTGGCTGGCTCAAGGACAATTCCCTGCAGAGTTGTCCTGCTAGGAAGGAAGAAAAGGGGTTTTAAGAAACCTTCTTAAGGGTGGGACTGAAATATCCCATCACTGGATCTTTATGTTTGGCTGCTGTTGGAGAATTCCCAGAATGGATTTTAAATGGATTTAAAACTGGTTGGGGCAGTGGCAGCCTCAGTCCCAACATCCTCCTGTCCTGAGCAAGCTGCCTGTGGAACATCAGGTTGGGAAAGGTGCAAATCTTGTTCTGGCTCAGCACAGGAGATCCCTTGTGGAGCTGTCAGGGTGGATGGCAGGATATCGGTGCCAGAGGATTTTTTGTGGAAGAGAGAGAGAAGAATTCACACTCCATCAGGAGTGCGTCAAAATTGGCTTCTGTGGAACATAAATATCTACAGAAGGAATCAGAGAATCATGGAATATCCTGAGTAGGAAGGAACCCATCGGGATCATCCAGCCCAACTCCTGACCCAAACATTCCTGGAGTTCTGGCAGCCTCGAGGCTGTGCCCATTCCCTGGGAAGTTGTTCCAGCATCCATCACCTTCTGAGGGAAAAACTTTCCCTGATATCCAACCAAACCCTCCCCTGGCACAGGATATTCCTGATGAGATGGTGAGGATGGGGCTCTTCCCTCAATGTGGGATCAAAACATTTGGCCCATCAAATCTGGGCCCTGAGGCACATTCCCCATCCACGGGGAATTCCTGGGATACACGCCCCACCACTCCCCCTTTCACCCTCATCCTGGAGGAGGAGGGAAGATCTGTCACTTGAATATTTACAAACCAGGTAGGAAAAAGGATCAGGGTCTGGTCTCTTCATCACTTTGGTGGTGACAAGAGTTAATGGTCCCTGAAGCTTTCCCAGCAAATGTTCCTTGTCGGGCCATTTTCTGCACATCTCCGTGATGGATGGGGAGGAGAAGTCACTTTATGACAAGCCTGCTCAATTATTTAATAAAGCAGATTCTAATAACTTCAGGAAGTCCCCCAGAGAAATGGAAGAATAAATACACTTTTCCTTTCATTCTCTCAAGAGCTGGAGAGGAAAAATGGACTGTGGCCTCCTTCACTGCCTGTCAGTTTCAGGGATTTTCTTTGTTTCAGGGATTTTGTTGTGGTTTTAACTCCCCATTTCTGGCTTTTAGGACAGCAAGTGAAAACAGTAAATGAAAATTAGGGATTTTTTTTTGTTTGTTTCTATTAAAATATTCAAGAAAAGTTGCTGGGTTTAGTAAGTCTGAGGGAATCCTCCTTTCTTTTGGTCTTTCTCTCTTGAGATTGTAACTTTTTGGGGGATGATGGTCAGAGCTGGGGGTCTGGGAGTCCCTGAGCACCACAGGACCTGGCAGGCAGCAGCTCTCGTGCTCGTTCCACTCTGCAGAACTCTAGAACTGGATTAGGTCTGGAACATTCCACAGTCTTTTCCCATGGAACCACCAAATCAAGGGATTTCAGAGGGACCCAGGGGGTTGATTTGCAGGAGCAGTGCAGCCTTCCATGCTGCACCAAAGAAAATCCCACTGGATATGGGAGAAAAAAAGGCACTGCTGCTTAAGAGGAGAGCCGTGCCTTTGGAATAAAATCCTGGAATGGTTTGGGTTGGAAGGGGCTTAAATCCCATCCAGTGCCACCCCTGCCATGGGCAGGGACATGTTCCACTCTCCCAGGTGGCCTTGGACACTTCCAGGGCAGCCACGGCCTCTCTGGGAATTCTATTCCAGGGCCTCCCCACCCTCACAGGGAAGAATTCCTTCCCAAAATCCCGTTTAAACCAACTCTCTGTCACTTTGAAGCCGTTCCCCCTTGTCCTGTCACTCCCTGCCCTTGTAAATGCTCCGGGAGTGTGGGTCAGCCTGGGGCCAGAGCAATTACAGGGATCAAAAATCCCATTTGGCTTCCCTTTATCCTTCCCTTCCCCCTCGCTCTGGAGCAGCAGCCCATTCCCTGCAGCAGCCCCCCAGATCTGCATTTCAAACACCCCCCCAAGATAACGGAGTGTGATTGATGCTGGGCTGTATCCAACAGCTCCAGAACATCCCTCTCCATCTCCTGGAAGAATCTTGGCACGCCGGGAGCCGGGCCCATAAATCTGAGCAGAACACAAAGTCATTCCCATTACACCAAGGACACCTTCAGCTGTTCCTGCTGCCTGTCCAAGAGCCATTTGCTGCCCAGCCTTTCCCTGCCTGTTCAAAAAAGCAGGAGCTGGGAATGCTGAATGGTTAATCCAGACTGTTTGGGGAAGATCTGTCTCCACAAATGTTGCACCATCTGCTGCTCTGGGGAAGCTGGAGGAGTGGGTGCTGTATTTTCATAACAATCCGCCCTTCTCCTCTCATTGATTAATAACACGGAGCTGCTTTGTCTTTGTTCTTTTGTGATTTGGGTTTTTTTAAATATTTGTATGAAGGCTTTTCAATGTGAAATCCAGTAATTATCTGAAGAGCTGAGTCAATAGGTTTGTTCAGGCAGAGAAATTACCCATTAAACCGAACAGGAAAAAGCCTGATGAAAAACATCTCTGCACCAGGCGCAAGATGACCAAAATCCTCCTTTTTTCTCCCATTCCAGACCGATTTTGCCCCACCAGCTACCTTTAAAAGTGAGAAGGATCCCATCGCTGAGGAGCTTCTGTGGAAAACAGGGTCAACCATGAGCTCATATCCACCCAAAACCCTGGAAAATGCAATTCCACCGTCCCAAACCCCACAGTGAGGGCCATGCCAACAAGAAACACCTCGAGCCTGCTCCAGGAGGCTCTGCTCCGTCTCATTCCCCCTTTTCCACTCCACAAAATCCCCAGAGCAGCTGCAGGAGCTGCTGCAAAGCTGTGGGGCGTGAAGGGAGCTGGGAACACCAACCTTGGAGCCTTCTCCAGCAGCTGCCATCCCGTGAGAGCGATGTTTGGGAATGTCAGGCATGGAAAAGCTGCAGAGGGAACAAGGCACAGATGCCAAAGGAGGAGATGTGGGTGCTCCACCTACTTCCCTGAAGGAATGAAAACCCCTGGATTTGCTTAAATGCTTTAAAAATAGAGGAAAAAATTGGTTATTCCTGATATTAACTGAGCTGAAGGTGAATCCATGTCAACTTGTAAATGTCAACACCAGCTCCCCTTTAGCTGGTTTTGGCTTGGAAAAGACCTTAAAGTTCATCCCTTTCCACTGTCCCATCCAACCTGGCCTTGGACACTTCCAGGGATCCAGGGGCAGCCACAGCTGCTCTGGAAATTCCATTCCAGTCCCTCCAAGCCAGGAATTCCTCCTCAATCTTTAATCCAAGCCCACCCTCTTTCAGTTCACAGCCGCAGCCTCTTCCCCTACCGATAAATTACTGTGGGAGAGACAGAGATTGAAATGCAGCCACAGCCACTCCAGTGGCAAAAGGTTAAATCCAGCTTTAATTTACCACCCCAAGACCCAGCTCATTGAGGCTTTTTAGTTCCAGAGCATGAACAGCTCATGAAGAGGGGACAAAGTGCAGCTGGAAGATGATTTAAGCAGTGCAGTTTATAGTGGTTACAATTAATAGGCAATTTCTTATAAAAGTTCTGTAGAAAATGTCTTTTTTTTTTTTCCCTTGCAGGCAGCATTAGTTCACCAAGTGGTTCCAGTTTCATGCTGGAAAAGCAGCTGGAAATCTTTCCCAACTTTTTCAGCAGAAAAGAAGAAGAATTCCACTGGAAGCAGAGTTTTTTTCCATAGGGACTAAGGGACAGGAAAAGAAGGAG
Organism: Certhia americana; assembly: GCA_018697195.1. Taxonomy (NCBI): domain Eukaryota; kingdom Metazoa; phylum Chordata; class Aves; order Passeriformes; family Certhiidae; genus Certhia; species Certhia americana. The sequence continues at coordinate 62,905,219 of CM031861.1, forward strand.
CAGCCTCAGGCTGTGCCAGGGGAGGCTCAGGTTGGACATCAGCAGGAATTTCCCCATGGAAAGGGTGGTCAGGTCTTATAAGGGGCTGCCCAGGGAAGTGTCCCCATCCCTGGAAGTGTCCAAGGAATGTGGCACTCAGTGCTCTGGGGACAAGGTGGGGATTGGGCACAGCTAGGACTCACTGATCCCAAAAGTCTTTTCCAGTCTCAGTGATTCCACTCAGCCCAACCCAAACAGCATTTTCTGCCCTTTGGATTCCAAGGAGGAAAGTTGAGGTTCTGGAGGAACCAGAGGGAGGAATTCCTGACAGAACAGCACATCCAGCAGCAGATTTGATCAATAATTTCCCATAAAATCATGACAGAATCACCGGGTTGGGACAGACCTTTAAGATCATTGAGCCCAAGCCATGCCCAAACTCAACCATGGTTCCACACCCAATCTTTTTTTTTAAACACATCCAGGGATGATGACTCCACCACCTCCCTGGGCAGAACATTCCAGCACTGTATCATCCTTCCAGTAAAAAACTTCTTCCTCAAATCCAACCTCAATTTCCTTTGGTACAGCTTAAGACTGTGTCCTCTGAAATTCTCTCCCACCTTCCCCTCCAGCAGCCCCCAACCACATCCAGATTTCCCTCCTTCCTCCAGAGCTTCCTTTCCCTCTCCCTTCAATCCTGCCAAACATTCCAAGTCCAAAGTGATGCTCATCCAGCACTAAAAATCCAACTCTAGTAGCACAGGTCCCCAAATCCTTTAAAACTGCACCAAGGGAAAGATAGGCTGGATATCAGGAAGATGTTTTTCACAGAAAGAATAAAGAAGCACTGGGATGTTCTGTCTGGGGAGGTGGTGGAGTCACCATCCCTGGATGTGTTTAAATCCAGACTGGATGTGTGTCTTGGTTTGAACACAGGTGTGTGCTGAGGGAGGCAGGAACCTCCCTTGGAATGGAGAATGCAAACCCCCTCCCTCCCAATTCTTACCATTGTGAAATTCAGGGGCTCTCAGGCAAAGCTGTGGGCAGAGCAAGAACAGTTCTGGATGAGGGGAACTGCAATAAAAATGCAGGAATACAAAGGCCATGGCAGTGTCCGAGTCAGGCTCCAAGCTGTCCCCTGTGGCTCAGGGCTTGGTGGCAGTGCCATGCCATGGTGGCTGCAGCCCTGGTGCAGTGGCAGATGTGGCTGTGCTGGAGCAGGGATCCTGGAGAAAGGGGCAGTTTTCCTGGGAAGCTGCAGTGGGCAGAGCTGGGCCTGCTTTTCCTCTGCCAATCCAGTGGCCAAGGCTGCCTTGCTGTGCCAATCCCAGATTTTGATCCAGCTAGGAATGCTTGGCTCCTGCCCCTGGCTGCAGCATTTCCCAATGTGCTGAGGGAATTTTCTCAGCCCTGCAGTGACACTGCCTGTCCCCTGAGCAGCAGAGATGTCCCTGGAGGGAGGATGGGTCCTGGCAGAGAGAAAGCAAACTGCCCCAGCTGGTTTAGAACAGCTGGGATAGAATCCACACAGCTGGGAACAGCTGGAACTGAACCCAGGACAATGTGGGACTCGGGGCCAGGGTCTGGGTGAGGAATTGGGGCTGGGTTGGACTCGATGATCCTGGAGGGCTCTTCCAACCTCATCATTTTGGGATTCTGGGAAAACCAAACCCAAACCCTGTCAGTTGGCGCCCCAAGACTTTGGTGGTTTTCCTTTTTCCCCAGGAGCTGTCACTTGGTTTTAACTTGGCCATCAGGTAATTAAAGCCCAGCTCTGATTAAAGCCCGGCTCCATCCGTGCCGACGCAGACGGATGTTGGATGCAGTTGGAATTTGACAGCCGAGTGGGATGAGCAAGTGCATCAGGGTGCTAACGATGTTACATTGCAAATGCTGTTTATTTGCTGTCAGCTCCAAAGCAGGCAGTAAATAACACATTAGAGAATAAAAAAAAAAGGGGGAAAAAAAAAGAAAAAAATCCAGAAATAACATTATGTTAAAATGGAACCATCAATTATCCCCCCTTTCTTCAGCTTTTTCTCTCTTTTTTTCCATTTTTATTTTATCTCGAAGCATTCACGCAGGGGGGATTTTTTCTTGATTCATTAATTGCCTTTTTTCTGACTCCTCTGTTCTGCCTCAGTGGCCATAAATCAATGTAAAAAAGATAAAATGCTGCTATTATGAAATGAGTGTAAAAAGGTATTGAAATAAATCTCCTTTTGGACACATTTTCTCCCATCTCAGCTGCAAAAACATCTGCTCAAGATGAGATTCAGACAAATTTTTCTATCCTAAATTGGCCTGGCCTGTCCCTTGTTCCAAAACCCCCAGAGAGCAGCATCCCATAAATAATTGTCCCATAAATAATTGTCCCATAAATAATTTTCCCCTGGCAGTTTCGAAGGAGCTTCCACCACCCATTTTCTCCAAAATCCAATATTTGATGGATGGTGGTGGCCACAGCTCGTGCAGCTGAGCCAGCCCTAAATACTCCCAGCAAAAATTTCCTTTTTTCCAATCATTTTCCAAGGAAAACATTTGGTGTTGGAAAATTTGGGGGGATTCCAGCCTCTGCCTGGAAATTTCCCAAAGAGCTGGTGTTGGACAATGAGCGTTTCCATCCAAGCCTGAATTTTCCAAACCCCATTTAATATCAGGAATATTTTATTTAGGCAAAAGCTCTTCAGTAAGTTTGATGTGCCCCATTCCATTTCTGAAATCATTTGGTTTGTCCCAGAATCTTTAAAGAATTAAATGCATTTCCTAAGGGAAAAAAATTAAATTTTACATCAAGTTGTTTGGTCCTTCTAAAGCAAAGGGGTTTTCTGGGATATAGAATTATTAGGAAATGAAGATTTCATTCCTTTTTTTTGTTTGCATCAGAAAGGAAATGTTTGAAGCAAAACTTCTTAGAATTGAGTCCTCTGCTTTCCATCCAAGTGTGAATTAAATTCCAGCTGATCCCATCCCATTAACACACCTGAGCTCTGTCCTGGGAGGAATTCTCATTCAGGATTCCTTTCCTGGCTGCAGGAGAGGGCAGAGAGGGACAAATTCCAGCTTTCAGAGCAGAATAAAATCCCAACTTTGATAAAAAGGTTCAAATATTGTTTTCCCTTGCTAAGACTTCCAAGGAATTTCCCTTTTTTTAACCCTCTGGATGCTGCTGGGATTTGGGGGGATTTTCCCAGCTCTGGCAGCTTCTCTATCCAAGTGTTCCCATCCTGAAGGGAGAAAAAAATTGTCTTTAAAAATATTTCTCACTGCAAAAGTGCCAGGAAACTCCACCCTTTGCACATCCGTGGTGGAAAGACGCCGCTCCCAGTGGGATTTTCCCTGGAATTGCAGGGCACAGCTCTGCTTGTCGAGGAGAAAAGGTCAAAGATGTGGAATATTCATCCCAAATCGAATTTATTTGCAGAGAAAACACATGCCAAGGTGTTTCCAGCGTCACCTGGCAGCTTCTCTGGGATGAAGTGATCCTGGGGGAATTTCCTTGCTGTTAATAATGGGGGGCAGAGAGGTCAAAAGGGAAATCCAGCTGTAAATTCCCCAGGGAAACACAAAACAGACCTTCCTCGAGTCCTTGTTCCTACAAAAAGCTCAGTCCTGGAGATTTCTGGGGAATCCTGGAGGAGTTAAAGTCAAAATCTTTGACCTTGTGGGGTAGGGGATGGGAATAGCTTGGCTGCAGCAGAATAAATTCTTCCCTCTCATCTCAGGTGGTTTATCATCATTCCTAAGGGTCAGTTCCTATTTTAACTTGGATTTTAATTCCCTAAACAGAATTTAGAGGAGATGTGGGCCAGTTCCCATCCCAAAACTCAGGGGATCCATGCAACAGGAACAAGGCTCAGTCCCAAGGAGTCCAAAATTGTTTCCTTGAACTTCTTTTTTTTTTAGGAAAAAAAGCTGTTTCTTGTGAAATTGTCAACTTTCAGGAATACTCCTTACAGCAGCGCTTTGGAAGCCTCATTTTCCTTCTTTTCAGAAGCATTTCCAAGTGGGAACTGATGGAGGAAGTTATTTTGAAATTAATTTGTGGCACGTAAATGTAGCTCCAATTAAAAGTCTGCAGTTAAACACAGCTGCTCCTAAAATGTCCCTGTATGGATTTATAGGATCAGGGAATGTCCTGAGCTGGAAAGAACCCACAGGGGACAGCAAATCCAACTCTTGGCCCTACAGAGGACATCCCAACAATCCCACCCTGTGCCATTCCTGACAGGTAATATCTCCATACAAAATAAGGAAGATATTCCAGAAGAGAAATGACTGGTTGGAATTCATCAGCCAGATTTTGGCTTTATTTTTCCTTTTTTTTTTTCCTTTTATTGGGGTCTCTTGGTTTTGGGTTTGTTTTTTTTTTGGGGGGGGGGGTCAATTTTTGTTTGGGGTTTTGTTGTTGTTGTTGTTTTTTGGGGTCTGGGTTTTTTTGGGGTTTTGTTTAGTTGGGTTTTTTTGAATCTCTGACAGCCAAACTTCAGGAAAATCGGGAAATCCCCAACTCCCAGGGATGGGATCCACCCCATCACCTCTCCATCCTCTTTCTGCCAAGTTGTTTTGACATTCTGCTCATCTTTTCGAGTGAAAAGATGAAATAAGCAATGAAAGCATTGAGGGATCTATTTTTTGCCTTCAGCGCCATTGCACTTCCCTGAATCCTTAACCAAGAGCAATTCTTCATTCATCAAATTCAGCAGGTGATGCAAAATCTCTGACACGGGTATAACTCCTTATTTTCTGTTGCTGAATTACTAAAAAAAAAAATAAATAAATCTTTGAGGTGCTTGCTGATGCTTTTCTTTTAAAGAAAATCCCAACATTTCTATGGAAAAATTTCTTTCATGAACTGCAGATGGTTGTGGGTTTTTTATGGACTTGTGCTGATAAAGGGGAGATAACAGAGACTCAAAGTCACATCTCACATCCCACCTGCTTGGGTTTCACCTCCAAGGAGCCCCCAGCCAGCTGGGAATGCTCCTTCCCACAATCCTTTAAAAGTCCTGGTGAGAATTCCCCATCCCGGGACAAAAAATCTCTGCAAGTTCTTCTGCAAACGCTTTGTGTCCTCTGCAGACGATTAATTTCTGTATTTTTAACTTGAAAAGCATCCCCATCATTTGGACCTCGTTCAGTTCATTAAAATTTCATTTTTCCTTCCAAACTGCCCCAAAATTCTTGGTGGAGGAGACCTGGATCCTCCTGCCTCCTTCCCATCCATGAACAGAACTGCAGCAAGGCTGCAAAACCTGATCCTAGTCAAGTTGTAAAGCAGTAATTCAGCTTTTTTTCTTTTTTTTTTCCTGGGTTGCAGCTAAAAATATGGAGGCAATTGAGAATATTTTCAAATATTCGGAGCAGGGGTTTGAAAACAATATTCATAGATCATCCCTGTGTTCTGCCGTGCAGCTCCGTGAGCACTGCCTGGGGAATAGTCCTGATCTATCGGATTTTTGATCAGGAGCTTTTCTGTGTAACAACAGCTGCTTGCATTTATTCATCAAAAGAATCAAAAAAGAGCTCAGGAGAAGCTGATATTTTCTCCCTGGTGACTCTGGACTCCAAGAAATTCCTTTATCTGCAGGCGATAACACCACACATCTTCCACTGCCCCTCTCACCTGGCTGCTCCGGGAGGTGATTAACTCCATGATCACTATAAAAATGTTTTATTTAAGGGATAATTGTAAGCACTGGTATCTCCCATTTCCAAATCTCTTGCTTTATTATCCTTGCTCAAGAAGGTCTTAATATTTAAGTGATTTACTGCTCACTTTGAATGCCAGCCCGGCCATTAGGAGGCACATTTCACCAGGCAGTGCCTAATTTTATAGGACATTATTTCTTTATAAACAGAGCCATTACTCTGCAGCATTAATTAAACCTCTTTGCCCATTATGAACTCCATTTGGAAGACAACAACATCACCGAGTGCCCGCCCTGATGGATGAGTCTGCAATCCCACTTTTGCCTCCTGCCAAAGCACTTCCCAAGGAGTGGAGCCACCGGGAATGGGGAACATTTGTGCCACCGAGAGCGGTGATTTGTGGGCAGAAAGGAGCTCATGAATAAAACATTTGCACTTCGGCGACCCAGTTTAGCTAAACTGTTTTGCATCAATAACCCAGTCCTAAAAGGCTCTGTTTATTATTGCCAGCCCCCGAGGCTTTGGGGAAGGAAATTACATCAGCCCCATTTATAATATTTAATGTTGGGAGCAGACTGCAGCTGTTACATCATTGGAGAGGGGCCTCGCCCACAGATTTCTCCTAGACTGGGATTTGGGGGATTTTCACCTTTCCACTACAAAAAAAACATCCAGAAAAAAACAGAATACTCCAGTCACCATCCCTGAATTCCTTCCAGAACCCAAAATTCAGGCAGATCATCCCAAAATGCCCTCAGGAAGCAGAATTCTACACAGGAGAGAGAAGCCTTGCCCACAAATTTCTCCTGGACAGGTGGCTGCAGAGATTTGGGGGATTTTCACCTTTCCACTATAAAGGACATTCAGAACAAACAGAATAGTCCAACCACCATCCCTGAATTCTTTCCAGAACTTCTCAGGGCCCAGCACTCAAACTCCAGGGAGATCATTCCAAAATGCCCTCAGGGAGCAGAATTCTACACAAGACAGAGAGAGGTTTTGCCCACAAATTTCTCCTGGACAGGTGGCGGCTGACATTTAGGGGATTTTCACCTTTCCACCACACAGAGACATTCAGAGCAAACAGAACAGTCCAATGAGCACCCTTAAATTCCTTCCAGAGTCCTTCAAGGCCCAGCACTCAAAATCCAGGCAGATTATCCCAAAATGCCCTCATGGAGCAGAATTCTGCACACGACTGAGAGGCCTTGCCCACTGATTTCTCCAGGACAGGTGGCTGCAGAGATTTGGGGGATTTTCAGGTTTCCACCATAAAGGACATTCAGGAAAAAATAAAAAAGAAACAGAGCAGTCCAACCACCACCTTTGATTTCCTTCCAGAGCCTCTCAGGGCCCAGCACTCAAAATCAGATGAGGCCAAAATGCCCTCAGGGAGAAGAGTTTGTGTTCTCCTCAGGATTTCTACACAAGAAAGGTTCATTCAGCCTTCCCACCTCCACCATCACAGGATCCCACAATGGTTTGGGTTGGGAAACTCCTTAAAGCCAATCCCATTCCACCCCTGCCATGCACAGGGATAATTTTCCCCCATCCCAGGTGGCTCCAAGCCCTGTCCAGCCTGGCCTTGGACACTTCCAGGGATGCAGGAGCAGCCACAGCTTCTCTGGGCACCCTGTGCCTTTGCTAATCTGTTAAAAGCTGCTTCTTTCTTGCAACGTGGGAACCCATCCCACAATTTCTGCACCAGGATCCACCAGTTTCACCCCCAGAATCCAACATTTATAGACTCTCAAGGCTGGAGGAAATCCCAGTCCTTGTCCCAAGCAGTGGAGCTCTGGAGCATCACCCCCTCCTCTGATTGTCACCCCAGGAGAGTCTGGCTTACAGGACCTCCTGCAAAGGGATAAACCCCCAGTTCCCATGACTGATTTTTCTGATTATTTTAGTATTTATGTATTTTTCTCTCAGGTGTGCACAGCCTGAGCTGTTGTCTCAGCCAGCTCCTCCCTGCATTGCTCCAGAGGCCACAGCAGCCATTCCACAATTTAGGCATTCAGGACATCGTGCTCTGACGTGTCTTAATCTTCTCATTAAAAAGTTTCTCAGGTCAATCTTGGTAAGTATTTACCAGCAGAACCCAGCAGATGTACCCAGAGATATTCCCTGTATTTAGGATAGGAAATAACCCCGATTTCTCAGGTACCAATGTCTGGATCTGACTAGGAAATGATTTAATGGTGCCCATTCCCAATGGAAAAGCCAAAAAGCTGCAAAAGGAGAAAAGGCTGTCCCAGCTGGAGGAATCCTGGCTGAGCTGCACACATCATGGATTTATGGAGCACAAACCACACCAGGAGCAGCAGCACACGTGCCAGACTGGATTTCCATGTGTTGGGAATTCCACAGACACACAGGGCACCCCCATCCCGTGTTTCCAAGCTGTGCCACATCTCGGTGACACCCTGAGCTCCACACAGCCCTGGAATAAACACAAAATGGATTCAAACACAAAGGCTGGGGGCTGATGTGGCTCCCCAGCTCGCTGCAGGCTCCAGGAGAACAGAGCTGCTGGAGGAAGATGTGCTGGATGCAGAAGTTAAAGGAGGAAGAAGAACTTTTCCTTCACATGGACACAGAAAAGCCATCCCAGCACTTTCCTCTCCATCCTGATTTCCTCAGATCCAGGCACAGGCTCCTGGCTGAAGGGGTTCCAGGGACAAACCCTCTGAGCACAGCGATATCCCCAGACCCAGTAGAGCTCATTTGGATTCAGCAGGAGAACTCCTACAGCAGCTGCAGGAAGGGGGAGTTCAGGAGGGAATTGGAGGCTTGGAAAAGAGAGAATTCCATGGGCATATCCATCTTCTGGAGGAGGGAGCAGAGCCAGGCTGCTGCAGAGGCAGATGAAGCTGCTCCACTGCTCCCAGTGTCTGTCCAGACCCAAACCAACCACTCCTAATCCCACCAAAATCCCAAATCCCCCCTTGCAAGCCCCTTAGACATAAAAAATACCCCATCAAAACAAGCAGGGCCAGCTTGGACAGGGCTTGGAGCAACCTGGGATGAAGGGAGGTGTCCCTGCCCATGGAATGAGATTGGCTTTAAGGTCCCTTCCAGCCCAAACCAGTCTGGGATTCTGGGATTCCATGATTTTAAGTGGAATTAAACAACACTCCCCATTGGGTTGGGGTTTTTTGAGGTTTAGTTGTTTTTTGGTTTTGAGCTCCCTGCTTACGATGCAAAAAGCCTTCAAATCCAAAATTGCAGTCCTGTTTCATCAGTTACATAATTACTCTGCTAGCACTAATTAGCAGCTGACTGAAAACATAACTTTTATCCCAGAAGACATTCCCTGTTCGGAGCGTGGCTGAAAATGCAAGTCAGGCCCTGCTCTGGTGCTCCTTCCAGTGTGCTTAATAATCCTCAGCACTCGTCTGCCCGTGTTCAGGAGAATTTATAGTGGCAAGGCAAGAGAAAAGCCGAGCAATGTTCCATTGGAAATTAGGAGGAAAAGCAAATGCTGAAGGAAAATATGCTCAGATGGGCAAAAAAAGAAGTGTACCTGGGCCAAAGAGTGACAAATTGCTCCTTTTTAGGAGACCTTTTTAGCACAGGGAGGCACTGAAGAAATGCCATGTTCTACTCAGCAAAAAAAGCAGAGATGGATGCAATTAAATCCCTGAAGGTCTGAGGGAGATGCAGCAGCAGGAATGGGAGCAAAGAGAGGGATCTGCCTGCAGATAATTAAATGTTCATTCTGTGCCAGTGGGATTGGAGGCCAGACCTTGAAAAGTGGTAACTTGTGGGAATGCAGTGAGGTGGGGATGGGGACAGCCTTTCCTAAAAAAAATTAAAATTCACTCCCAAAAGTCCTTTCCCCTCATTTTCCATGAGGTCCCACATGGAACACGGGATGGGGCTGGAATCTGCAGGAATCCCTCAGAAGTGAGGTGGGAATGGCACTGACAGAGATCCCACAAAATCCCTGGGGCTTCAGCCCCAGCCCAACATCTCCAGCCAACACCCCAAGAGGGGCTGAATTCCCAGGAATCGCTGTGGATCCAAGGGATAACGTGAAGGAGTCATTTCATCCTGGGAAAAATGTCAGAGGGGCCTCAAATTTTAGGGAAGAATGAATCCCTGGAGCACGGCGCCGAAGCCTTGGCAGTGACTGAGGTGATGCCTGCAAGGTTAAAAATAAAGAATCATTGAGCTGAGGTGAGGGACAGGAGCATCCTTCTCATCAACCATTTCAGTTCCAGATGCACGACCCCAAAATTCCCTGCTGGAATATTCCCTGCCAAGTTTAACATCACTGCAAGGGGTTGAGATTGTTTGCTACACAACAAAAAATGGCAATTATCCTTCAGTTTAACATCACTCTCCAGGAAAAAGCAGCCCAGAGTCCTGGGAGCTGGATGATGGCATTGCCTGAAGATCCTGAATTCACCATTTCCTGAGGCAGAATTCAGCAAATTACTTGAGAATCTTTTAAAAAATACGAAGTTAAACCTCCCCAGGAACTTTCTGACTCCAAAGCACAGAAAATCACATTCGACTTCATCCAAAACTGGGAGGTTTCTTCCTCGTGCAGAACAAAAGGCTTAGGGATAAATCAAATAGGATTGATTTAAGGAAAGAACAAGTTAATCAAATTGCTGAATTCAGCACTAATTTCCAGGAGAGGCTCCCCAAGGCACATCCCAATCCCTTGGATAGCAACTCATCCCTGGATGCAGAAGTCAGGCAGTTATTAAGAACTGCAGTAACTTCCCAACTTCTCCCAGAGAATCCTTGTCCTGGACTTCACCTCCAAATTTCATTTCTAGAGTGAATTTCATGGAGATTTCAACAAACGCCAGCAGAAATTAAGATATTAATGAGAGGGGATTGCCAGTGCCAAAGGGGCATTTTCACTGGGCTCAGGAAAACCAGAGGGAAAATCCTGCCTTTACCTGAGTCCAACTTTTGAGCCAAAGTGGACTGGAAGGAAAATTCCCTGAGGATTAGTCATTAAAAACCACTTTTCTCCCAAAAATGGAGAAAAGCACTTGGAGTCTCATCCTATCCTGCTGGACAGATGAGGTCAAGGAGCTGAACGTGCCGGGACTTTGGATGGGGAGTTCTGAAACCCCAGAAATTCCCAGAGATCCTCACCAGGCTGCTCTGAGGGAGCTGCGAACCCGGATTTGCAATTTATCCCAGGATTTCCACCCAAAAACACCTTCCCACCGCGCTAGGCACGGGGAGAGGATCCTGCACCGGGATTTTCCGCCGTTCCCTGAGCTCCAAGGACAGCGGGAGATGCTTTGAATATCAAAGGGATTTGGGAGAGGCTGGGGCAGGTCCAGCAAGGAGCTTTTCTCATCCTGATGATGCTGGCGGTGATTAATGAACCAGCTCAGCCTCCTCTCCGAAGGTACAAGGCGGAGGTCACAAATGAAACATCCCGAAATCCCAGCAAAAAGCAGATTTCTTTTCCCTCCAAAGATCCAAGATGCAAAATTCTGCCCAGCAAAGGCTCGCCCGGAGCCACGTTCTGCTCGGACTAATTATTTGCATCTTCCCCGCTTTGCAAACCTGCAGAGAGAAGCCAGCTCACCACTTCTCCATCCCAGGGTTTATTTTATTAATGAAAGCACCAGCAGAAGAATGACAAGTTGATTTTAATGATCCCATCCCCTTAATTTCTGCGGTGCAGCTCCGAAACTTGTTAGTGTGTGTGTGTATGTGTGTATGTGTGTACGTACAGGCAGGAGCACTAACGAGCTTGATTTGCTGATCAGCAGATTGGGGAGTTATTTAAATTACTCCACAGATCTAATTTGTTGCGAGAAAAAAATAAAAATTAATGATTTTCCCATCAGCGTTTTTAGCCGAGCCCTCGCTCCCCTGCAGAAGCAACGGGAGAAGGAATTCGGGAGCAGAAAACGCTGCCAGCAGGGAGCTGTGGGATGAAGGTTTCAAAATTTAGGGAAGAATTAATCCCTGGAGCACCTGCACCCAGCCAGAAGGTGGAAAACACAGACCCAGCTCAGCTCCACCATCTGCCAAGGAGAATCCAGCTCCTCCTTCCAAAGATGCCTCTCCCAGCTCACCCACAGCTTTATATTCCCAAATCCTGGCCCAAACCTCTTCCCAAGCCTATTGTCCTCCATCAAATCTCTAAATTTGGGTATTTGATATTCAATATATTGGGTATTTGGAGTGGGCAGCTCCTTCAAATACATGACTTCAGGTGGAAATCTCAATTTTCTTCCCCTCACGTATTTATCAGTTCCATTGTGTGAGGGATGTGGGGGGGACCCAGAGACCTGCAGAGCTCCAAAAAAAAACAAAAAAAAACAAAAAAAAAATCACAGGAAAAGGAAAATAGGATAAAAAGGACAAAAAGCTCCACAAGGGAAAGCTCCCACTTCCCAAACAGGCAGATTCTGTGAGGAGAAAAGTTGTGCCACTTGCAGCAGCTGTCAGGAAAACAAAGAAAAACAAACAAACAAAAAATATTAAAATGCAGACACTGAAGAGAATGGTAACAAATGGGAAGATGTTTTCTTTAAACTGTGGTTATATATATTTTTTTTGTGCTGTGATTTGCGTCCCCCCCTTCCTCCAGATTTCTTCCCTCCCTCCCAAAAAAAAGGTCAGAAGTTTTTCTTGAGCAAAAGATGTTTCTCACATCTAAAGTTTTCCCTGGAAAACTTTGCTTTTCTCTCCGGTTTCTGTGTGTTTTGGTGACTCCCGAGATGCAAAAAGTCTCTTTTCCCCAGCCAGAGATTGAAGAAATGGTCGTGAACCATCTCTTCCCTTTTTCAAGGTTGTTTATTCTCTCTTATCTGTACATTCTTTTTCCTGACCCACAGAGCTCCTCTCTGCAGTTTCAGTTTCAGGCACAATAACCTCATCCCTAACTTGAGGAGTATCTTTATATTAAAAATTATTTATAATAATTTTCCAATACCTATTATCCATGTTAGAAAGTTAACCTCGACTCTAAACCAATTAGAAGTGTCACCATCACTGCAGAAGATGAAGCAGATGAAGAAGAAGGAAGAAATCTAAAAGCCACGAAATTCCTCCATCTTGTCTTCTGCTTACCATCCTAAAAACCCCAGAAATCTAAAATTCTCACCCTGTGATAAACTATTTTACTATCTAATCCACATTCTTGAAAGCTCTGCTACATCCCAGAGCCTAAAAATCCCTTTCCATGAGCAAAGGTTGAAAACAGTGTTTGCCAGAGGTTTTTCATCCCTTACACATGCAAAAAAATATTTCTGAGTTTCTAACCCTGACACTTTTCAGCCAGTGTGAACTAAAAATAGCCCAGGGAGCTCATCTCCCAAAGTGCTCAGCACGAAGGTTCCGAAGCTCCTCCGTCAGAACCTTGGAAAATTCCGTGTTTCAGGTCAAACAGAGGCTGCTCCATCCATTCCAGAGCCACAATCCCACCAGGAACTCTGCACAGGATCCAGCATCTCCCACAGCCACGGTCACCCCTGACCTCCACCTCCATCCCAACACTTCTCCCTCGATTTCCCCCTCCTCCTCCTCCTCCTCCTGGATGATCCCCACAGGGAAGGACAAATCTGCCTCAATCCAGGCAGGAATTGCAGTGCCTGGCCTGTTCCCTCAGGGGATCTGGCTGTCACCTTCAAACCATCACTGCCAGACAGCTCCCACCTGGGGACCCCCATCCTTTCCTCCTCAGCCTCCTCCTGCCTTCAGCTCAGAATTCCAGGATCTGTTTCTTTTCCCCAAACATCTCCTGCTGGGTTGTTTTTTTTTTTTCTACAATCATTCCATCAGAAGCTGCACCTGCTGCTGCAGAGCCAAGGTTCTACCCACACACCAAGAAAAAGTTGCCTTTTGGGCATTCCCAGAAATACCAACCCTGCTCCGTGGTCAGCAGGGAGGGAAGAAAGGCAGGGATGTGCCTGTACAGCACTGGGGATTTGGGGAAGTGCCTCAAGGAAGATGTTGCAGCAGGAGAGGTGACACAGGGCCAAGGTTTGATTCTCAATTCCTCCATTCGGCCAAAATCCAGACAAACCAGAGTCATAAACAGCAGCAAAATGCACTTTGCATGCTGTGACATTTCTTGGCTTTGTCACACAGGGGGGAAAGCCCCAAGGGAAGCAGATCCTCCCTGAGCAGGCAGGAATTGGGGATCCACAAACCCAGGACTTAAACCTGAGCCTCAGATTCACATCACGTTGCCACAAATGCACCCTGAAGACATTTTTGGCCATTTTTTGCTTCAGCTGGGCCAAATTCTTGTCCATGACCTGCTTGGCCCCTTTTACTTGCAAATATAAGGCTGCAGGGTGTCTTCCTTGCCTTTAATTTAATTTAACAACCAATTTAATTTGTTGGCTGACATCAGTTCTCCTCACGGACACCCTCCCTGCAAATCTCACCCAAATGGACACGAAGCCAGGGTGGGGAACATTTTGGCAGCTCCCAGGAAGGTACAGAATCACTGAATCATGGAATATGCTGAGCTGGAAGGGATCCCTCAGGATCAGTGATCCAACTCCTGGCCCTGCACAGACCCCCCAACAATCCCACCCGGGGCATCCCTGGGAGTGTCCAAACCCTCTGGCAGCCTCGGGAATGTCATCATTCCCTGGGGAGCCTGGGCAGTGCCCAGCATCCTCAGGGTGAAGGAAAAAAAGGAAATTTTCCAGATCCACAGGCAGGTCAGGGAGAAAATTCAGGCACTGAAAAGGCTCTGAGTGTTCTGGTAATTCTTGAGGGGCCCGTCAGGACAGGATGTGATGTTTCCCTAAAACAAGGGAGCAGGTAATCTAATTTGTGGAAATTAAAAAAACCAAAAAACAGGAAAATACTCCCCAGATGGTGAGAGAGCAGCAAGGAGTCACTTGGTTTGTTCAGCCTGGAGAAGAGGGGACTGAGGGGACACTCATCAGGATCTGAAACCCCAATCTGTGACCAGGGACAGGACCCAGGTGACGCCTTTTGGGGCTACCTAAAAACAGAGGCCAGACAAAACTAAGGGAGTAAAAAGCAGTTCTGTTTCTTGAAGGGCCTCCAGGTACATTTCAGGCAGACCAAGCCCCCAAAGGGCTACACCCAAAACCAGCTCATGGGTTTTGACTCTTTTATAAGTTTGGTTCATTTGTATATTGGGGGTTAATCTTGCAATTACAGCTTCAGGTAATGAAGTAATTTACTCCAGGTTTGCTCCCCCCCAACTCACTTTTACATCCCTCAGGGCCTGAGGCAGTGAGGTGTCCTTGATTCCCAGGCCTGGAGAAGATTTTTCTCTGACCAAAATGGGAAAGCAGCAGCTGACACTGAATGTAGAGTTTAGAGTAATAAATTAAGAATTACAGGATTACAACTCTATGACAAAAATAAAAGCTAAAATCCTAAGGCATCACAGGGAACTGTGCCAGGGGAGGGTTAGGCTGGATTTTGGTGATCCTGGGAAAAGAATCACCACAAGCAGAGCACCCACAGGATTTAGGCCTGGCTCAAACCACCAGCACATCCTTTGCTCCCGTTTTAAGCCGAGCTCAGCGCCGTCGCCGCTGGGGAAAGGCAGGAAGGCGTTTGATTTAATAAATGATGCAATTCCAATTATGCACATTAAACATGACTGCCCTGTGCAGAGAGCAGCACAAGCAGCTTGTTCTGGGGAAGCTGCTCTGTCAGGCTGGCTGCAGGAGCCAGGCAGCACCAGCATTCCTGCAGGGAATCGCAGATGGAGAGCGCTGCAGCGGCCGGCTCCATGAACGCAGCCTGGGCTTTGATTCCCACCTTCCTGCAGGAATCAGGAGCCTGTGAGAGGAGGCACGGGGCAGAGTGACAGCACAGGTGTCTTGGTTTGAACACAGGTGTGTGCTGAGAGAGGCAGGAGCCTCCCTTGGAATGGAGAATGCAAACCCCCTCCCTCCCAATTCTTACAATTGTGAAATTCAGGGGCTCTCAGGCAAAGCTGTGGGCAGAGCAAGAACAGTTCTGGATGAGGGGAACTGCAATAAAAATGCAGGAATACAAAGGCCATGGCAGTGTCAGAGTCAGGCTCCAAGCTGTCCCCTGTGGCTCAGGGCTTGGTGGCAGTGCCATGCCATGGTGGCTGCAGCCCTGGTGCAGTGGCAGATGTGGCTGTGCTGGAGCAGGGATCCTGGAGAAAGGGGCAGTTTTCCTGGGAAGCTGCAGTGGGCAGAGCTGGGCCTGCTTTTCCTCTGCCAATCCAGTGGCCAAGGCTGCCTTGCTGTGCCAATCCCAGATTTTGATCCAGCTAGGAATGCTTGGCTCCTGCCCCTGGCTGCAGCATTTCCCAATGTGCTGAGGGAATTTTCTCAGCCCTGCAGTGACACTGCCTGTCCCCTGAGCAGCAGAGATGTCCCTGGAGGGAGGATGGGTCCTGGCAGAGAGAAAGCAAACTGCCCCAGCTGGTTTAGAACAGCTGGGATAGAATCCACACAGCTGGGAACAGCTGGAACTGAACCCAGGACACAGGGACAGCATGGGGTTCACGTGAGGTGCTGATGGTGAGCGTGGCAAAGCTCTTGGCATCTCTCCCTCACTGCTCCAGAGGCTCCCACACGCCAGAGGTGGCACCTGGGCAGAGAGAAATGACAGGGAGGTGTCACTGTCTGCCAACTGCAGACACTCTGGCTGTGCTCTGAGTATCAGCTCAGATGTGAGCAGGAGCAGCTTTTCAAGTCTTTCAGTTTTTCAAGAATCTCCAGCTTGGCAGGGAGGTGTGAAATGGGCACAGAACACAAAGTGCTGTGAGTTAATGCCTTCCTGCAGGGTGAGAGGAGATGGGGAAAAGCTTTGTACTGTGTTTTTTGTTATGTTTGTGCTGTTGGGGAGGGAACCCCAGAATGGTTTGGGTGGAAGGGACTTTAAATCCCAACCCCTGCCATGGCAGGGACACCTCCCACCATCCCAGGCTGCTCCAGCCCCAATGTCCAGCCTGGCCTTGGACACTTCCAGGGATCCAGGGGCAGCCACAGATGCTCTGGGAATTCTATTCCAGCTCCTCTCCACCCTCCCAGCCAGCAATTCCCAATTCCCAATCTCCCACCCATCCCTGTCCTCTGGCAGTGGAAGCCATTCCCTCTGTCCTCTCCCTCCATCCCTTGTCCCAAGTCTCTCTCCAGCTCCTCTGCTCGCCCAGCACTCAAAATGGGTTAAATCTCTGACAAACTTTTGGGCTGCTGCTCTCAGATCAGTCTTCCCTCTAACAGAGCTGCCCCACACTCTGCAGAGAAGGGCTCCAGGATCAGCAGGAGCTGCACACTCAGAGCATTCCCATTCCTCCTCAGGAGCAAAACAGCTGCAAAGATCCTCCTAAATTTGCTTTGAAAAGCGTTTGTCAGGTTCCACATTCAGCCAAATCGATGAATCAGATTCCAGCAGAGTAACAGAGTGATGAAGGCTGGCTGATGCTGGCATTCTCCTCCTTGGTGTTCCTTGAGAAGGATTTTTTTTCAACAATTTTGTTTGCTTCAGCTTCTTTCTCCACGAGGTGGTGACAGCCCCAGCCAGGGGTGACCCAGGACTTGGGACCACGAGGGTTCTTTGAAATCTCTCTTCAACATAAAAACACATTTCCCAAATTGCACAGCTATGTCCAAAACGGCCCCTGAGACCGTGAGCCCCTGGGGCATCGATCAGGGACTGCAATCAGAGAAGGAAAACACCAGCAGGAGTTTCCTGGAGTCAGTGGAAAAGGCTCAGAGGCCTGAAGGGACTCACTCAGCTTGAGCTGTTTTAATGATTCCCTCATTCTTTGTTCTTCTGGTGATTCCTTCCTCCGGTGGGTTTGTTCCTCTTCCTCGATCCAATAATGCCAATATTCCTGAGACTGAGGTCTAATAAATAAGGAAATCCCAGAGTTTGTCTGTTCCTACAGTGTGGGATACCCATGGGGAGGCCTGGAAATGCCCAAGGCCAGGTTGGATGGGGTTTGGAGCTACCTGGGATTGTGGAAGGTCTTCAAGGTTCCTTCCAACCCAAACCATTCCACAATTCCAGGATCCTGTAAGTGCCCAGAAGCCTCCAATGGTTCATTTCTTAGCAATAAACAGCAATAAAATGCCAGCAGCTTTCGCTGTCCTGTTTATTCAGGGGTTTGGGCTCCATCTGCGTCGCTGACTGCGGGGTCAGCACGTCGTGTTTGGGGACAGGGAAATGAGCAGCCTGCCTGGAATCCTTTCCTCTGCCCCTTCAGTCTCCTCGAGAGCACCTCCTTGCAGATGGAAACGCAGACTGGCAGGAGCTGCCAGCTGCCACCGCTCCCTTCTGTTCCCTCCCGCTTTGCCAGGATGGATTCTGTCCCCAGACAGGCTGGAATTCATGCCAGTGGCAGACAGTCCCATTGCATTAAGCCTTCCCAGGTTCATTCCAGCAATTTGCAGGAAGATTTGCAGTTGGTTTCCCCAGTGCTCTGGGTCTGTCAGATCCATATAAGCCAGCCCGCAGCGGGATGCCTGGATTATTATTTATGTTTTTAATGGGGATATGGGATATTAAGGATCAATTTAAACAAGTGCTTTTTTGACAAAAAGATCATCAAATTTTCTGCAAGGGATTTCATGCCCCAAATGAGGGGCATGGGATAAGAACACTCTGCAAAGAAAAGTTTAGTTGAACTCACCTCAACCCCATCCCAATTTCAGCCTGGAATTCCAAATTCCAGTAATTACCACTGCATGTTTCCCCATCCTGCAGCACGTTGTACAAATGGGAGAATAAATTTCCCTCCCCTAGCTCCAAGTGTCCTCAGTAATGGCCAAGAGGGAAAATAAAGATCACGGCACGGCAGCAAAACCAACGTTTGGGAAGAGCTTCACCATCAAGGGCAAACAAGGGGAGAATCCAAAAGGAGTGGAAAACCCAACTCAGCCACTGGACTGAGGGACTCAAACCCAAAAAAAAAAGGGAAAGTCGACAGGGAAGTGTAGTCGGTTGCCATGGAGACAGCAAGATATGAAAGCAGGAGCTGATGGAACCTTTAGAGTTATTTAAATGCTTGTTATAATGTTATGCAAAAGAGAGGAGGAAAGAAAGCGGCGGAGTTGACGTGCTCGGAAGGAAAACAGTCGTTGTGGGATGAGCAAGGTAACAATCCAGGAGTCAGAAATAAGGTTTGGTTAAAATGGAGCCATTTGGAATAATGAGATAATTATGCCCTCCTAAATTAATGGGGAAATTTGTTGTGAGGAGCAGAGGAAGGAGGGAGCGGCCGCTGGGCCGCAGGGTTGGGGTGAAATTTCTCAGCAAGAGTTCTCCTCCAGCAACTCATCTTTGTCCTCTCAGTGCCTCATCTTCAGCCCCCGGGCCCCAGCTGTCCCCCAGATCCTGGGAAATGCCTCAGGGATGAGACCTGCTCCATACCAGAGTCTCACCACGGTCCTTTGGCTTTGCATCGTTTCCCCATTTCCATCTCCGCTTTTCCTTCCAGCAGCAGCTCTGCTTGGGATGACTTGGGATGAACTGGGTCATACAGAAAGGCCAGGAAGGAATCTGGAGCCTCTGAACCTCAAATTTGGTGCAGGAACTGGAGATTATCTCCCCTTGGACAAAAAGCAAACCAGGTGAGCAAGTTCAGCACCCGCAAAGCCCCACAGCATCACCCTGTGCCAAAATGTTCCCCCACAACGAGTGCTCTGCTCCCACCTCTGCTGCTGGGCCTGAAGGATTTATTATCCTTCTTCCTAGGAGGTAAAAAATGGGAAAAAAAATGAGAGAACCTCTTCTTGTCCTGCAATTCCCCCGGACCTGGAGCAGGGCTGCTCCAGCCTCTGTTCCAGAGAGGCTGACTGGAATCAAGTGGAGTAAAATCCCTTTCCAGCCACACTCAGGCCTTTGGGCTCAGCTCCTTCCTGGAACCATTTGTCAAGTGCTTTTCATCTGAAACATGATTCGGGGATTCAATTACTTTATAAAGTCAATATTTTAGGTCACAGCTTATGCATCAACAAAGACATCTCATGGGATTAGAGCTGAGCGTGGTGGAGCTCTAAGTAATGTTCCCTGCGCTGCTCCAGCTGGAAAAGTCGATAAGATCGGTTTGTTTCCCCCACATTTCACTCTCAGAGGCTGCAAAAATGATTGTTCACTTCTGTAAATTTAAACCAGCGAGAAGGAGAAAATGTTTCTGGCTTCGTTATTTCCAGAGAGGTAAAACAGGATTGCTCCGGCAGCTCCTCTCCGTGTGCTTGGCAAAAGCAGCCAAGAGAGGGATGAAAAACAATTCTTTATGCTCAAAAGCAATGTTAGCAAGGGAGAAATATCAGGATAAGCTGATCCCAAACACAGTCAGGCTGGAAAATGAGGAAAAAGTCTAGAGGAGCTTTGAAAGGAAGAATAGGAGAGACAGAGGTGCCTGCCAGGTTTTTTGGAATAGCAGAGAACTGGAGCTTCCCACCCTCTGCTCCAATATTCCACTAAGAAGGGCAAATGTAATTATTCAGGGTTTTAATTAAAGGCTTCAGGAACAAAATAAAAAGTTCCTCTTTCATTTGAGATGGAGGTTTCTCCCTCCTTAGGATGAAGCTTAGCTCAATACTAAATTAAATATTTCAGACTCTGGTTTTCCCCCTGAAATCATCCAAACACTAAATTTAGAGTCTTTCCTTAGCAGGGCATTTATTGATCTTTGCCAAGGCCACGGCACTTCCTAAATCTCTGCTGAAGTCAGAAGATCATCAAGAAAAAAAAAATTAAAAAAAGAAAAAAGGATTAAAAGTTTATAATAAAACTCAGATCTCTTTCCTGGAAAAACTTCCAAGGCCAGAAATGTTTCCAGCAAAGAGACCCTGCAGAAGCCTCCTGGGGCACAGCGGGGCCACCGGGGATCTGGAAATGTTATTCCAGGAGTGAATTCCTGGGTGTGCAAAGGCATTCCTTACAAATCCAGGGGTGGATCGCCAGGATGCACCACCAGCACTCGCCCACGGTGATGGAGGGTTATCAAAAGGGCTGCAAAACGTTTTAGATAAAGTCAGCGGCTCAAAGCTCCACAAAACCCCCCGGGGAAGAGCTCTAGGAGCAAAGAGAGTGCCAGGAGCTGTTCCTGCTCCCCGGGAACCCGATCCAATCCCCAGGCAGCTGCTTCCCTCCAGCACAGGGAATCAGAGTCCTCAAAACTGGAAAAAAAAAAAAAACAGGATGGAGTTCAACCATTCCCCGAGGTCATCCCTTTCCCGTGTCCCCAAGTGCCACATCCTCACAGATTTGAAATCCCTGCAGGGATGGGGACTCCAACACCGCCCTGAGCAACTTTTCCGGGAAGAAATATCCCGAATATCCAATCCAAACACTCCCAACATGTCCAACATTCCCATCCATGTTTAGATTTTATATGTCCCCAATATCAAATCCAAATATGGATCAGCCTGAGGCCGTTCCTTCTGCTCCCGTCCCTGTGCCCTGGGAGCAGAGTCCAATCCCCCGGCTGTCCCCTCCTGGCAGGGAATTCCAGAGGGGGAAAAGATCCTTCGGGATCCTCCTTTTCTCCAGGCTGAGCCCCTTCCCAGCTCCATCAAAAGTTCACCATTCCCTTGCCCAGCTCCCTCAGGAATTCTCCATTCCTTTCCCAGCTCCTTCAGGAATTCTCCATTCCCTTTCCACCTCCCTCAGGAATTCTCCATTCCCTTTCCCAGCTCTCTCAGGAATTCTCTGTTCCCTTCCCAGCTTCCTCAGGAATTCTCCAGCTCCTTTCCCAGCTCCCTCAGCCATTCCCGGTCCTCCTGCCCCTTCCCAAACTTTACTGGGCCAGCATTCCTGGATTTTGGCTACCGCCCACCCCTCCCGTCCTGCCTCGGAGCTCAGTGAGGAGGAAGAAGAGCGATGAAGGCGCCCCTCAACAAGAACCCACCGAGAGTGGTTAATTTGGGATCATTAGGAAGGGAAAGCCAGCCCGGCCATTTAGCAGCTCATCAGGATAAAGGACCGAGGGCATTTAATGGGATTAGCGCAGCTGCGGGAAGGGCTAAACCATTCCTGGAGCTGGGAATTTCCCTGGAAGCAGCCGAGGATCCACCACAGCATCCCCCCAAAACTGCCCCCGCAAGAGGAGCTGGAAACCCTGAACCCCCGCAGGGAGGTTTTGGGGAGGTTTTCAGAGCCCTTTTAGCAGCTCCTTATCACCAAACGCTCAGGGAAGGCTGCTCAATTAGCAGAAATTGGGGAAAATCGGGATTATCCCCGCCGCCCCGCTCTGACACTCTTTAGCCATTGATAAGCGGTGATAAAGCTGCGAGAGCTTCCCAGGCATATTCCGGCAAATGAGCCATAAAATAGGATCGGTTTAGGATTATCCCGAAACGGGAGAAACCTTCCAATTACGCCCGAAGAAAAATTAGTATATCCTAATGCTAATTATAGCATCCGCGGCTTGGATTTGTTTGATGAGGAGCTCGCTCCGGGTAAAATAAATGCCGACTTTGAAAGCAAGACGGGGAGTGGGGGGAAAAAAAAACAAGGAAAATGAGAAATATAAGACCTGGAGTGAAGGAAAATCCAGGTGTGGGCACACAGCTGCCTCCACCCATCCCAGACTTCCAGCCGGGACCAGCAGCAGGTCCCACCTGCCTCCCAAATTCCCTTCATCACATCCCAGTTCCATCCCCATCCCAAAAGAGGAGCCTTTCCCTCTCTGCCGGTTCCGTGGTGAGGATTTGTCCCGGTTTTGGGTGATTCTCCTGCCCTGTGGTGCCAGGGAAAAGATGGGAAGCTCAGGGGGGAAACGGGAGGAGGAGCTGGGAATTGAGAGAGGGTAAAAGGTTCTTGGAGCAGCCCTGAGTTAGGGGTCCCCAAGGGCCAAAAACGAGGGGATAAAAGCATCAGGATTTAATAACAGCTTTAATTCTCCTTAAATCTTTAATAATGCAACAGTTTTTTATAAAATGCCCAATTCTGGTTTTAGTAACTGTTCAGGAGGAGACCCTGCAGCACAACCCAGACCCAGAACAGAGCCAGGCTTGGGAAATCTGCATGAACACAGATTAATTAATGATTAATTCATCCCAGAACGTATTCCTGAGGCCATTTCCTCCCAGAACAATCAGGGACAGGTTTGGGAGCCACTCCTGCAATATTCACAGGAATTAACCTCGGGCCCTGAAGGGATCTCTGTGCCCAGCAATGGAGCAAAGTAAATCCCACACCAATGCTTTGGCTTGGAAGGGACCTTAAATCCATCTCATTCCAACCCCTGCCATGGGCAGGGACACCTTCCACTCTCCCAGGTGCCCAGGCACGAGGCAATTATCCCAAAACCACTTTTGGGATATGGGAATAACCTTCAGGCAGCGTCTGGATTAAGAAAACGAAAGGCTCAGCCCTGGAGCTGCAGTAAAAACCTCTTTATTCCTCCAAGAGCATTTCCATCCATGCACATTTCCAGGAGCACATCCATCCCCATCTCCAGTGGTGGCTCTTGGAGCAAATTCCATCAACATTTTGCTCCTAGCTGTGAGAACAAACCCCCCCCCCCCCCAAAAAAAAAAAAAAAAAAAAAAAAATAAAATAAAATAAAATCCCCTTCCCCTTCTTCCAAAGGTTCTGTTTTGTCTGACAGCCCTGCCCACAAACGGAGCTGTCCAAACCCCAAAAGTGCAAATGGAACCAGCGAGGAACGGTTCCAAAATGGGAAAGGATGAATATTCATTGGAATATTTTGGTTGCATCCCATCTATCTTTGTAACAGACATTTTGCTCCAGCTCTGGCTGGAGCCCTGAGGAGTGACAGCAAGAAGAAGCCTAATTAGCATAAAGGGTAATAATTAAGGATGCAAACGCTGTAGATGTCACTCAGTAATTTAACCAGGAGTGGGCAAAGCACCACCAGGTCCCTGGCTCAAGGAAAACAATCCCAGAAAAGGGATTTGAGGAGGAAAAAAACAGGGAATGAAGAGAGTTTTTTAAACAAGAGATAAAACCCCCCAATCCTAAAATTGAAGGGGGTTCAGGACATTGTAAAAACAGGGAATGGGTTGGAATTTATGGGATCTTGTAGCAAGAGAGGGAAAAAATCTCTTGGGAAGGCATTTTTGAAGAGATATCCAGTGTATCCGTAGGGAAATCCACAGGGATATCCACAAGAAGCCAGAAATCCCACACACCCCAGCCTCAAGCACTGCCCACACCCCTGAACTCGCTGGGATTTTCCCACTGGGCAAATTCTTGGCTGAGCAGAACAGGGAGTTCAGTTCTGCTACAAAGGGCTCCGAGATGTTCAGGATGTTGGAATGGGAAAATAGTTTGGGTTGGGGGGGGTCTTCAAAGGGATTGATTCCAACTTTATTCCAATCCTTGAAAGGGACAGGGACAATTCCCACTGGGGTGAGGGTTTGTTCCATCTCTCCTGTTCATCATGGATGTGGGGACAAACTTGAACAGGGAAAATCTGAAAAAAATAATCAAGACATCGAATTGGGATCACAGAAAACCAGCTTGGAAAAAAATCCGAGGATCAATGACCAGCCCCAGATTATTTGCTGGAGCAAAAATTCCAAGCCCAAAAGAAATAAATGGGTGCAGAAACTGCCAAACCTGAGGAACCACTTGGAGAAATCAACCAAAATATTCCAGTTTCTCTTGCACACGTGCAAAGCCCGGAACTGAAGGGCAGCACCTTTTAAATCCACTCAGCCTTAAAGTTTCGTCCTATAAAAGCATTTCCCACATCACGGAAGTGCTCCTGTAGGATTTTTGGAAGTTTTTTTTCCCCTGTTTATCACACAAAAAGTGGCTTTTTGAAGGCCCCAAGAGCACAGACCACTGATTTTTAATGTGGATTGGATTTTATGGCTCAGCTCCCAGGTTAACACTCGGTGTCAAGGATTGCAGTATTTCTAAGCCCCATTAATCCACGGGAGTTCATCATAATCCCATAAAATGGAATTATTAAAATGGATCAGGGAAATGTCTGTGGCTGACAGAGCAAAACCCCAAACAGCTTCAGTGGGGTGATTTTGTTTGGGAGTCAACTGAGAAAGAGGAAGGAAAGTTGGTGGAACAGAGGTGGGAAACGGAATTTGGATGTTATCCAGAATTCCCAGTGCTGCACTGGGAGGAGCTTGGAAAATCGTGGAATTCCAGACTGGATTGGGTTGGAAAGGACTTTAAAGTTCAGCCAGTTCCACCTCCCACTGTCCCAAGGTGCTCCAAGCCCTGTCCAGCCTGGCCTTGGACTCTCCCAGGGATCCAGGAGCAGCCACAGCTGCTCTGGGAATTCCATTCCAGGGTCTCCCCACCTTCACAGGGAGGAAATTTTTCCCAATATCCCATCTAACCCTGTTCTCTGTCAGTTCAAATCCATTCCTCCTCGTCCTGTCCCTCCATCCCTGCAAATCTTCTCTCCCCATCTTTCCTGGAGCTCCTTCAGGTCACCCCAGAGCTTCTCCTTTCCAGGGGAACATTCCCAATTTTCCCAGCCTTTCCTCCCAGCAGAGCTGCTCCATCCTTCGGATCCTGGGGCTTCCTCTGGCCTCGCTCCAGCAGGAAAAGCCAAAGGAAAACTTTGCATCTCCACAGGGAACCTTTCCTGCAGCCCCTCACCCATCCCTGGAAAATCCAGGTGCAGCTCCAAAGCACACGGATCCAGCCCCAGGGAGGGCTCAGCACCTCCCTGAAAAGTTCGTTCAGCTCGGAAAAATCCTCTGCAACTTTTCTTGGAATCACATCCCTTCTGGAACTTCATCCAGCTGCGAGAAAACCCCCTCCAGTCTGCGTTATTCCTTAAAAATGCCGTTCCAAGAGGGAACGGCTCAGGACGAGAGCAGGAATGAAACTCCCAGGGATCTTTCCAAGGCCCCGGGAATCGCAGGAAATCAGTGGGAAACGTGAACAAACAGCTCCATCTACTGATCCCTGCCCATCCAGAGGGATTCGGCATCCGGAGGTGCCGAATCCAGCAGGGTTTTATCCCTCAGAATCCCATGGGATGGGGGAGAAAATCGGGAAAAGCAGGAAAATTAATGGGGAGAGAAAAAGCCGAACAAAAATTTCGTCCCCACTTTCCCACAAATCGAAATCCCCACACCAGCTTTGGGGAGAAAATTGACTTTATCCCAGCCCAGGCCACATTTTTTTCCACTCTTTACTCCAAATTATTTATGCCAAGCTCATTCCCACCCTATCCAGGAGATCCTGATTTATTCCCACCCTTCCCTTCTGGGTGTAGCCCACACATCATCCCCTCACCCTCTGGATCATCCCGATAAAAATATTTTCAATTCTGGGAACAGAACCAGCATTTTGTGAGTAAATCCACCTCTGGGGGAGAAGGGGCATCGAAATATTGGATTTCAAAAGAGAGAAATGAAGAAAGAAACTCTTTTTCTGCTGTGGTGGGTGAATTAAATCCCTCCAAACTCTGCCAAAGCATCAAAACCGGCCCTGAACAATCCCAACATTCCCCCATCTGTCTGCTGAGCTGGACACTTCTCAAAGCAGAGCTATTTCCCAGCAAATTCTTGGATATTCCTGCTCCAGCAGCAGCAAGAGGGAGTTTGGATGGAATGGCTGCAATCCAAGGAAAGGGGGAAATAGAAGGAGGGAAAAGCAGCTGGTTGGACAGGAAGGGAAATCAGGATTTAAACCCTTCTGGTGACAGGGATGTGGGCTGGGTTCATCCAGATGTTCCTGCTGTTCCCTGGAGCAGCTGCAGAGGGATGGATAAACCTGACAAGCAGGAATAACTGGGATTTTACCCACAAGAAATGGGGTTTGGAGCCACCTGGGACAGCACAAAGTGTCCCTGTGCATGGTTGGAGTGGAATGAGGTGGGATTTAAGGTCCCTTTCAAGCCAAACCATTCCATGATTTTGAGGGAATGAAGCATCCCCAGGCTCTGTGGAGAGCACCACAGCGATGCAAATTCCCTGGAGGAGATCCTGGCCATTTATCCCCAAAAATTCCTGAGGACAAACCCCTAATCCCAGTGCTGAGGTCCCTGCTGGAAGTGTCCAGTCCCAAAGAATCCCTGAGAAGGAGCATTCCTCATTTTCTGCTGCCAATTCCACGTCTGAGCTCGTCCCTCTCACAGCTTGCAGCAGCAAAACTTTAAAAATCTGGGATTTTCTCCTTTCCTGGTGGCCTTTGAGATTCTGGGAAGTTTTGCTGCCCAAGAAGGGCTTTGCTCACCCTTCATTCTTCCCTGCACAGGAATGTCCTTTAAAGGTCTCTGTGCTCTGCTCAGCCAGCTGTCCTCGGAAAAATTGGGAATTTCCCCCCTCTGGCAAGCAGGGAATCAGCAGCAAGTCAGAGAATGAAGTGAAAACTCAGCAATTGTTTCATTTTTTGGGGAATCCAAGCTGCAGAACTCGGATCATTTCCCAAAGGGAGAGCAAATGTCTGTTCCATGTGTGCACTGCCCTGCCCACAGGAGCACCTCAAACAGGGCTGGAACCCCCAGGAATGTCAGGAACCTCGTGTTTGGAGCTTAGGGATTTCCATGGGAATGGCCCCTTTTGGTTTTCCATGGAAATCACTGGAAAAACCAGCCTAGACCCATTGTGGCTTTGACATTCCCGCTTTTACACCATTTGCATGGAAAATGGAATTATCCCTGTCCTAAACCACCTGGAAAGAAAGGTTGGATCCCTGGCAAAGCCCCTCCTGGTCTCTGATGGTCCAAAATAATTTATCCACGTGAAATCCAACCCCCAATTCCCAGTTTTGAGGGTTCAGATCCAAAGCCAAGCCCCAAAGCACAACAAGGAGCCCCTGTTTTCAGCCACGCTTGGAAACAGCCCCCACACATCAGCTGTGAAGGAAAAGTGGGATTTTAACCCATGCCAGCAAGGAGAAAGAGTGGCTGGGAAGGGAATCAAGTGTCAGGGGTACAGGATTCCAGCCTTGGGAGAGGAGTTGTGCTGTAAATGTCAGGAAAAACTGGAGACATCCCCAGAGCTGAAAGTGATGGAGAAATTCTGGAGTTCATCCACTTCACCAGCCACGATGAACTCCACCCAGGAGATCCTGGGCTGACCTGGCCTAAAAATTTCCAGGAGGGATTTTCCCTCAGAATTCCTGCGGGAATGAGGTGAGGCAGCAGCTCGGTGGGGCAGCAAAGCTTTTACAGCTCAATCCAGGTTGAAAATCCAGACTCGTGCCCCAAACCATCATTTTCCAGCTCTGGAGTTCCCAGTCCGAGCCCAGCTGAGCTTTGACAGGGTGAGATTTCAGCTGCAGCTCCTGAAATGTCACTGCTGCTCCTCAGCCCGGGCTCGCATCCATCATTCCCACCCTAATCCAAAGGGACACAGGGAGCACAGCCCCTCCAAGTGACCCCAGTTATTCCTCATTACTCCCCTTTTTTCCAGCCTCTGCTTCTCCACCCAGCACTAAACCCAGCCCCTCATTCCAGGCTGTCCTTTCCCTGTCCCTGCTTTAGACCTGGAATCAATTAGGCAGGACCCAGCCCAGTGGCTCGGAGAGCAGCTCAGAGCAGCTTTAATTTTGATTAATATCTCCTCCTGCCTTTAAAGCCATCTAGGCACGACTCCCTGCCCAGCCAGGCTTGTTAAAATCATAAATCAATCCATTCCTTTCCCTCCAGACACTCCAAGACCTTTCCAGTTGCAGCCATCCAGCTCCTGCTGCCACAGACTTTTATTTACTGGGTTTGCTCCTCCTCTGCAGAGAGAAAAATCCACTCATCAAAGCCAAAAAAAATAACAAACAAAAAAAAAAGCCTAGAATTTGGATTTATTTGAAAGGAATTAAAGTTACCTGGTGAGGGCAGGACACTTTGGACAGCTCTATCCAGGCTGGGAGCAAACAATAATATGCCAGGATTCATATCCTGAGATTTTGGAATGTTCTTGAGAGGAAAAACACACACCTGGACATGTGCTCATCTATTTATCTGATAAAATTTCCCTCAGCTTTAATCACCAGCCAGTTCAGGTCCTTAAAATCCCATTTCAGAGCCCCAAACCAGCCCCTCTATTTTATCCCTTCTTGGTGCTCAGAGCCCAATCTCAGCCCTGGGGGAGGAAAATACTGAGGAAATTATGGTTCTTTTAAATTTGCCTTTCATTTTCCTTTTCCTGAATTTTGCTTTCATAAATTTCCTTTCACGTTTTTCCTTTTCTGTCACTCAAGGAACAGATTTGGGATTTGGACCTCACAGTACCAGTCAGTCATATTTTTGGGACAACCCCTCTGCAAACAAAACTGATCCCTTAAAATGTTTTTTTTTTTTCCCCCTCAGTTGCAAAGGGATAAATTGGAAACCTGTAAATGTTAAATTTACAAAAGGCACATCATGGCAGCGTGAGGGACAGAATGGAATCACGGAATTCCAGACTGGTTTGGGCTGGAAGGGATTTTAAATCCCATTTCATCCCACCCCTGCCATGGCAGGGACACCTCCCACTATCCCAGCTGCTCCAACCTGGCCTTGGATATTTCCAGGGATGGAGCAGCCACAGCTGTGCCAGCCCCTCACCATTCCAACCGCTCCAATCCAACCCAAACGACCCCAAAACTCCAGAAATCTCCCCAAATTCATCCCGAGCTCCGAGTGATGCACAGACAGAGCTGATAACATTTCCCTGAGACCACCCAGAGTTGTGGGCCCTGCTTTATCCCACAAATCTTCTGAGGGATGAGCCAGGAGAGCAGAAATTCCATGAGCCCAATTCCAGCAGGGGAGAACAGAGCTGGGCATCGATTTTGTGTCACTGGGTGCTGTGACACTTCCCATCAAAGAAAATATGGATTCTCCTGGGAAGGAGAAGGGAATCCCAGCGAGTTTTACAGCTCCTGGGAGCACTCCGGGGCTCCAGATAAGGAGCCAGAAACACAGCACGTTATTCCAGAGGGATTTCTGCTCTCCCAAGCCACAGAACATTTTTTTCCTGGGGTTTGGATGACGTTTGCCACCCTTGAAATGGTGAGGAATGCCTGCACGCACTCACAAAAATATTCTCCGTGTTCCCAGAGCTCAAAAAAAAAACAAAAAAAAAGAGTTAAACAAAACTCCTTTTTTCCAAATAGTCCTGAGCAAAACTGAGCCCCAAAATTCCAAGTATTTATTCACTAGCACAAGCAGGAGCTGCCAGGAGAGCAACAAAGGCTCCTCATTCCCAGAAATTTTAACTTTAAGCCTCCATCACCACCTGAGAAGCCTCTTCCAATCTCATGCCAGAAGGAAATGGCACAAATCCAGAGGGAGCAGCTCAGCAGGGCTGGGGGATGAAGCTGGAGCTGCTCAGAGGGAGAGGAGGGGCAGCTTCAGCCTCTCCAGAGATGCGAGATCCCAACTCCCAAAATCCTGACAGGAGGGCACAGGGACAGGAGGAGAGGGAAGAGCCTCAGGGTCAGGGGAGGCTCAGGGTGGATATTGGGAAAATTCCTTCCTGGAAAGGTTTGTCCAGCCCTGGCACAGCTGCTCAAGGCAGAGGTCCCCATCTAAGGTTGAGTCCAACCTTTCCCAATCCTGCCCCGTGTCCCCAAGTGCCACATCCACAGGGATTTCAATCCCTCCTGGGATGGGGATCCACCACTGCCTGTTCATCCCAGAATGGGCTGAGTTGGAAGGGACATTAAATCCCATTCACCCCTGCCATGGGGACACTTCCCACTGTCCCAGGCTGCTCCAAGCCTCATCCAACCTGGCCTTGGACACTTCCAGGGATCCAGGGGCAGCCACAGCTGCTCTGGGAATTCCAGCCCAGCTCCTCACCATCCTCCCAGCCAGGAATTCCTTCCCAATATCCCATCTAAATCAACTCTCTCTGAGATTTAAGGTATAAATGCACAGAGGCCCTTGGAGCTGGAATGAGAATTCCAACATCATCCTTTGCTGATGCCTGGAAAACCAGGGAAATCCTGCGAGTGGGGAAGACACCAATTTGATTTTTAAGTTTGTTTAAAGCAGTTTTGCCACCAAACAAGTAAACATTTATAACTGAATAAATACTTTTCAGTTTAGTCAAGGAGCATTCAGTGGTTGTTGGCATAAATATTCAGTTATGGAAATGATTGGATTGAAATAGATTTTTCCATGCCATAAATAAACATTGTCTGCAAGGAACACACTCCCAACAAGAGGCGTGAATTAGAGCCACTGGTGCCTCATGCCAGCCCTTGGGAATGTTTTATTTAGAAGCACTTCTGCTCACCACACAGCCTGATCCCATCTGCCTGGATTTTCCTGGGTGTTTATCCCACCGCATTGTTAAAAACTGGGAGCAGAATCGTGGAATTGTCGAATTGGAAAAGATCTTTGGGATCATCGAGTCCAAGCTGTGCCCCATCCCCACCTTGTTCCCAGCTCAGAGCACTGAGTGCCACATCCAGGAATTCCTTGGACACCTCCAGGGATGGGGATTCCAAACCTCCCTGGGCAGCCAATTCCAAGGCCTGAGCACCTTTTCCATGGAGAAATTTTTCCTGAAAAATTCTCCTGCTCAGCGAGTGCCACATCCTGTGGTCAGGGGCTCATCCCAGCACTGGGATGGGGAAAGTTTAGCAAAGGACTGTGCTAAAGGAATAAATCAAATTATAAAGCAGGAGTTTGAGATATGTGAGCATCACTGCAGTTCCAGCCTGGAAATCTGCAGGGAGCAGTCCATGGGATTTACCCAAATCCATGGCATTTACCCAAATCTCTGCTGCTGGATGCAGGAGCGATGCTTCCCTGGAGCTCACCACAGCTTTTGGCCCCACAAAGTGACACCCAAATGTCCCCGAGTGAGTTTGACTCTTCTAGAATGAATTTATGGATAAAAGCCCTCAGGTCAGGAATATCCATGGAGCCAGCGAGGATGAGGAGAGTTCAGCGTGGGCTGGTGGAGAAGCAGGAGAAAATCAGGGAGGAAAAGGAAGGAAAAAGGGGGAAGGAAAAGGAAAAGGAAAAGGAAAAGGAAAAGGAAAAGGAAAAGGAAAAGGAAAAGGAAATGTCGAAACCCCCCCCCGAAAAGGAAAAGGAAAAGGAAAAGGAAAAGGAAAAGGAAAAGGAAAAGGAAAAGGAAGGAAATTTTGCTTCCAGTGTCACACAGACTCAAGTGGGAGCTAGGAGAGCTCGGCTCTGCCCCAATCCTGCTGTCCAGCAGCAAGGATACAAAATATTGGGATTTTTCAAACGAAAGCAGGGACAGGGAATCCGCAGGACAAATTCCTGCACGCTCCAGTTTATGGAGGGAAGCTGGGATTCGTGGACAGCCAGGAGAAGGAATTGCAGGCTGACGGTGCCATCTAGCTGCTGCTCCTGGAGCAGGAATGCTGCGCTGGTTTTGGGAATGCTGCGCTGCCCCAGCACCGGGAAGCCATTCCCTGTGTCCTGTCCCCTCCATCCCTTGTCCCCAGTCCCTCTCCAGCTCTCCTGGAGCCCCTTTAGACCCTGCCAGGGGCTCTGAGCTCTCCCTGGAGTATTCCCATGTCCAGGTGAACATTCCCAGCTCTCCTGTTCCCTTCAGGAGAGAACCCAGATTTTCCCTGCTCTTCCTTTTATTCACCGAGGTACTTCACAAATATTTTTGTCACGGCCCTGGCCACATTGAATTCCCTCAGGGTTTTTTCCTTTCCCATTCCTGTGTGCTTGGATAAATCCCCTGGATCCTCTCCCTCCAGAGGTTTCCTTCCATTCCACGTTTGGGTTTGTCCCTTTCCCTCAGCCTGGCTCTGGAATGCTGGACAGCCCTAAAAAGCAGCGTCAAACCACCCCAGGTTTGATCCCTGCAGGAATTCAGGAAGGTCACCAAATTAAAAGCTTATCCCAGTCTCCCAGCTGGGATAGGGAATTTCTGATCCAGGCGATTGGGATCCAGCTGGGAGAAGGAGAAGAGCTTGAGAATCACCCGCAGCCACAAACACAGTGGGGACAGCAGAGGCACCAGAATTCCCAGCAGGAATGGGACTGCTTTCCTACAGAGCACTCTCGGCTTCCTTTTCCAGCCTCAGGATGAGCTGAGGAGCCAAAGTTTTCCCCAAAGCCTTCGAAATTCCTGCCGGAGCCTGTGCCCAGCACAGATTTTCTCTGGTGCCTAATCCAGTGCAATTTAGTGGGGTTTCAGCAGGGTTGATCCCAAATAAACTCAATTCCTGCACTTGGAAGCTCCTGTCTCCCAAAGCCATCACTATCTTTTTCCTGGCTCCGAGCAGGACATTTTATTTCCCTAAAGGAAAACATTTATTAGCTGTTTATTATTAATGCAAAGCCCTTGAAAGGGGTTTTGATTTCACCTGTTCCTCAGGGCAATCAGCAGCTCTTTAGAAATCGCTTTGCATCCAAATAAAGTTCCAGCTTCACATCCATGAACCTCCAGAGACTGGAGCCACCAGAAACAAAATGCAATTTTCACACTGAGCTCAGGAAATTCGAGGTTTTGGCACCTCAATAAATACCTGGTTAAGGCAGCAGTGAGGTAAAAAGGAATTACAGCTTGTCCTAAGCCACTTTCTGCCCAGGTTTAAAATATGGGAGCAGCAGAACAGGGAAAAGGCAATTGTACTTTTGTAATTTTATAAAATTAGGTGCCAAGAGAGGTATTTGAATGTTTACAGGGTAATTTAAAAATGTATTCTAGCTTTAGTTTCAATAGGGATTTGCTTTGCAACTACCATCCCCAGCTATTTGTTTTTGTTTTCCATCCTGAGGAGGAAAAATGTTCTGGCAGAGATTTGGGGCCCAGATCCTCAGGGCAGCACAGGGAAAATTATCCCAAATCCTTTTTTACTACCAGGAAGGAGTTTTGCTCAGGAAAGAAGGGCAAATATCCACAATTCCCTGCTTGGCTCGAACAGATTTTGCTGCTCTGAGAATCCAAAAAATCCCATTTCCAAGGCTGTCAGTGGTAGCCAGCACGGAGCATCCTCCTGTATCCAACACGTTGGGAAAAACAGGGATTTCCCACTGGGAAGTGCCTCGAGCACCTGAGAGGCAGCAGGAGGGAAGTTGGACACAGCAGTGGGAACTGCAGAAACCCTCCCAGCACATTTTGAATTTGACACCTCAGCTAAAACCCCCCTAGAAATTCAGTATTTCAGTTAAAAAAGGCAATGAGGGTTTTTTGGTTTTTTAGAACCACACTGGTGCCAAACAAACACGTGCCACAGGATTCCCTTCCCTGTGTAAATAAAAAAAAATAAAAACTGGGGGAAAAAAAGCCCAAAACCACCTCCAGAGCAACTGAATGCTTCTATTTTTTAGTGTAGAACTTTCACACTTTAGTTTTCTGGTAAGAACCAGGATTTAACCATTTCTCACTCAAAATGAGAGGTCCAAGCACCTCCTGGTGAGGAAAGCCAACCCTTCCCCAGGGCTCCCAGATGATTCCAACCCCTCATCCCTGTGCCACACGTGGATGGATTTAGGAGAAGGTGGAAGGAAAGCTTCCTCACCATCCAGTGCAAGGCTGTCCCTGCCCAGGGCAGGAATGGGATGGGCTTTAAAGTTCCTTTTAAAAAAATTTAACCCTAATTCCACCCGTCTGGCACATTTAAGTGTGTGTTTATCTCCCTTGAGAGCAGCTGTGGCTGCCCCTGGAAGTGTCCCAGTGCAGGCTGGATGAGGTTTGGAGCAGCCCGGGATAGGGGGAGGTTGGCAAGCCGAGCACAGCACCCCCACAGCCGCTAGAACATGCACAGAAGGCAAACACGACTGCTCAGCTGGCTTAGGAGACCATTTATTAAGTAAGATTGAGCCGAGACGCTGCAGATGTGTCAGGGAGGCCCCGGGACGCCGCCGAAGCTGCTGGCTGCCGCCTCATCCTCTCGGCGCTCAGTCCAGCTGTAAAAGAGCGAGAGATGAGGGGGATCAGCGAGAACCGGCACCCCCAGCCCCTTCCCGCTGCCCAGGGGCTCACCTTGATGAAGCCGATGTCCTTGGCGTACTGGCGGAAGCACTGGCGGCACATGTTGAGCCCGTACTTGCGGATGAGGCCGTGGCGATTGGAGCACACGCGGCTGTGAGGGGAACAGAGAGAGGCGGGTGAGGGCTGGGAATGGCGCCGAGGGGGAGGGTTGAGAACGTGAAAGGAGGGGTGAGACGGCAGCCACGACCCGGGGAGCGCAAGGAGCAGCACTAACCAAGAGCGGGAGCCCTGCCCGAACTTCCTGGGGTGGCTCCAGTAGAGCTGCTGGTGCCCCATGGCTGCGCGCCGCCGAGAGGAAGATGGCGGCGGCCGGCCGCCCTTATACCGCCCTGACGGCAACTCCCGGCGTGCACCGCGCGGCTCCCGCTTCCCGCCGCGGCCGTGGCCACGCCTCTTGTATGACGTCATGGGTATGGGCGGGGCTGCTCCGCCCGCAGAGTGACGTCATCGCTGCAGAAGCTCGTCTGTCCGTGGTAGCGATGGGAGAGCGCCGGGCGCGGTGGCGCACGCCTGTAGTCCCAGCTGCCGGGGAGGCTGAGCCCGACGGATCGCTTGAGCCCAGGAGTTCTGGGCTGCCGTGCGCTGTGCCGAGCGGGCGTCCAAGCTAAGGCCGCCATCAATATGGTGACCCGCGGGGAGCTGCGGGACACCAGGTTGACTAAGGAGGGGTGAACCGGCCCAGGTCGGAGACGGAGCAGGTCAAAGCTCCCGTGGCGGTCAGTAGCGGGATCGCGCCTGTGAATAGCCACGCCAGCGTAGCCTGGGCAACACAGAGACACGCGGGCTCCCTTTTGCAACAAAACAACAACAAACACGTAACAAACACCCCAAAATACCCTTTTCACAACCAAACACAACTACACAAACACCGCCTCCTACCGACACAACAACGCAAAACAACCACAAACGCTTCTCACACAACTCACACACAACACCCCGCACCAAACGCAAACACCGCCCGCCAATAACACATCTACACACACTCTCACCAAACCCAGCCCCGCTTGGCGCTTTGCCCTCTCTCAATCCACACTCACCGCACCAAACACGCCACACACCGCTGCACCCACACCAACCCCTCACCGACCCTCCCTCACGATTAACAAGCCTCACGCTCCTCTCAACAAACCCACCTGCCCCGATACCCCTCCCGTGTCCCCTCATCCCCGTGTCCCCCTCAACCCCCCCGTGTCCTCCCTCACACCACCCGTGTCCCCTCACACTCTCGTCTGTTCCGCCTCACACCCCGTGTCCCCTCACCTCCCCGTGCACGTCACACCCACCAGCTCTTCACGACTCCTCCATGTCCCCTCCCTCACACACTGCTGTCCCCTCGATGGTCCTTACACAGAATATCTCCTGTCCCCATCCTTTGTTCCCTGGTGCTGGTGGCACCATTCTCCCTT
Source organism: Certhia americana (assembly GCA_018697195.1). Classification (NCBI taxonomy): domain Eukaryota; kingdom Metazoa; phylum Chordata; class Aves; order Passeriformes; family Certhiidae; genus Certhia; species Certhia americana. Next base: position 62,941,040 of record CM031861.1, read on the forward strand.
CTGACCCCTCCTCTTCCATGCCTGCGTAGATGTGTCACCATGTGCATTACTTTGATGTTTGACGGAAAACTTTACTATTTTATATCGTGGGACCGCTTGGCCATGACTGTGCATTAGTAGGTGGGAACTGGGGATTAGATTGGTGGATTTAAGTAAACTTTAGTGGATAACTCATTTTGCTTTTTATTTCCTATCGTGCTTGATTTGTGACAATTTCTACCTGCACAGCATAAACAAATGTCTCCATTTTAAAACTTGACTCGTTGTATCGGTGTTTAGTGTCCCTAAGGTTCAAGCAACACCCTCACATCTCCACTGGTGGATCCCCCATACTCCCCCTGTCCCCTCCCACCTCGACGCCCCGTGTCCCCGTCACACCCCGTGTCCCCGTCACTCACCTCGTGAACCGTCCCTCACATCCTCCATGTCCCCGTCACACCCACCTGTCCCCCTCACTCTCCCCGTGTCCCCCCTCACTCCCCCCCAGCTCCCGCCTAGAGTGAAACAGGAGGCACGGCGCCCACGCCCTCCCCTACTCCACCGAAACCTCCCCCTGTCACCCTCCACTCCCCGTGTCCCTCACAGTCCCCGTGTCCCCTCACACCAGTACCCCCGTGTCCCCTCCACTCCCCGTATCGCCCCCTGCACTCCCCCTGTCCCTCTCACTCCCCCTGTTACCCCTCACAGTCCTCCATGTACCCCTCACACCCCGTGTCCCCCACCTCCCACCCTGTCCCCTCACTCCCCCTGTCCCCTCGACCTCCCCCTGTCCCCTCACTCACCGTGTCCACCACCCTCCACTCCCCCGCTCCTCACTCTCCCTGGCACGTAATGGGTTGTGCTACGGTGTCCTCACCGCCGTGTCACCCTCACATACACACTGTACCTATTAGTCTTTCCCCCTGTCCCCGTCACTCCCCCGTTCCCCCTCAACACCACCCCTGTACCCTCACATCCCCGTGTCCCCTCACTCCCCCGTGTTCCGCTCAGCTCCCCGTGTCCCCCTCAGCTCCCCGTGTCCCCTCACTCCCCCTGTACCCCTCAGCGCCCCGTGTCCCCTCACTCCCCCGTGTCCCTCATCTCCCCGTGATCCCCTCACTCCCCGTGTCCCCTCACTCCCCGTGTCCCTCACTCCCCGTGTCCCTCACTCCCACCGGCGTGTCCCCTCACTCCCGTGTCCCTCACTCCCCGTGTCCCCTCACTCCCCGTGTCCCCTCACTCCCGTCACGTGCCGGCCTTTCCCTCCCTTTCCCGCCCAGCCGCACCAGCCGCCGCCAGCAGGCGCTGTGCCCTCGGCCCGGCCCCGCGTGCGGGCCGGGCCTGACAGCTGAGGGCCCGCGTCTGGGGGCTAGCATCCCGCCTCTTGCCGTTGCTGCCAGCTTGCCGCCGGTACCCCCGGAGGCCGCCTCCCGCCCCTCCCCCCCGCCATCCCGCTCCACCAGCTCATGAAAACGTGCGCATCCGTGCGCGGCGGCCAGGCGGGGAGCGGGCAGCGTGTACTGCGGGCTGGCACTGTGCTGCGGGCAGATGTCAGCACCGCGAGAACGTCCCGGTTGGCGGCGCGTGACTAGCACGCGAGAGGTGACACCCAGGCTTGCGCCGCCCGCCGTGCTCGTGTCGCGGGGCCGGGGATCGGGATCAGCACCGGGATCGGGATTGCGCTGCGAGTGCGGGTGGAGGTGCTCGTGGCCGGCTCCTGCGCCAGCTGCGGGCTGGTGCGGGGCCGCGTGTGCCGGCGGCGCGGGGCGCGTGCTTGTCGTGCTCGGGCTGCCTCCGGGCGCTGCCGGTGTCCGTGGGTGCTTTACCTGATGTGTGCGCTGCGCGGGACCGGCGGCGGTGCTCGGTACAATGTGGCACGGTGCGGCGGCGGTGCGTCCGGCGGGGGCTTGCCCCCGGGTGGCTGGCCGTGCTGAGCCCGCTGTGCCGCAGTGCAGCAAGAACTGGAGCGGCTCTTCACTCGTTCGTGGAGGAGGGCAAGGCACGGTGCGGCTGCGGATGCCCGCGGTGGATCCTGTGCCTCAGCAAGGTGGGGACCGGCACCGGGGAATAGCGGCGGAGCCGCCGCTCAGCCGGGCTCTGATCCAGCCGTGGCAACGGGGGAGAAGGAGCGTTACAGAGTTCCACACAATGTTTGGGTTGGAAGATGATGTAATCCCATGTGTCCATGGTCAGGGACACTTTCCACTGGTTCCCAGGTGCTTCCAATCCCCAATGTCCGCCTTGGCCTTGGACATTCCATTGATCCAGGGACATCACAGCTTCTCTGGGAATTCCGCCCAGACCCTGCCCACCCTCCCGGCCAGGATTCCTTCCCCAAATCCTATCTCCCTGCCCTCTGGCATTGGGAAGCCGTGTTCCCTCTTTTCTGGGCTGTGTTCTTCCTTTCTGCTTTATAGTCCATTTTGGCCCTTTGCTTCACATCTTCTGTGTGTAGTAAATGTCGCTTTTTTCACCCTCTGATGGAAACGTTGATCTTTGAAATTTCAGGGAATAGTTGTTCCTTACAGTCTTTATCATGGGAAAAAAAGAGAATCCTCTTGTTTTCATGGACCAACCCATCCGGTTTGTGGCTTTCACAGCACACACAGAGCAGGGCACAAGGCACATCCTCACCTACTTCAAACACCACTGTATTTATTCCCAGTCCCAGAGGGTTTTTGTAAAGTGTTTTTTTTTGTAAGCACAGCGCTAAACTCACCCCCAAAAAATCACGTATTATCACTAATTCTCGCGCCTTCCGTGCGTTTTGCAGAACCTTCTGTAGCCACATAGCAGGAGAACAGTGTGGGGGGAAATAATTCACTTTTTAGCTCAGTGCCTGTCACCACATATCAGGCTCGAGTCAGTGAGCGACTTCTCTGAAAATCTAGAACGAGAAATACGCTGTGGTCACGATGTTCCAGTACACAAATGAATTAAATCAGCGCAACGATGCATCAGAGCTTTTGGATCTGTTATATTAAAACACAGATCATTTGATACTCGATTGCTGGGAGTCAGTGGGAGCCTTTAATGCCAACCTCAAGCTTTTTTTGGTTGTTTGTTTGCAAAAGCAACTTGCCTCTTGCTGCTGCACAGCCAGAGCTGTGTGTTGACCACAATCAATGACTTCGACCTGCCTTGAAACTTCACCTTCCTTTTGCTGAACTCAGCCCCACCTTTCTAGCACTCCAGTAATTATTGCCTCAGGTTTTAGACCTCTGATTCCCATTTGTTGTTTGTTCTTTATCCCGGTGGATTTTAGGGACTCCAAGTGCATCGGTTTTTTTTTTTTTTTTTTTCCTGTTGGATTCGTTGGCTTCGGTTTCCTTCACAAAACATCTCTGGAAAGTGTTTAACATCACCGCGTGGCTAATGACAACTTTTAAACTCAAGCCTTTTGTTCCCCTGCAGGCAAATGTGATCATTTAAAAGACTTTCCTTTCAGCCGTGCGACTGGCTCCCCAAGGCGACACGGGAGTTCTCCCTCTCTCACCTCTGGTGCCAGCCAAAAACTCCCGACGTGGAGAAAACCCACAACCAAAATGATCATCACTTCCAGGCGGGATTATCCCCTCACCAAGAGCGTCCTTGTTCCCTGGAGCACACTGCGACGTCGTACGCAAACTGGCCCAGGATCGACACCGGGTGCTGAGCCTGAGGCAGCTCCGTAAGCTGGATCTGAGCCACAACCACATCAAGCAGCTGCCAGCCCCCGTCTGGGCGACTGGTTGCCTGCAGGAGCTCGTGACCTGCAAAACAACCCCTGGAAGACTGCGATGATAAAG
>CM031861.1:62963097-63003695 GCA_018697195.1 Certhia americana
CAAGAATTTGTTCTGCCTGAGCTGTGAGGAAGAACTTGCCAACACTTGAAATCAAGTTCAGAGTTACACAGCAAAGCGGTACAGAATCTGGAAAATATTGAGAGTAAGGCATCATAGGACGTCATCTCCCAGCTGCTGCAGTGCCACAGGAGCTCCCCTCCCTCCTTCACCCCACATAATCCTCCCTTACAGGCTGCCACCTTCCTGCCTCCCACCTCTGTAAAGAATCTGGAAGTGGCCAAGACGTGCGGCTGGGCATCGCCTGCTGAGCAGCTTTCATCCAGATCACGGTGGACCATGAACCTGCACCCGTGGCTCACACCGTGTTGGCTCATGGACAACATGGGGCACTGAGGCTCCCGTCCTCTTGCGACTTCTGTCTCCCTGGGGCTGCTATTACCAATTCCTGGAGCAGTCACCTCCATAGCAACGGTACCACGGGCTGTGTGCCAAACTCTGCCCCGCGGGGATGGGAGCAGCCTGCTCCTTCCTTCCGCTGTGGGGCAAATCCCTCTGGGTGAGGGGACCACAGGGGAGCTGGCCTGACTTCTTCTGTCCCTCGTGGAATTCTCCTTCTGCTTGGAGCACAGAGCAATGTTTAGCTGCAGAGAAATCTTCCTTAGAATGTATTTTTCCCTTTTGGTGTTCCCGGGGCTTGTGCTCGAGTTCCTCGCGGGTTTGTGGGGTGATTCCCTTGTTTGGAAGGGCAAAGGGAATTTATCCCAACTTTCACCCACGGGAGCTCTGAGCTCTGCCCACGGGCATGGACTGGCACTCCACTCTTCCCAGTGCAAGGAGAAATCCATCCACACCGCTATGGAATTCCTAGGTCTACTTTTTTTTTTAAAAAGGTTCTGTTACAAAGATTCCCACTTGGAGCAGGGACTCATGCTGGGTTTTTACCAGAGGCATAATGTTTTTTTGTATTGTTTTTTGCGGGGGTGGTTTCTCTCATGGTGATACCAGAAATGTCTTTTTTTTTTTCTAAATAATTGCCTGAAACTTTATTTCTAAATCCCCCTGTCTTAACGATTCTTGAATTTGTTTCACTGTGTTGACTTATTACACTTTGAAACCCTTCTGTGGAGGTGTGGCATGTGGTTTTTGTCTCGGGAGTTTTCATCCAATGTTTCCCAGAATTAACTGCTGTTATTTTTCTGGGGGAAGACACCAAAACATTGAGCATATCCAAAATTCTTTTTAATTTCCTGCCTTTCAGCTGCTCCGTCACTGGGAGATGGGAACAGCGTGGAACAACGTTTCCTTGGGAAGTTTTTTAGGAATCCCTTCCCTGGGGACGTGTGTAGGCAGCACTGAGTGCCAGCTGGGGGAATCCACAAGAATATGTGTTTAATCCACGTGGGACAGGAATTCTTCCCGTTATTTTGAATTCCCAGTTTGATTCATAGAGCCATCGAATTTCACAATATCCAATGGATTATTCCTCATCTAGAATGCTAATATTCTGAAAAATCCTAGATTTAGGAGGTGTTAGCCCGGTAAATCACAAATGAGTCAGATTACTTCATATCCTTGATTTTTCAGAATTCTGTTCTTACCTTATTCTTGCAGTGCTGGAGCTATTTTCTCACCTTATTCTCCAAATCCCAAATTATTTTCTTACATTCCTGCCATTCCAGTGATTTTAAATGCATCATTCCGGCAGTTCCAGATTTTTATTCCCTTTTGTATTCTTGCCTCTCTAGAACTATTTTATTCACATATTCTTGACAACTCTAGAATAAATTTATTCTCGCAATCTGGAATCGAACTTTCTTATTGTTTTATTCTAGATTTTGTCTATTCTTTCAAATCTTACATATTTTCTTCTTGTTCTTAGCCTTTTAAAACAGTTTTCTCTTATTCCCTACTACTCTAGAATGATTTGATTGCAATCATTCTTGCAATCCCAGAATAGTTTTAAGTTTATATATTTTTTTTTTTTGCCACCCAGGTGTTTTCTTACCTTGTCCTTACATTCTGGATTTATTTTATCTTTCTAGATATTTTAACTGCCAATCTAGTATGGAATTCCTTATCTTGCAATTCGGAAATTATTTTACTCTTACATTAACGTTGACACCTTCGGAGTCATTTTATACTTTGCGATCTAGAATTAATTATCTGAATTTTGAAATTCTTACGCATTCAAGAACGCGTTTTATAATTCCCATCTTTCAAATCTAGGAATAATTTTTATTTTATCTGTCTTAGAAGTTTTTTTTACTTCATCGCAGGTATTATTTTATCTTATTCTTTCAGTCTTACAATGATTTTCCCTCATTCTCACCTGCATTTAGCTAGGATGCTTTCTCACCTTATGCTTGTCATTGCAGAATGCATTTAACGTGCTATTTTTCAAACCTAGTATTCACTTTCCTCTTACGTTAACCAATCCCGGGTGCTTTCCGTGGTGTTTTCGCTGCATTTCAAATTCTTTTTCATTTTTTTATTTTCCCAATCCTGAAGCATTTCGCTGCACCTTCCCGCCTTCCCGCCTCACGCCTTGGCCCCGGCCCACTCATGGCGCCGCCCAATCAGAGCGCGGTGCGGCGGCGGCGGCTGCGCGGGGCCCCCTTCGCGCGGCGGAAGCGCCGCGGATTGAGTGACGGCTCCACCGACCAATGGCGAGCCGCGGCTGCTGAGGCGGTGAGGACCCAATGGGGCGCGGCTGACGTGTGCGCGCGGGGCGGCGGCGGTCGCGGGCGCGCCTGGGAAGGCGGGAGCGGCGGCGGCGGCGGCGGCGGGGAGCTGCGGAGCGGGGGCCGCCCGGCCGCCGGGACGATGCTGCTGCGCGTCTACAAGCCGCAAGGTGCTGCTTGCTGCGGCTGCGCTAGCGCTCTGCGCCCTGGCCCTCTGGGCACCGGCGCGGCCGGCGGCGCAGCAGTCAACAGCAGCACAGCAGCAGCACAGCAACGGGGGCGGTCCCGGTAAGCACCGGGGAGCCGCCGCGGGTCAGCTGAGCCCCCGCCCCGGTAGGCGCCGCCCCCGCCGCCAAGCGCGTCGGCCGCCGTGGCGGAGGAGGAGGTGCTGTCCGAGAACCAGACGCTGAGTTACCGCTCGCTCGTGTACCGCCTGAACTTCGACCAGCCGGTGCGGAACGCCGGCCGCTTCCCCGCTCGGCCCGACGTGGTGCTCGTGGTGCAGGTGCACGACCGAGCCGAGCACCTGCGGCTGCTGCTCGAGTCGCTGCGGCGGGCGGCGGGCGTGGAGAACGTGCTGCTGGTGCTGAGCCACGACCTGTGGGCCGAGCAGCTCAACCGGCTGGCGGCCCGCGTGGACTTCTGCCCGGTGCTGCAGGTGTTCTTCCCGTTCAGCATCCAGCTGTACCCGCGCGAGTTCCCGGGACACGACCCCCGCGACTGTCCCCGCGACGTGGGCAAAGCGGCGGCGCTGCGCTCGGGCTGCATCAACGCCGAGTTCCCCGACTCGTTCGGGCACTACCGCGAGGCTCGCTTCGCTCAGACCAAGCACCACTGGTGGTGGAAGCTGCACTTCGTGTGGGAACGCGTGCGGGCGCTGCGGGAACACGCGGGGCCCGTGCTGTTCCTGGAGGAGGATCATTACCTGGCCCCCGATTTCTACCACGTCCTCAAGCAGCTCTGGGCTCTGCGCCAGCGGGAGTGCCCCGAGTGCCAGCTCGTGTCGCTGGGCACCTACAGCCCCGTGCGGGGCGGCTTCGCCGGCCGAGCCGACAAGGTGGAGATGAAGACGTGGAAATCCACGGAGCACAACATGGGCATGGCCTTCGGCAGAGACACCTACCAGAAGCTCATCGAGTGCACGGATGCCTTCTGCACCTACGATGACTACAACTGGGATTGGACTCTGCAGCACTTGACTGTCTCTTGTCTTCCAAAGTTCTGGAAAGTGCTGGTTCCCGAAATCCCCAGGATTTTTCACACGGGGGACTGTGGCATGCACCACAAGAAATCCTGCAGACCGTCCACCCAGAGTGCCAAAATCGATTCTCTCTTGAACAGCAACCAACAGTACCTGTTTCCCGAGGCGATGAGTGTCAGTAAAAGGTACTCCATGGCTCCCCTGTCCCCTCACGTCAAGAACGGAGGGTGGGGAGACATCAGGGACCACGAACTCTGTAAGAGCTACCGCAGACTCCAGTGAGCATCCTCCCGGCAGCCGCCTTTTTCTCCTTGAGTTGTTCCATTGTGTCTTTTCCAGGCACACACGTGTATAAAACAGCATTTATGAGTTGGTTTCTGCTTTAATATGAATAAACATTCTTGTTAAAGGTGTCCCAAAATAGTAATCTCTCATGTTTGGCAACCACGTTTTGAAAACGGGTGACGTGCTGCAGCCCCTACGCAAAAAGTGACCTGCTGCTGTGTTTGCTGGGAGGAGGAGGAGGAGGAGGAGGAAAACTCTTTTAAGTGCATCTTTTTTGGTGCTTCAAAGCTCTGGTGGTGCCTGGGGGTCCCACCTGGGGTCGCCTCACGCCCGAGTCCCGGTTCGGTTGCGTTGTGTCGATGAATATATGAAGGATGAAAAAGAATAAATTGCATTGTTTTTACTACGATGTAGATAAATATATGATTTTTTTAGTTCTGCCGAAATAAAAATTCCGTTGTTTTGTAAGCCTAGAGAAGTTCTTGATTGTCAGCAAAAGGATGATATCATCTCGTGTTCCTAAAAAGTCAGGATGGGAAGGAGGGGGGAGTTTCTCTTCTTTAATCCCGAGGGCTGGACACATGCCATCACCCCTTCTAGCAGTGTGCATTTAACTTCATTAGTTTTTTAATGATACTCATTAATTGAGGCAGAAAAGAGTAGCAATCTGGTGGCACAACACCTCTTTTGTTTGGATTTTTTTTTTTTTTAAAGAAGTCGTTTCAAATTAGCCGTGTAGAAACTGCTGCTGTGTGCTGTGATGGGAAGGGGCTGAGCTGGGGCCACGGAGCTGTCTGTGAATGTTACAGCAGCTTTATTGCCTCTCCTCTTTGAACTCAGCTGTGGCAGAAGCACCTCAGCAGCTTTTGTAGAGCACAGAAATATGTCAGAGAAAGAAAACGCTGCTTTTTTTTTTTTTTTTTTTGGCTTTTTCCAGGGGTTATTTAACCAGAGTTTTGCAAGGTGATTGCTCCGTGTTCTGTTCCGCTGGGTCAGGGCTGGTGCTGAAGCTGTGCTGGTGCCTCACCCTCGGAGACCTTTCCCCAAAAGCTGAAGGGGTTAAGCTGAGCTCAGCAAAGCTTCAGCAGGATGTGCCACCAGGCAGGGTAGGGCAGGTGTTTTGGGCAGCTGTGGCTCCTGCTGAACTCTGAAACCACACACCCAAATCGGTGTTTCACAGAGAAACATCACAGTGATGCCAGAGCAGCCCTGAAACGAGGCGAATTTAACTCTCCTCTAAAGCACCTCAAACAAAACCAGAAGTTGGTTCAGCAGCAGTGAGAAAGGGGAACAGGAAGTTTATTATTAGATGTGTTCTCTTGGTTTATTGTGCTTTAGGGAGGTGAGAAACGCTGAAACTGGAGGGAAACTGAGAAAAATAAATCTCATCTGGATAAAGAGAATCCATTTCACCAGTTGTAAATACTTCAGAGCAGACGTGCACTCAAAGGATGTTCTTGTGCAATGGAATTTGTTCAGCTGGGGGATATCTGGGTGCTGCAGATCTGAAGCACAGCACTAGGATGGAATACAGGGTATAAATGCTGATTATTTCTAGGAGACTAATTAGAACTTCTCCGGGTAATTAGAAACTTCATTTGATTGCTAAGAATCACTGCAAGTCTAATCCTGCAGTTATCACAAAATGAAAGGTTTGGAAAATGATGACTACTGCTCAATTCCTGAGGGAGCCATTAGACCGAGGACATATACAAATAATCCCTGAAACGTGGGAAGAGAATAAAAAATTTATGTCAACAATAAAGATACATTTTTTTTTTCCACGAGCTCAAGAGTCACCTCCAACCGCAACTTTTCTTGTAAGTAAAATTATTGCCCTAGATAACATTACAAAATGGTTAATCTGTTAACAACGGAAAGCTTTGGTGTTGCACCACTTTCAGTGGGAACCCATGGCCTCCTCTGAGCCCTGAATTCATCCCCACCAGCACGCGGACAACAGAAGGAAATGTTAAAAGGATGAAATTAATCCAGCTCATAGAGCAAAGAGTTCTGGAACAGGATGGGGCAGTGCGTTCGGTGATCCCGCAGGATCCGCACGCTCCCATCCTCAGGATTCACCTCCCGCAGCACCACGGGGGAGCCTGCTCTGCTGCCTAACCCTGGAGCTGCCTCCTCAGCCTGACCCTCCGGCACTTTGCCTTGTTTTCCAGAGCCTGGGGCCGGGGCTGTGTCTCCTGTTGCTGCAGCAGCACTTTCTAAATCGGGCTCCTTTCTCCCAGCTCGGCCAGGAATCGCTGAACTGGTGGCAGGAGGTTCATGCTGCAAACAATAGTGGGAACCACAGCCTGGTTTTCCTATTGTTCCAGCTGTGGGAGCTGGGCTGGATCCTGCAGCACTGCCCTCAGCTGCAGGACACTTTGTTTCTGCCTTTGTTTCGGGGTAGTTGCTGTCGGGCTTTTCAGCAAGGGCTTCCCCTGAGCTGCCAAGTGTTCCTTCTCCATCCCGTTCCTGTGGCTGTCAAGGAAATAAATGAATTATTTTATAGCTGGAACAAACTGTGCACACAAAGACAAGAGAGATTTGTTTCTCTAACAGCTCAGCTCCGTTGGGATAGTGGAAAGTGTCCCTGCCCTTGGCAGGGGGGTTGGAAGCAGATGATCCTTAAGGTTCCAAATCGGGTTGGGATTCCATGATTTCTCCTTCTGGAAGCCAAGTGAGAGGGTGCTGAGGTTTTCCTGCTCTTGTCTGGCACGTGGGAAAGAGTGGCAGGGATGTTGTTCTGCTTCCCCAGAGTTTCCTCTGCTCTAGGAAATGATGCTGGGCAGCAGCCAAGGCAGAACAGCAGCAGCCACTCACCACACCCAGCCTGATTCCCAAATTTCCCAAATCCCAGCCAGGGGATCTCAACTCTTGTTGCAAGGTTGGAACCTTGCAATTAGAGAAATTACTGACCTGCAGAGCTAATCTGGGAATTGCCCTTTGCCTCGGGAGAGGAGCTGGCCAAAGAGCACTTCCCCAATTTCACCATTACTGGGAGTTTGGGCCAAAAAAAACCTGCTGGTAATTCATAGGTGCCTGTCAGTGGAGAGTCAGGATCGGGTCGGGATCTATCCAAGAGCAGCTGGATTTATGGATTCAGAGACAGAGTCTCTTTCTCACACCCCCAAACCACTGCTCACCCACATCTCACAGCACACTCGTGTCTTGACAGAGAAATTCTAAGCCAGACATTTAAAGAATGAGGGGAAATTAATTAAGACCATTTTTAAATGAATTAAGACCATATTTTGCTTGAAAGTACAAATGTACATCGTATCAAATATAAAAGAAATATTATTTCTCTCTTTGCATGAGTGACTAATACATAGATTTAGACTCTCTCATGGATTCAGAGTCTCTTTTTCACACCCCCAAACCACTGCTCACCCCAGCAGGAACCACGAGAAACATCAGTCAGTCCTTTCCAAACTGGACAATTCTCCCACAGGAACAAGATCATGGAATACCCTGAGTTGGAAAGGACCCTCAAGAATCATCAACTCCAACTCCTGGCCCCACAGAGGAGCAGGAATGTGATGATTTAAGGTATCTCAGTTGCTCTGAGGTCCCAAAACGGACTCATCTGCTCTCCAACACTTACAATTTCATTTTTTTATGTCCAACCCACAGCAGCTGTGAAAGTTGAGCTGGATCCACTAAACTCCTCAGGCCTCCAGCCCAGTTCCAGAGGTCATGTGCCTTGTCTGAACTTGCCTCCCAATAAACCAGCTACACATTAACCCCAGCTGCAGGCTCCACTTCCTGGCCACAGCAGTGACCTGCTTGTTCCTGCTTTTTTTTTTTTGTTTCCTTTAAGAGAAGTTTCATCTGAATTTTGGATGCAGTGCCTACCCAAAAATCCCAGTGAACGTGGTGGGGGTTTACCTCACATTTTCCTCCTTACAAAATGAACATTTTGATTTCTTCACCTGTCCATTTCTTTTGCCAAGGGAGGACAGTTTAATCCCGTGGCAGATCCCAGAAACAGCCTGTCTTGTTCTAGACAGAGGAAGAAGAGCCTGAATGAGGCCTGAAACTACAAGGATTGAATTTGAGACCAGTGTTTAAGATTAATAGCCTCATGTTTAATTATCTACACAACAGGAACCCACCAAGTATTCCAATACATGGATTGAATAAAGATGAGGCAGGATTCTCCCCAGACAAAACCCTCTAGGATTTCTCTACCTGTACAAGGCTGAGTGAATGAGCTATTCCTGCAAGGAAAAAACACTTTTTAAAATGATTGGATCACAGTTCTGCATCTTCCAAATGACACAGAAGAGGTTTCAATCCTTTGGTCGTATTTAATGGCACAAACACAAGCTTTACTTCTGAAAACTGTCATTTATACTTGCAAATAACCCCGGTGCTGGGTTCTCCCTGCTTCCTCAGGACAAAACAGGAACAAAGCTGCTTCACTGGGATCTGATAGGATCTTGCTAAAGAACATAAATCAGCCTGTGCTGTTCCTGGATCCTTACCTCCACCCTGATTTGAATTCTGTCCTCAGTAACATCCAGCACTTCAATTAATGGCTGGCTTTCCCGTGCTGATTGGGAGCAAGGGGAAGGGCAGAAAGCAGAGCCTAGAAATCCATCAACGTTCTCCTCGCTGACAAACAATCCTTCCTAAAGAAAAAGAGAGAACACTGCAGGTTATGTCCTTTTTGTGCTAAACTTCAGGGGTACTGGGGCTAAAAACTCACTGCAAAGAAAGCCAGGACAGCAATTCCTACATCTCACAGCACACTCGTGTCTTGACAGAGAAATTCTAAGCCAGACATTTAAAGAATGAGGGGAAATGAATTAAGACCGTTTTTAAATTAATTAAGACCATATTTTGTTTGAAAGTACAAATTTACATCGTATCAAATATAAAAGAAATATTATTTCTCTCTTTGGATGAGTGACTAATACATAGGTTTAGACTCTCTCTGAAAAATGATCTGTACCAAGCTCCTGCCACCATCCTCAGCTGTCTTTTAACACCAGGAAGGTGTTAGACCGTTGTGGGTTTGTCTCCTTTGTCTGGCTTTAGCAAAACACAAACACCTCCTCGGAGAGGCACTGCAGGAACTTCACTCCAAGATCAGATCTGGAACACTCAGGGCTGGATCCATTTCACACCCAACCACTGAGGCTGCTCTGATCTCCATGCAGACAAGCCAGGTGCAAAAAAAAAAAAAAAGGAAAAAAAGAAAAAAAAAAAGGCAGAGACACAGCCTGGGGTGTGTTTGCAGGCTTTTCATAAACAACCTGAAACGTGTTCCTACGGGTTTAGAGATTTAAATCAGTTACAGGTAATTAAAGGTCCTAAAATATATCCTGGAGGGGCTGTTTCCTAGGGACTGCAGCTTTCCCTGTCCTTGTGTTATTCCTACATCATCTGTGTAGGCTGAGGGTAAGGACAGACACAATAAAAATGCTCTGACCTAGAAGAGTAGTTTAGATTCTGGGAATTACCTTCCTTATTTAATTGGAAATAACAGGGACAAGTTGCAAACCTTCCACGTTAAGTCACACTTTTAAATTTCTCAGTCCAGTTCAACCCTCTTGTCAAGCCAATGAAAGTTAAATTCAATTATCACTGACATCTTGCAGACCAAGAAGTAAAAAGGCAATTCTGCACATTTTTGGCCCCCTGTGGATGGAGCCTTATGCACAGCCAGATGTCACATTGTGTCTGAGGTACAAAATTTAACTGTCGTCTTGGAAAAAAAAAAAAAAAACCAAACCAGGATTGGAAAAATAAGCCAGAGCCCTATTTTTTCCACTAGTTAAATTAGAAATCACAATATGGAAAGTCATAACATACGTACTGTTGGTTTTCCAAGGCAGAGGATTGGATTCATTTTCTATCCAGAAAGATTACAATCCAGGCAAAGAGCCAGCACTGGATGTTGGGATGGTTTGGGGAGAGATTAAAGTGCAGCAGAGCTGCCCTGAGTGAAAACCCTCTCAGAACGCCTCTACTTCTTGCATTTCTGCATGCAAAGTCTAAAATTCTTATTCCCTCGAGCTGCATCTTCTCCTGCCTGCCAGAGAGGGATCTGCCAGAGCTTTAGGCTGTGGAAATACTCTGCAGAGTTGAGGGGAAGGTGTCAGAGTACAGGAACAAGGCAGGGGCTGCAGACACAAAATCTGGGCAGCAGAAACTCCCACAAACTCCCAAACTCGATCCTTGGGTGCCTCAGGAGAAGAATTCCCAGCTCTGTCCTGGATTGCTCAGCCCACAGAGCACAGACAGACAGCTCAGCCTCCCCTGGAGGGATTTGGGATTTTGGTGCCCTGCCTGCACTTCCAAGGAGAGCAAAGCACAGCTGAAAAACAAAAGTCAGGGAATCACGGTTTGGGTTGGAAGGGACCTTACAGCTCATCTCATTCCAACCCAAACCATGGGATATATTTCAGAGCCTTTAATTACCTTCCACCAGACCAGGTTGCTCCAAATCCCATCCTATTTTTCCTCCATAAAATGAGGAAAATAATCCCTTTTCCCTCTGAATCTGCATCTGGCCCCCATGGTTGTGTGAGGGACACCCGCTCCTCCTCAGCAAAATCAGCGCTTTGCAATCTGGCCAACAAACACACTGAATCTTTCTGCAGAATTTCTCCCTGATTAAAAGCAAAAGGATTTGTTTTCTTCTACAGAAAATATGGTTTAAAAAGAAAAACTGAAGGGGAGGTCAATTATCAGGGAAAGGTTCTTCCCCCAGAGGGTGCTGGGCACTGCCCAGGCTCCCCAGGGAATGGGCACAGCCCCGAAACTGCCAGAGCTCAGGAGCTGCCAGGGATGCCCAGGGTGGGATTGTTGGGGTAGGGACAGAAATTGGACTTGGATGATCCCTGGGGGTCCCTTCCAGCTCAGAATATTCTATAATTTTATGATTAATCAGTACTTTAAATGAGGATTAAAAGCAGCAGCTTGTGATGCTGCTCTGTTAATTTTGACTCCGTAATACTACAAACCAATTTTACCAAGTTTCATCCCAGCCTAACACCAAATTCCCAACAGTATTTACCATTTTATCCCGTGGCCTGCCATAAATCATGGATCTGGGATGTGTTTGTTGTCAATAAGGTGATTATCATTAGCCTGTTCCACCAGCCACTGGAACTTTGCATTCACGGGGAGCACACACCGAGGCATTTATATTACTGCAGATGTTATCAGAGCACAGACCTTGGAAAAAATGATTCAGGAATTTATTCTAAAGCCTGCTCTGCCTTCCAAGCCAGAGCAAACAGAGGACAACCATCTGCAGCTGATTTCAATGACCCTGTAAAATAATTCTTCAATTTTAGCCGTTTATTTTGTGGTATTTATGACGCTCTCTTAGCAACTTCGAATTTAATTTGTTTTCCCCTGCACACACTGTCATCTGCTGTTTGGTACACATTCATTTTTCCCTGTGACTAAACTGAGACCAAATTAACATAAACGTTAGCAGGGATGACTTTGGTTTCTAGAACACTTCATCATTCAAACCTGTCCTTGTGTCTCACAGCAGAGCGGGTCCCCTCACGGCTGCCCTCAGCACTCACATGGGTTTATTCTGCCTTAATTTATCCAAACTGAAGACAGTTTCCATCCAGAGTTACCTCCCACACAGGCTGCAAGTTTGAAAAGCAGGATAGATTTCAGGCTTTAATTATTTTTGTGGCTCCTGTAAGGAGAGGAATCTCAGAATGGGTTGGGTTAGGAGGGGATTTAAATCCCATCCAGTTCCCCCGTGGGCAGGGCCACCTCCCACTATCTCAGGCTGCTCCAAACCCCATCCAAAGTGACTTTGGACAATTCCAGGGATGGGGCAGCCACAACCTCTCTCATCAAAACCCAACAATTGATGCCAGTATGGAAAAGGATCTGAATTTCCTGACCTCTGCATTTGTGGGGTTCCAGCACAAACCAGCTCTGAGCCCTGAGAATTTGAAGCTCCAAGTTTTGGTAGCTGTGGTGAAATGAAACCTTTTCCAAGGTGCTCGTGACTGCAATGAAACAGCTCCAAAGAAGCTTTGATGAGCTCCATCAGTAGGTTAATAATGTTTCCTGACATAACTGTTTTGTGTAGTCACGTTATTCCCAATATACAGCTACCAATTAAAGACTATTCAGAAATTAGTTTGTTTTATAGCAGAAGCAAACTAATTATGGTCCTTAATGTAGCCTGGGAAAGAGATTACTTTGAAAAATGTGAAATAATAAGTTTGTTGTGTTCTTCTTTGTCCTTCTCTGACCTCCCAAAAAACTTGCCAAGAGTCTTGAAATGCTGAGCACAGAATTAACTGAACCAAAAATAAACTGTTGTAGGATTACATTCAACAGCCCCAGTTTCCAGCAGCATCTTCTTAGAAGTAACCCCTGACTATTACAATAAATCTTTATAGTAGCTTAGAAATTGAAAATTATAACCCTGACTTTCAAAGAAACTGTGTAACAACTCCAAATAGCTTGGAAATGAGGGCAAAGCAGCTCTCCAGGATGGATTTCTCCAGGAAAGGTGGCAAAGGTTTAGAACATCCATGTCTTACACTTCCCCATATGGCTCTCAAGGTTTCATGCTTGGTTGACTTTCCAACCAAGGAAAACATTTATCCACAAGAGCCCTAATTCTGAGCTCAGTGAGCATGAGGAGAGCCCAGCATGGCCCACGGGGGAACTTCCAGTCCTGGGGAACACTTCCAGTCCTGGGGAACACTTCCAGTCCTGGGGGACACTTCCAGTCCTGGGGAACACTTCCACTCCTGGGGAACACTTCCAGTCCTGGGGAACACTTCCAGTCCTGGGAAACACTTCCAGTCCTGAGGGACACTTCCAGTCCTGGGGAACACTTCCAGTCCTGAGGGACACTTCCAGTCCTGAGGGACACTTCCAGTCCTGGGGGACACTTCCAGTCCTGAGGGACACTTCCAGTCCTGGGGAACACTTCCAGTCCTGAGGGACACTTCCAGTCCTGGGGAACACTTCCAGTCCTGGGGGACACTTCCAGTCCTGAGGGACACTTCCAGTCCTGGGGGACACTTCCAGTCCTGAGGGACACTCCCAGTCCTGGGGGACACTTCCAGTCCTGAGGGACACTTCCAGCCCTTGGCCTTTTCCACATGGTCCCAGTGCCAGGAGCAACATAACTCTGCCACCTCAAGCTCCACACAAATGATGCAGGGAAATTTAGATGGGATTTTGGGAACTGGGAATTCTTGCCTGGGAGTGTGTGGAGGCCCTGGAATGGAATTCCCAGAGCAGCTGTGGCTGCCCCTGGATCCCTGGGAGTGTCCAAGGCCAGGCTGGATCAGCCCAGATCACCTTATCCCAGCCTTTTCTAGGGAGCACTTAATCATCCCAGAATAGTTTGGATTGGAAGGGACCTTAAATCCCATCTAGTGCCACCCCTGGATGGGCAGGGACACCTCCCACTGTCCCAGGCTGCTCCAACCCCAATGTCCAACCTGGCCTTGGACATTCCAGGGATCCAGGGGCAGCCACAGCTGCTCTGGGAATTCCAGCCCAGCCCCTCTCCATCCTCCCAGCCAGGAATTCCTTCCCGATATCCCATCCCTCCCTGCCCTCTGGCAGTGGGAGCCATTCCCTGTGTCCTGTCCCTCCATCCCTTGTCCCCAGTCCCTCTCCAGCTCTCCTGGAGCCCCTTCAGGCTCTCAGCTCTCCCTGGAGCCTTCTCCTCTCCAGGGGAACATTCCCAGTTCTCTCAGCCTGGCTGCAGAGCAGAGGGGCTCCAACCCTTGGAGCAGCTCCGTGGCCTCTCTGGACTTGCTCCAACAGCTCCACATCTTTTTTTACCAGCTGCTTTCTGAAGGAAAAAAGCACCAGCAGCTTCCAAAGGGTCTCCTTCACAAGGCACTGGTGGCTGTGCCAAGCAGAAAAATCACATCCATGTAGAACATCCTGCATGGAGTCCTCAACACTCCCAGAAAAGTTAAACAAAACTTTCCTATCTCTGCGCAATTCCCATTTGGATCCCTCACACACAGCCTAACTCAGACTCAGCTCCAACCATGAACTCCTCAGGAATGTTCAGTATAATCTTTTTCAGCCTGTAAATGTTTTAAAAAAGCAATGCATAGGAAAGCAGAGGAAATATTTCCTCTGTTTTCCTCTGCTCCCTGCTGTTCTCTGGAGCCCCGTGAGGGTTTACGTGAGTTAAATCCTAATACTCTCCAGAAGATCTGATGGGGTTTTTTTTAGGAAAGGGATGGGCTGGCTGCAATTCCCTGCCCAGCAAGGGGGAACTGACCAAAGGGCTGAGCACACATCCTCTGAACAAACTCATCCCAGGCCTCTGAGAAGGGCAGGAAGGGTGTGGATCAGCCTAAAAGGGAATTCCTGCGTGAACCAGTCTTTTTCTAATCTCAGAAATATGAGCAGACACGACCCCAAAACTGCTGGCAGAATTAATTACCCACCAAATGTGTTTCACGTGCTCTGAGAACTGAGCCCCCAAGTCTCAGCAGCTCAATACACCCCCAAAAAACTGGGGGTGTATATTGATTCTGTTAGGAATCCAGCATTGAACCCCAGAAGGCCAAACATTCCAAGACATTCCAAGTGCTTTCCAAAGGCACAATTTCCAAAATTACCCAGCTCCAGCACTGCCATAAACCAGGACACACTGGGACGTGTTCTCAGAAACCCTGCCTGGCAGGATTACAAGTTTTATTAATGGTTATTTCACTCCCAACTCTTCTTCCTTCATCATTTACTCCCCAGGCTGTGTTGTCTGGAAATGAAGGGGAATTCTCTGATGCAGGAGTTTCCCAGGCCTGAATTCCCAGGATTTAAGCAAAAGGTGTAGAAGGTCTCAAGAGGCTGATCTGCAATGAAGAGTAATGGAGAGAGCACAGCCCGTGGCTGGTGTTTTGAGGCCAAGAGCAGAGATTTTAGCAGTGGGGAAATCAGGCAGCTTCATCAAGTGATGAGATTATTCCCTGGAAAAACAGGGCTTGGAGCAAGCCCTGCAGAAAGCTCAGCACTGTGGTCTCTGGTGCAGTGACTGAGCACCAGAGCAGTGACAAAGGATGGCTTTTAAAACCCTGAAATACGTGACCCTAAGCCCACAACGTCCAAAGTTATGAAATCTTTATTTTTATAGGATTTCTAGTCACCATAACAAGTCATAGAAGCAATAGGATGGAAAAGAACTCCAAGATCATCAAGTCCAACTATTCTGGTGTGGCCAAGGAGTGAAGTTCTTCACAGATGAAGTCCAGGGAGGAGCAGGGCACTGTAAAAATTTCCTGAAAAGAGGCACTTGCTGGGGTGGGAATTCCAACTGCTCGGCATCTATGGAAACTGAGCTCTAAATAGATCATCTTCCAGCACGGGGATTCAGCCACAGCTGACTGCAAAAGGAAAAGCAGCTCTTGAAGTTCTGCTCTAAAGATGAGCTCAACTCATTCTTCTACCAGTGCGTGGATCAGTCCAACTTCCAAGAAGGAATTGGGAAGTTAATGGGAATTCCAAGTTAATGGGAATGATTTGGGCAGGCAGCCTCACAGGGCACTGAACAGCCACCGTGGGATGAGGCACCAACGAGGGGCAGACTCTGAATGAATCCAGTGAGGAATCTGCTCCATGAAACAACACAGCAACTTCCCAGAACAGAGCAGAGCAGGAATTCCAGAGCTGTTAAAAACACTGGACAGGGTTTGGAGCAATCTGGGAGAGTGGAAGGTGTCCCTGCCCGTGGCAGAAGTGGAATTGGCTGAGTTTTAAGATCCCTTCCAACCCAAAGCATTCCATGATTCACTTTTGCCAGGCACCATCCTCTGGCAATGCTGCTGGGTGAGAGGAGATGACCACCCAAGCAGATTGGGAGGTGCAGGATAAAATTCCTGCTCCAGGATAAAATTCCTGCTTGCCTCAGCCCCAACAGCTCCCTGAAGGCACGAACAGGGCACTGCTCTGCACTCTGCAATGACTGATGTGAGTCGTTACGGGTCTCAGTGCAAGATCCACAGCTCTGATTTATAGAATGAGACTCAAGGCACAAAAACCCCCAAGGTGGCATCAGACAAATTGAGGAAATCAACGTAAGTAGAAGAAAAGCGACCAGGAACAAATAGTTAATGGCCAGAAGGCAGCGTGTAATAGTGGCTCTAATTAAATATTCATTTTTCTCCCTTCACTCTGAGCAAGTGCAGCTCTCAGGCACTTTGGGGAAATAGCACAGATTTAAAAAAAGCAAGCAGGACAAATGACTTCAGTTTATTTCTCCTGCTTCAATTTGCAGCCCCAGTGTCCAAAAGGACTGGAGGCCAGGAGAATCTCCTGGAGTCTGCACTAAATGAATGGCCAGCAAGCTGATGACTAATGCCCAATCTTTCTCCTACTCCACCCAAAACATTTTGCAATATATAATAAAATTAGCACATTCAAAGGGTTTTTATAACTCACAAAGCCAAAATCTCATTATTGGGTGGCCTTTTAACAACTTGCAGTCACAAAATGTTCCTCCAATTGCAATAACAAATCTACGTACCAAACTTCAACCATTAGTGCACCAGCACCACGTTCCCCATTAAACCATGTTCTCAAGTGCCACATCCACAGGGTTTTTTTAACATTTCCAGGGATGGGGACTCCACCAGTGCCCTGAGCAGCCTGTCTACCTGCACAGAAAACAGGCAGGAGTTTACACAGTGGCTTTTTTGACGTGGCAGCAACAGGCAGTGCCAGATCACAGCAGTGAACAGCAGCACTGAGTGTTCTGGGGCCCCACTTGCACAGACTTGCAGGCTCCTGCTCTGGTAAAAAGCAGAGGAAATGCTCTGCAAACAGCTCAGCGTGGGTGGTTCTCCATAAATTCATCATCTTTGATACTTCCCCGAAATGATCAGCTCCTCCTTCCCTGGAATTGCTGTTGTAAAAGGTGTGTGGCTGCTGAATGGGAAATCCAACGTGGTTTCAGCTGCACGACCACTAATTGGGGAAATATCTTTCAAAATCCTGCGCAAGCCCTTTCTAGTTGTAGGGATGGAACAATTAAGCTGCTCCAAGCCAAGTCTATCCCAGTGGATACACTTGAAGCCTACCAGTTTCCTGGACTTGCTCTCCCACTGCACGTGATCCAAACTGCAGAGGATTTTATTGCTCTCAGCTCCAGCCAAACTCCAAATCCCATGGCTGGAAGGTTACACAAGAACTGTGCAGCTTTAATCCGTGCTCGTGAGAAACTGTCAGAAAGTCTGAGCTCACGGAGGAACGTGGTTCTCCACAAAACCTCTGTGAGTGGTTCTGGACAGAGACACAGGGTGGGCATCCCTTTGGGGACACTGGATGCAGCCACCCCACTTTCTCCCAACATGGGAGCATCACTGCCCAACAACCCATAAAATTAGAAAATACTAAGTCAGAATCATGTTCTGACAGAGCAAGTGAAGATTTACCCCAGCAAAATGGGACAGTTCACAGCTGCTGCTTGCTGTTCTGCTCTGGTTGAACTAATGGGTGTTCCTGTGGCTGTAAATGGGAATTCTATCCCAAAACACAGACACAGGGACACTCCCCCTACACTTCATGACAGTGTACACACAGGAGTGTAAGCCTGGTGTATCATATGGAGCTTTCTTTGTGTGAACGGGCCACACGAGCAATTTACAGGACTTTAAAAGTGAACACTAAGGACATAGAGGACCATTCTCATTCATCACCAGAATCTCCCTGAGAAAAAAAAAATTGCATGGGAGGCAGAAGTCATTCCAATTCGAAGGTGTCAGCTCCATGCTGCGACCTTGGCGCTGCTCGCACAAATCAGGTCACCACGGTGACATCCGGAAACAACAACTTCCAAGTCCCCTTCACACCTCCCTGAGACATCGCTCACCAAACAGCAGCCAGCAAACACCCAGCAGCGGCACCTCGGGCAGGGGACACCCCAACCGTGCCACTGTTACCTGCAGAGCGGAGGGCTCCAGGCCGAAGCTGAACTTGTCCCAGAGCCCGGTGCTACCGGGGGCCTTGGCGAGCCGTACCACGGCGTTGTGTGCAGAGATGCTGACGCTGCTCTCGGGGGACAGCAGCGTGGCCGCGGCAGGGAAGCGCAGGAACAGGGCGAAGGCAGCGGTGCTGCTGCAGAAGCGGAGGCTGTAGTGATGGGTGCCCACATCCCCACAGAGGCTCTGGGGCTGGATGTCGGGCACGAGTAGGAGCAGCGTGAGGGACGCCTCGTCCTGCCGGGCACGGAAGGGAGGGCAGGTGGCCATCTGGCCGGGGTGGCCCTCGGAAAGCAGCGGAGGGGTGTCCCCGGTGGGCATGGCTGGCTCGGGGCTGGCGATGGGGGAAGCGGCACCGGAGCAGGGTAGTGGCGGGTCTGGGGGCTCGGTGGGTGGGTCAGCGGTGGGATGAGTGGAGGGTTCGGAGAGGGGGTCAGTGGTTGGACCAGCAGGGGCTTCAGAGGTTGGATCAGTGACAGGTCCAGCAGGGGAGTCAGCAAAGGGTTCAGAGGTTGAATCAGTGACAGGTCCAGCAGGGGAGTCAGCAAAGGGTTCAGAGGTTGGATCAGTGACAGGTCCAGCAGGGGAGTCAGCAAAGGGTTCAGAGGTTGGATCAGTGACAGGTCCAGCAGGGGAGTCGGCAAAGGGTTCAGAGGTTGGATCAACGCGGGGTTCACCCGAAGGTTCAGTGAGGGGTTCAGCGGGTGGATCACAGAGCGGTTCTACGGACAGCTCAGCGGGTGTGTCCGCGAGCGGCTCGGCAGATGGACCAGCGGGAGGATCACACAGTGGGTCAGCGGGGGGTTCGGTCAGGGGGTCAGCGGGAGGATCACACAGTGGGTCACCGGGAGGTTCGGTCAGGGGGTCAGCGGGGGGTTCGGTCAGGGGGTCAGCGGGCTCCCCGCCGCCACACGTGCTCCGGGCCGCGCCGCCAGGGCCGAGTTCCGGAGGAGGAGCCGCTCCGCCGCCCGCCTCTGCCGGCCCTGCCTCTGCCGGCCCCTCGGCAGCGGGCTCGGCCTCCTCCCGCCGCTCCCCGCCCGGGGCAGGCGGGTCCCGCGGAAGCACCACGGGCAGCGTGACCTGCAGCTGCCGCTGGGCCCGGTTAAAGGTGGCTCGCCCGCCGCTCTCGTCCACCTCGTAGGGGAGGCGGAGCCGCAGGCGGTAGGCGGGACACTGCGAATCCAGCCGCAGCTCCCGCCCGCGGATCTCCAGCTCCGCCTGCTCGGCAGAGCGCAGCAGCGGCAGCTCCACCGTCACCACCAGCTCCCGCGGCACCGGGCTGGGCGCCGAGTCTCGGCCGTGCCGGTAGTCCTGCAGATCCACGTAGGAGCGGTGGCGGATGCTCCAGCGCGGCGTGGTGGGGCC
This sequence comes from Certhia americana, assembly GCA_018697195.1. Lineage (NCBI taxonomy): Eukaryota > Metazoa > Chordata > Aves > Passeriformes > Certhiidae > Certhia > Certhia americana. The sequence goes on from CM031861.1 coordinate 62,982,543, forward strand.
GGAGGGCGGCGGGGGCGCGGCGGGCGAGGAGCCTCGGGCGGCGGGCGGCGGGGCAGCGGCGGGCGGGAAGGGGAAGGGCGGCAGCGGGGACTCGCCGTCGTCGGGCGGCTTTGGGGCATCGCCGGGCAGCTGGGAGCGGATGACGGGCGCCTGCGGGACGCCCTTGTAGGAGACTCCTCGCAGGACGGTGGCGTTGTTGCGGTCCAGCCGCACCCCGCAGTGGCTCTCCACGGCCTCCAGCGCCGTGTCGCAGAGCAGGCGGCGGAAGCGGGCGCTGCGGGCGGCCAGGCGCAGCGTGGCGGGGTGGAACACCACATCGTACAGGAGGCGGCGGCGGCCGGCGGAGCGCAGCTCCTCACGGCCCGGGGCCAGGCTGTAGGGCAGCTCCCAGCGCTGCCCGCCGCGCTCGGCGCGGGCCCGCGGCTCCCCCATCAGCGCGTTGCTGCAGACATTGATGTAGCAGCGGCGGGAGCCCTCCTGGCTGGTCCGCAGCACGAAGCCCGGTGTCGGGTGCACGAAGCGCACCTCCACGCCGCGCTCCCGCTCCAGCGCCGCCACCTCTTCCTCGTACAGCCGGCGCTGCTCGGGGTCGGTGAGCTCGGCCGCGTACTCTGCGAACAGCGCTCGGAACCGCTCGTCGCGGAAGGCGCGCTGGAGCCGCTCCGCTTCCTCGGCGCTGAGGTCCAGGTCGTGCAGCCGCCCCGCTCCCGCCATGGCAGCGGCTCGGCCCGGAGCGCTGCGGGGGGGACGCCGAACAAGATGGCGGGCGTTGCTGTGGTGACGGTAAACAAGATGGCGGCGCCGGCAGGGCGGTTGCTATGGAGACGGCAAACACCATGGCGGGCTGCCCCTGAGGGCTGAGGCCTCTCCAGCCCGGCCTCGCCTTTTCCCTCACCCCTGGCTTTAGCAGGGCTGGTTTGCCACCGTCATCTCCTCATCCTTTTGCGAAGTTCACTTTCCCTCCCTATCTCAGAGCTCTGAGCTTCGCTGCCATCCCCTCACAGAGCAGTTTTAATTCCTCAGCCATCCAGCTCACACCTCTCTTACCAGACTCAGCTTCCATCCCAGCCCTGCTGTCCCCTCAGGGCCCGTGTCCCACTGTCCCTCCTCCTCCTGCCTGGGGAACAAACAAAGCTCCTGTGCTGAGGGTCCTCTCTGGCACTTCCACTCTGCTAAGCAGCTGGAGCAGATTTAGGATAAGTTTCACTCTTTCCCCCTTTTTTCTCCATCAAGATTTCTTCCTCCCAGCCTTCTCCAGAAGTTCTAAAGGATCTAAAGGATCGTGGCTTTGCTTTCACCACCCCTTGTCCTGTCTGCCTAACACCATCTTCAAATAGGTGCTGCCACTATAAAACACATCACAGATTTTCCTGTGCATTTTCCAGACCAAAAAAAATGTCCTACCCCATTTCCAGACTCCAGCTATTCAAGTTCTCTTTATCTTTAATTCTCTTTTTTCAAAGATGTTCCTTTCCTGTTTGATACAGCTGGTTCCTCCACTTAACCTTTTTTAAGCTTTGCCCATTATTTTTCACTCCGACTTTACAATTTATCTACACTGACACCGGTGTCCTTTCCTGTTAAAGTTTATTTGTGTACAAAACAAATCAGTTTTGACTTTGACATTTATTATAAAAAGTCCATAATACATCATGAAACTAAGACATGTAAAAAATAAGAGCTGGCTTCACATGGTTCACTGCCTTTTTTCAGTGCCACAGAAATTCAGATTCCTTGAAGCTTGCTGAAAATACCAAAGAAAAACAGTATTTAGAAGGTTTATTTTAAAAATAGTTCACAATGCTGTTCTATTTCTTCATCTAGGAAAGACTTGATAATGTTTTCAACTATTTAAAGACCTAAAGTATCTCATGGTAGATACTTTTTAGATTCAAGTAGAATTTAAATGGGCTGACCCATATTAATTCCCTGGGAAGACCTCTCCAACAAGAAGATAAATTTATGCTTTTCCTACTGGGAAATGACCATCATTATTTTAAAGTAATACCATCATTCTTTTAAAAAGGTAAATTTTCATCCATTTGATACATTTTAATACTTTTTTGGTGTTGCAGCTAGCTGGCTTTTTTCCACTCAGTGGAATGAACAAGTGCAGATTTAAAAATATGTGAAAACAAAGCCTGAAAGTGGCTTCTGGGTTTGCTGATTATCACAAAATGAAGCAAAAATTGTTCTTAAATTTAATTAATTTATGTACCAATCATCATCCCCAGAAACAAATCTGCTTCTCAATTAGGTCTTTATCACTGAAAATCAGGCAGTGCAGTTTTGGCTTGTGCTTCCCATCATTGATATTTGTCATTTCTAAATTTATTGCTTTAGTTCTGGGCATTTAGGTTTGTTACACTGCCTAAGTATGAAATGGAAGTTAAGCTGCTGGAACATTCAAATATTAAAAAAAAATAAAAAAGTGTGATTTTTATCCCGATACTCAGAAACTCAGCACCTAAAATCTATTTACCTGTCTTCAACTGTCTTGTTGGAGGGGTAGAACACCTTGAAGGAAAATCCACTTCTGGGAAACGAACCCTGTGAAGGAAAAGGGGAGGGAAAAAAAAAACCCAATATTTGTGTGAGGAAAATGCAGTGCAGGGAGGGAGGAGGTGGGATTGGAGTGCTGAGGGGTCTTACAGGGTTGATGCAGAGGCAGTCGGTGTTGGTGACAGTGAAGGGATCGTGTTTGTCAGCAGTCACCAGCAGGTCTGGCACGGGATAAACCCTCAGGGAATAATCGTAGGCCCAGAACACGGGGCTGACGTACAGAGGCAGAGGGGTCAGGTGCCCCTGGGATAAAATAGTCTTTACAAACTGCAAAAAAAAAAAGCAAAATAAATCCAAAAATACTTGGTTTGAAACTTAACACCTGGGATAAAATGGTCTTTACAAACAACGGATAAACAGCTTACAACGCAAATACAAAACCAAAAACAAAACCCCCAAAAAAGTGGTTTGAAACTATCCTCTGGGATATAAATGGTTTTATAACTAAAAGTGAAAAAAAGTCCAAAAATAATTGGTTTGAAACTGAGTTCCTGGGATAAAATGGTCTTTACAATTGCCCAAACAAAACCACAACATTGGTTTGAAACTTATACTCTGGGATAAAATGTTCTTATAAAGTGAAAAAAACCCAAAATTAAATCAAAAAACTTGGTTGAAACTTATTGACTGGGATCAAAGGGTCTTTATTAAACTGTGAATAAAAAAAACGCACAAACACTTGGTGAAGCATTATCACGGGAATAAAACTGTCGTATAAACTGCAAACTAAACCCCCAAAAACACTTGGTTTGAAACTTAACACCTGGGATAAAATCGTCTTTATAAACTGCAAAACAAAAACCAAAACAAACCCACAAACAGTTGGTTTGAAACTTATCCTCTGGGATAAAATGGTCTTTATAAACTGTGAAAAAAACCCAAAATAAATCCAAAAACACTTGGTTTGAAACTTAACACCTGGGATAAAATGGTCTTTACAAACTGTGAAAAAAAAAACTCCACAAACACTTGGTTTGAAGCATTTATCCCCTGGGATAAAACTGTCTTTATAAACTGCAAAATAAACCCCCAAAACCCCTTGGTTTGAAACTTATTACCTGGGATAAATTTGTCTTTACAAACTGCAAAAAAACCCAAAATCCCTTGGATAAAAACTTATCACTGGGGACAAAATCGTCTTTACAAACTGCAAAAAAAAAAAAAAAAAATAAAAAACCTATTGTACTTGGTTTGAAATCTATCCCCTGGGATAAAAATGGTCTTTACAAACTGTGAAAAAAAAACCCCAACCCACAAACACTTGGTTTGAAACATTTGCTGCAAGCTCAGCTCCTCCATGCACTGTTTTAATAAAGAAGTTTTTGGAATCTGGAAATGTTTGGGGTTTTTTTTTTTTGTCTCTCTTTCCTTCTGATTATTAATTATTTCTAGAGTAAGGCAGTGACTCTCCTCCAGCACTGAGCTTTCCCTTCTTGATTTGTAGGGCTTTTATTACACAAATTAAAATGTGCATTAAAGTGTGCTGTGCTTTTTAAAGCACATCAGCCAGTATTTGAAGATGTCAAAATTATCTCATCAATCAGGAGAATCCACTTACCTGTTCCTCCAGCCCAGAACTCTCATTTTTTGGTTTTTCATTTTCCTTGTGACCTTCCAGTTAACCACAAGACCCACACTTAAAAAGTCATTTTCCTGAACTGAGTAAATCATTTGATTCCCAGATGATTTTCCTTTCTTAGTGAAAAAAATTTTCTTTTTTTTTTTTTTTTGCACACTGATGGCTGAATTAAAATAGGCAAAAAAGGCAGAGGAAAAGTGAAAAACAACCTGCAGAAAGTGCTGCAATTCTACATTTCCTACACGATTCCTCCTTGGAAAGCCCTGGATGAGGACAGGGAAATGTCAGGAATGCAAATGTTCCCACAAAACCAAAATACCTCAGTGTCCATGGGGTGTTCACAGAGACACTGAGCTAAAACAAAAAAAAAAACCCAACCTCCTGTAAAATAAATAAAATAAATAAAACCAGACTCCATCCATCACTGCAACGAGGCAGGACTTACCTGGATGGTTTTTATCCAATTATCTCAGTAAATCCCATCAGCTCCTGCTGGGGATTCATTAAATGGAACCACAACCCAGAGCACGCTGCTGCTGTGCCAGAAACAGAATTCCAATCTCCAGCCAGCAGACAAAACAAGCAGATGAATTTGAGAGAAAATAACCCGCTGCTTTACTGCAAACAGCACTGGGTAAGCAATAAAATCTTTTTAAAAATGGTAAATTGCATTAAAATCTGCCTTTAGGAATCAGTATTTCTGCTATTTCTGAGCAGGATGTTGATGGTTGGTGCTCTGAAGTTCTGTGTTCAAGGGCAGCTGCAGTGTGACAGAATGATTCAATCCCACCTTAAAATAGCGTGGTTTGAATTATTTTGCTGTCAAAATGTAAAGAAAAGTAAGAATACTAAATGGATAAATCCTTCTCACAACCCCTCTGGGCTACACATGCAAGGTGTCACAAAAATAAGGATGAGAGCCCCCAAAATCCAGCCCTGCTGATCAATAAAATCAAAAATTTTGGCAAAAAGTGGTGAATTTGACTCACTCACATGGTTGGGAATGTCCATGGTGCTGGTTGGGAAGCGGACACAGTTCCTGCACATTTTGTTGACCAGATCTTCCCGAAAAATAATGATTTCTTGGGTGCAGTATTGAATCCTGAGTGGAAAACAGCAGTGAAATTAATTAAGGTTAACATAAAAATGATTCATTATAAAGTTGATCTCTCTCTAATACAGACAATTGAATGAAAATAATACTTTCCTTTCCGATTGAGAAAAAAACCATGATGCTTTTGAGCAGGCTTTTTATATTCAATATCCCTTTTTTTTTAGCACTGCTTCCTTTCTTCACTGATTTTTTAATTTCTTTATGTATTTGAAACTAGTTTCAATCCACGCAAGTGAAGAATTCTATTCATCTGAAAAATGTAAGGCAAATTTTCCCCAAAACCTGTAAGCTTTGAAAATGATTTTGGCACATAATTTAGTTTTCAAAAAATTATTTAAAAAAAAAAAAAAATTTAGGAGTTACATGGTTACCTGCAGGGATTTGTGGTGAAAACTGAAAATGGCACCAGCTGTCTGAATTCCTGAGTGATACTTTCAGCCAGGGGGGGTCTGAAATAAATAGCAGAGGTATCAACAAAGACTCTTACCATCTTCAATTTCACCCAAAATTTCAAGATTTGAAGAAGTGAAACAAACTGACCTTGGTAAAATAGAACCAGGCCCAGGATCTTCAGGCCCAGGGATAAACACAAATCGACTACTGCAAAAAAAAAAAAAAGAAAGTTCAACAAAACTCTTTTATATAAATTCATCCTAAAAACTGGGTCTGATGTTCTGAATTCAGAGAGCAGGAAAGTATCCCAGGGAGAGACCTTGGCTCCCTCATTAGCAGTTTCCATGCCCAAGCTATTTTAGATAAAATCAACCTTACCCTGCTCCCAAACAAACCTGCAGGCCTGTTACAAAATCAGCTTTTTATCTGATCACAGCTGACTCACCAGACAGAGAAAACAGGGTCACTCTCAGCTTCTTCAAGTAATTAAAAGCTTCACAAAATAAACAGATTTCCCCCCCCTTGCTCTGTACCTTTTATGGATGCTGGGATATTCACAAATAATATCTGCCAGAGCCTTCAGAGAACCTGGGAAAAACAGGACACAGCACCTGGTTAGAAATAAACACACCTTGCATGAATCCCCCCCTCTGCTGCAATGCATTTTAAAAAATAAAGGTTTATTCTCTCTTCTCTTCATTGGTTTGCCCTCATTATTTTAATTCAATGCACATGTCTGGCTGTTTACAGCCCTCCCCTACCTTTCAGGGACTGGATTTGATTTTTGCCATATGGTGCAGATGAAAAATTTCCACAGAAGAAAAAGCAGGTGGGAGGAGCAGAGGAATAACCTGGGAAAAGAAAGGATCTGTGAATGTTTCCATTCACTCCAGCATCTCCCAGCACTCAGCCCATTCCAGGAAAAGCAGGAATTGAAACAGCATTTCAAGCTCTGCTGCTATCAACACACCTGATTTTCCTGATCCAGGCTGTTTTTAGCTCAAAAAGGTGATGGCAATGTTCAAATGTCACCTTGAGGGAGCCCCCTGGCATTTACAGGCTGAGTTCCAGCAGTGTTTGTGTGTATCCAACTCCTGACCCAGTCAGAGAATTACACAAAGTGCAATTACAAAAAATAATGCCATTTTAAAACGTATTATTGCCTTCAAGAGGAAAACAGCAAGCAGGCAGCACTGGATTGCTATTAACCTCCATGATCATTCCAATTTAAGGGCTCTCCCAACATCCAATTCCCCCTTTGGCATTAAAAAGCAGCAGTAACTGGAATTGCCTGAGCAGTCTGAGGATCTGATGAGTGCTCACGACCTCACCCATCACCCACTTCAGAGCAAAGGGGGAAGAAAAAAGAAACCTGATTCCCATCCCTGAAATAAAAATAGAAACAGCTACTCAGGCATTCATCTCACATCCCAGTTACTCTCCATTTTCCTGACACACAGAATCACACTTGGATTTACTTCACTGGTTTTCAAAGGGCCTGGTAAATAGAACAGAATTGCTTATCTCAGAGAAATGGCTCATCAATATTTCTCCTTGCTCTCCCCCTCAGCTGCTGGTTTAGTTTATAATTAAGAAGGTTATCACTTGCCTATTAAAGTCTCAAAATAGCAAATTCAAGGTCTGCATCACTCTGCCAGGTGAGTCCAGCACACCAATCTCACTGACCAAAGTCCTCTCCTGCCCTCAGCACCTGCAGTCCTGGGTTTGCCCCAAAGATTTGCCAGCTCTGATCCACAAACTGAACTGGGTTTGTAACTTCATCTTAACTGCTAATCAGTGTCCAGCTCCATTTTGGTGAGGAGCAGTTTCCCACCCTGAATTCTCTGTTGTTTTTAAACCAGTCCCTCTCTCACACTTCCATTCTGCCCGAGGCAGGAGGGATAAGCTGTTCCAAAACTGCTGCAATACAAAGGAGCAATTCATAAATGTTTGTTTTTCCCAGTGTTGTCCAAATTATTGATCCCAGAATCCTGGAATGGGTTGGGTTGGAAGGAACCTTAAAGCTCAGCCCATCCCACCCCTTGCAGGGACACCTCCCACTGTCCCAGGCTGCTCCAAACCTCATCCAACCTGGCCTTGGACACTTCCAAGGATCCAGGGGCAGCCACAGCTTCTCTGGGAATTCTATTCCCTCCCAGCAGGAATTTCCTTCCCTATCCCACCTAGCCCTGCCCTCTGGCAGTGGGAAACAATGTTCATCTCTGAACTAAGGAGTTATCTTTAAGCTAAGCCCAGGAAAAACTCTCAGGAGCAAAGGAAACATTCTTGTCACAGCCCATAACATGGCTACTGGGTCAAAACACTATTTGTACAAAGAATTTACAGAAATAAATTATAAAAACAGAGTGAAAGCAATTCTCACCTACCTGAAAACATGGTGTGAAGCTTTTCCAGCACTTCTGCTTGGTCCAGCCACACGTCAGACACAAACACAAACATGGCATCTTCATTCTCTTCCTCCAGCTGCTTCAGCTTTGCAGAAGCCTTTACTGATGATGAGGAAGGCCCTCCAAAGAAGTTTATATTCCCATAGAAGGCTCTGCAGCATTAAAATGTTCCAGTTAGGATCCCAGATTTGGTGGGGTTGGAAGGGACATTAAAGCTCATCCCACTCCAGCCCCTTCCACTATCCCAGGGATCCATTCTCTCAGCCACAAGGAATTTGTTTATTCCCACGTAAAAGCTACCTGGCTTTGCAACTGAGAAAGGCTAACATCCCAATTTCCATTAATATGCAGAACCCAAAGGCCTTTGGAAGGGTTTTTTTACTGCCAACACTGCAGGTTTTAGTGCCTGCAAGTCCCACAGTTGCTTCCTTAAAATTGTATTTATTTTAAAGCACTTATAATAACGTACTTGAATGTCAGAGAAATTAGAAAATGACAATGATCTTACTTAGAAACCCATAGGAAAACACAGAGGGAGGCTGCCAAAAGTCACTTTTGTACCTCGTGGTAGCAGAAGGCTCAGTGGGTGGAAATCCAAAAGCGCTCACATGAAAAACTTCATCTTCATACCAACCTAGGAGGTTTTGGAACAGCAAAATAACCCTTCAGTTTTTCTACCAGCATCATGTCCTAGACATTAGTCAGAGAGTTGGCAGCTGTGCTGCACTGCCAGGCCCAGCCTCCATCAATCCCTCTCTTGTGGCAGCTCCACAGAACCAGGAATGATCCGGATGGAAAAAGGGCTGAGCAAGAAATCAACTTTTTGTTTTAAACCCCAGCCAATTCTGTGAATGGATTTGCTGCACAGCTTCATGAACAACCCTCTCAATCCAACAAGAAGGAATGCAGGGGCACAGCAATCATTTTGCTGGCCTTGTCCTGGAAGGACATCCAACTGCTCCTTGTCCCAAATCCCACTGGTGACAACAGAAGGAACAGGGGATATTTATTTACCCCCACTGTCATTTCTGCTCCCAGCTTCTACTGACAAACATAAAACACCCGAGGAAACAGACTGAGATCGTGTATCTTGCACAGAGGAACGTTCCACAGACAGAAATAGCCTTTTTTTCTTTGCTAAAAACACTGCTCCCAAAACTGCAAGCTCTTACATCACCCTAATGAGAAGCCTCATTAAAGGCCCAAAGCTTTGCCAGCACAAAGCAGCATTTTCAGATGGTTAAATCATTCTTTTGGTTATTCTAGGCTGTCGCCCTAATCCAGTCAGAACTCTTCCAAGCATTCTGGGGCCAATCCTCAAAGCTGCTCCAGACCCTCACATCCCCCACCACCCTCAAATTCCTCCTCTCTGCCTCCACAGTCCACGGGGTCACAGCTAAAGCTGAAGGCCAAAAATCTCACTCACAAACTCACTGATGGTCACCAGAATGAGCCTCCTCAGCTCAGCCCCAGCTTCAACAGAATAATTTATCACAAGCTCAAAAATAAACCCCAGTCTGCTTTACCTTCTGCCAGAACAAAGCAGGATTCAGTGTATAACCCACTGTGGAACTGGTGCAGCGAGGTTAAGGAATGTATTTTTCTTAGATTTAAAGGAGGGCTTTTTTAACCAAAATTTGCTTTCCAGCTGGTGTAATAGATTTGGACAGCACTGAAAGTTCACAGGCTGCCTGAAGAACCTGAAAATTCCCTGGTACCTGAGCAGGTAATTCCAGAAAGAGCCCAGGAACTGGAACAGGCTCTGCTTCTGTGGGGAGGAAAAGTGATCATGGCCAAGAGAAAGGCAGGAGCTGCAGCAGCCAAGGAATTGGAAACAAAAGAGAAAGACAGAGCTGCAGCTCTCAATATGTAATTTTTAATGCTCAGCTTTGATTTACTGTTCAATTTAAAACCCTGCAGCTCTACAGGAAATTCCTCCAGCTCTTCCATCACAGCAAAAGGATATTGCTTTACTAAGGTCCAGCTGGACCACTCCTGTGGGGTCTTCTAGGAAAAATTTCCCCTGAAAAACAGGATTCATTAATAAAACAAAAGATACCAAACACACAAATGCTTCAGTCAGAAGCATCTAGCAGTCAGCATTTAGGAATAATTGGGCTGGGTTTAATATTTCAAGCTGGCAAGAACTGTAAATAATACATTTTATAGTAAATGTATCTCAGCAGCTTCCCTGGGAGCTCCCAACTTTTAGGGAGCCAGTCCAGGGCACTGGCAAGTCCAAACTCAGCCACTGGAAGCTTCAGCTCCATGCCAAAAAATCCCACCTGCTTCTGGTTGCTGACATAAGAATTTTATAGTGTGAAGACAAAGAAAGACATTTCCCACACACACTGGCACCACCTGCTTGGGGAAAAATCCCTTAGAATGGGTCAAGTGTGAGATATTTTTCTCATTTTTTTTAATGTATTATAGCACTGAATGAGCAGGGACCAGAGACACCCCAGTAAAAAGGAACTCACCTCCTTGAGCTGAGTGATCATCCCAAGCACAATCACTTCTCCCACTTTAGCTGTATTGCCCAAAAGAGTTTCTATTGTCTTCAGCTGGGATCAAAAGGCAAAGAATCCAATCAAAATCAAATCAAACTCCCCAGGTGCCTTTTCCCAAGACAAGACAAAGCCCCACACAGGACATGATTTGACATAAACACACAAATGAGCCAGAGGACACAGGATCATTATAAAAATCAGAGCCACGTTTCTGAATGTGGTTTAGGAGAAGATTCCCAATAATGGTTGCTAGCATAAAAAACTATGATTATTACTATGATTATATTATGGTAACTGTGATTATTTGGATCAAAAGGGGAAAGAACTCCATTTTTTACCTGGAATTTGCTCTTGCTATCATCAGGATGAGCAACAACTGGTGAAGGAGTGAACAGCTCATGTCTGTGAACCCTCTGCAGAAACCAAAATTGAAGTGATTCAGTTGAAAAATAAATGAGCACTGTCAAAAAGCCAGTTTGCTACAAGCGCTATGTAAAACACTTCAGAAAGTCCTTACTCTTATTTCATCCAGCAACTTTTAATAATTCAGTCCTTTTTGACAAGAATTTGCTTCCAAGAAACAGATGATCAATAACACCGGGTAATAAAACTAAGCCTAAAAAATGCACGGGGTAATAAAGCTAAGCCTAAAAAGAGTGCCATGAAAGCGTCTGCAAGGCTGCTAAAAGAAGTAATTTGTGACAAGCTGGAAGGCAGAGAGTTTCTGAGGCAGAGAGGATGTATTTTTGGCAGGAGATGTGGGCTACATCCCTGTGGATACCTGCAGAGGTTCTGACCTGCTGGAGGATGGAATAGCGCTCCCGGAACAGCTCTGCCTTGTCTCTGGCAGTCCCAAATAAACTTGGCCCAGGCAGGTCAGTCATGGACAGGCTGCAAGGAATTAAACACAGTCACAATTTAAAGAAGGGATATTCCACTGAGAAAAATTGATTTGAAAGGTCTGGGAGGCTGCCCCATGATTTAGGTACTCCACTCCTGCTCAGGATCCTGCCTTTCTGAATTTCTGCAGCCATTTCATTCCCCTCCAACTCACAGGCCTTGAGATTTATCCTTCCACCCAAAGAGGCCTCTGCAGAAATCCACTTTTAACAAAAGCAGTTATGCCTTTAAGCAGCTGTGAACCAAAAGCATTGTTCCTCCAGTTTCTCACAACTGCTCCTAATTTTTCTTTGTTACCGTTTGGAGCTCTCCTTAGAAACCCCTCAGGGATTCAGGGCAAGATACAGACTAAGAAATAAATCCAGGCAACAGACAGATCATATTTATTAAAAAAAATAAATTTAAACAGCCCAATGTGAGAAAAAAAAAAAAATAACCCCAGACTACCTTTAGTGATGTATGTCTTTAGCCTTACTGTCTTTTTCATTCCTTAGGTGGCATAAACTTGGTTTATGGTTAAACATTTATTAACTTTCTCACTCAGGTTTCAGCTGAACAGACCCAAGAGGGAAAGATTAAAACCAGACTTATCCTATAGAAACAGAGGCTTTGTTCTGAAAACAGGAAGTGCTTGAAACTTCAACTCTGGGAGACTTACGGCAGAAACTTCTTCCTTTCGGAATTATAAATATAACGGGGAATGTCAAAGGCTCCAATAATGTTGAAAACATTTTCTCTGAAAGAAGAACAGTTACAGCATTAACTGAAGGTTACCTTCCAACCAAAACCAGTTTGTGATTCCACGAAGTGGATGAAAGAAACTGAGTATGTTGGAGAAAATGACATTTGTTTTGTTCGCTATCATCACCATTTCTCTTTCTATTTTATATTCTGTTTTCTACTCTATTTTCTCCTGCATCTCCTAGTTAAATAATTTAAAAGACTTGTCCCTGTGATCTGTAGAGCTTTTCCCTTCAGGACTCTGCACTGAGAATCTGTACATATGGATTTCTCTTCACTTCTGCAGAAAAAAAAAAAAAAAAAATTAAGTACAAAAAAGCACCACAAAGAAAAGTCACACTCAAACCATCTGCATCATAAAGATTCCAACGGCAAGGAGCAAAGTTAAACCCAAATTTTCTCCATCCTGAGAGGCTGTGGGATGATGACAGGATCTAATTGACATGCCCAGCAAACCATCTCTTTTCATGCTTTGCATCAAGATGTGAACACGAAAGGAAAGGCATCCATCAGGATCACAAAGCTCTCAAAAACTCCAGTAATTGCTCCATACTTTGTTAGCACAGAAGGGAAATCAATCAGGGCTTCAAAAAACTAAATAAAAAAGCAGGAGCAAGCATCCCAGAGGAAAACTTTCCCAAAGTGCTTTCAGAAAAGAAAGGAAGAAAAGCAACCTGAGATGACTTTCATGTTAGAGCAAAGCAAATAAAGCATGGATAGAAGTGTTGGTTAATATCCAACCTGCAGCACACACAACACACAACCCCAGAATGGCAGATTATATTCAGAACCTGAATTCCAGAATGCCAGATTACATTAAAAAAATGAATTCCAGGATGTCAGATTATATTAAAAACCTGGATGCCAGAATGGAAGATTATGTTTAAAACCTGAATTCCAGAATGGCAGGTTATATTAAAAACCTAAATTACAGAATGGCAGGTTATATTAAAAATCTGAATTCCAGAATGGCAGATCATATTGAAAAACTGAATTCTAGAATACAAGATTATATTAAAAACCTGAATTCCAGAATGGCAGATTATATTGAAAAACTGAATTCCAGAATGGCAGATTATATTGAAAAACTGAATTTCAGAATGGCAGATTATATTGAAAAACTGAATTTCAGAATGGCAGATTATATTCAGAACCTGAACTACAGAATACCAGATTATAATAAAAACCTGAATTCCAGAATGCCAGGTTATGTTTAAAACTTGAATTCCAGAATGTCAGATTACATTAAAAATCTGAATTTCAGAATAGCAGATTATATTCAGAACCTCAATTCCAGAATGCCAGATTATATTAAAAAACCTGAATGCAGAATGCCAGGTAATATTCAGAACCTGAATTCCAGAATTCCAGATTACATTAAAAACCTGAATTCCAGAATGTCAGATTATATTCAAAAACTGAATTCTAGAATACAAGATTACATTAAAAATCTGAATTCCAGAATGGCAGATCATATTGAAAAACTGAATTCCAGAATACAAGATTATATTAAAAACCTGAATTCCAGAATGGCAGATTATGTTCAAAACCTGAATGCAGAATGCCAGTTTATATTCAGAACCTGAATTCCAGAATTCCAGATTACATTAAAAACCTGAATTCCAGAATTCCAGATTATATTCAGAACCCCCTGGAGGCCCAGCCATGAAAACAAAACACTCCAAGGAGGAACCTGGAGCAAAAGCAGCACCAGGAAGGCAAAAACTCAGAGCAATGACTTGCAGGTGGAACACTGCAGAAAATTCCTGGCATTCATGTCCCCAGGAGGAACAAGGAAGTGACAGCAGCTCTCAGAAGTTCCAATCAAATTTAAAATGTCACCCTACATTGCCTCATCCTGGCCCCGGCTGCATTCCTGCACAGCTGCTTCCACCAAGGGCTGCTCGATCATATTGGATGACACTGGAAAGAAAAATCCCAAGGATTAAATCAGCAGCAAGTGGAAGGAAGTGGGGCTGCAATGTTTCACATCAAATGGCTGAGTCTCCTCACGGGAATACCCACAAATAATACATGTTTGCTGTAATGACACACTTAATATTGCCACCAAAAGGACACATTCCTCGGGAAAAAAAAAATATCCCCCACACCCTGTGCCCACCCTGAATTCCCCAAACGTGGAGAAGAAGACAATTATAGTTGATGCAAAGCTGCCAAATCTATCACAAATGTGTTAGAGCTGAGCTTTCACATTCGGGAGGTTAATTTGGTTCCAGAACATTATCACAGAGATTGCTGCCAGAAGTATTCCAACACAGTCCTGGAGACAGGCACATTGTTGTTTTCATGGATTTAAACTGATAATTGAAATTAGTTTGAAGGCTTCCCCACCCTCACAGGTAAGAATTCCTTTAAAATATTCCATCCAGCCCTCTGGCAGTGGGAAGTCATTCCCTGTGTCCTGTCACTCCATGTGTAAACAGGCTTTCTCCATTTTAATATTTAAAATCACAGTTTCAGGTACAAAGATGTCCAGATAAAGTTTTAGTAACTGTCCAAAATGTGACTGCTCTTGGAAAGGGATATTCTGCACTGCCAACTCTTTAAATGGCACAAATGTCTTCTGCTGACATTGCAAACTTCAGTGTTTAACCAAAATAAAAGGCAAAAAAAAATACATTTATCTCAATCAACCCTTGACACTACAATGACACCTCAGTGCCTCTGCTGCTAGTAACTGTCTTTGTCTTGATAACATCAGAAATGCCAAAAAAACTGGCTCAAGAAAAAGAAATTGTTTACTTACAAGGCTGCTTTTCAACTGCATCGATGACATTTTCAATTATTTCGTCAAGTTCTCCCTCACTGGTGGACTGGAAAGCTTCAGTGAGATATTTCAGGGCATCCCTAATCCAAGAGGAGAAAGCACAAAAAGCAATTAATTTTCAATAGTTTACACAAACTGTGCTGGTTTTGGCAGGTGTGCACATCACCATCACCACGTGGCTTAAAAAGCAGAAATAATTAGTACTGCATAATAACACAATGGTTTCAGCCAAAGGAAAAAAAAAAATCATTGGGATTGAAAATATCAGGGAAATGAAGAGGAGAACCTCAGCTTCATACAAAAAATTCCATGTTGGAAGGGAATTCTGGAGAGCACGTGGTCCAACCTTCTCCTGAAAGGAGGGTTTGGGTAATGATGTGTCTGGAGCCAAGCCCTGAGTGTTTCCAGCACTTCTCTACTCCATCAGTTTCAAAGTTTAATTACAATTACAATGAAGAATAAAATGAAGCTTGCTCCAGTTCATCAATATCTTTGGAGTTAATTCTCAATAACACACAATTTAGTAATCCGGTTTTTCCCTCAACCTTAGACTAGAGTCTCACATTAAAGATAACAATTTTCTTATTAATGTCATCTGTTGGCCAACCCAAGTGGCATTTTGGTGATCAGCCTGACCTTCAAAATGTCTCAGCTCATGGAACTGTGGAGTCAGGACTTCTGGACTTGTGCTCCTCTCTAATGAAACTATCAGGGCACTGTCCAAAATAATCACATCCCACCCACGAAAGAAAGAGAATTTAATTGATATTAACACATGTGAAAAAACAGAAGAATAAAAGTGATGGGGGACCCAGTCTCTTCTAAATCATGACACCTTCCACTGCAAGCAGGAATCCTTTTTCATTGACCTTGGCATCTCTACATAATACACCCTATTCTATTTGGAAACACAGAATTCCTGTCTTTGGAAATGCCAATTCTTCCTCTAGCAAAGGATGCTGAGCACAACACTGGCAAGTGAAACTCAGAAAAACATCCCAGAGTTGTCAGAGACACACAAAAAACCTCAAGCGAACACCGGGCACCAACATCAGGGAGGGCTCCGAGGGGAACCCACGGGCAGCTTTTGGTGGCACCCACGGTCCTGAGAGGGAGGGATGGCGGGACACAGGGACGGATGGAAGGAAGGAAGGTGCCCGCAGCAGCAGGACAGGCAAAACACGGCTTGGGAGGGGGAAGGAGGGAGAGGGGGGAAAGGCAGCAGCACATGCCGAGGAGGGGATGCGGAGCGACCCCAACCCGGACCGCCACACGCCGGGGCCGAGACCCGACCGGGGCCGATCCTGGAGGGCGGAGCGGCTCCGGAGAGGGGTGCGGAGCGGGGTGCGGAGCGGGGTGCGGAGAGGGGTGCGGAGCGGCTCCGGAGCGGGGTGCGGAGCGGGGTGCGGAGCGGGGTGCGGATCATGGTTCGGAAGCGGTGTGCGGAGCGGGTTGCGTGAGCGGGGGCGGCTCCGTAAGCGGGGTGCGGATCGGGTGCGGGCGGGGGGTGGCGGAGCGATGGGAGCCAGGGTCGAGCATGGTGCTGAGCGGTGTGCGGAGGAGGTGCTGAGCGGGGTGGCGGAGCGGTTGCGGCTGCCGAGCCAGGGTGGCGGAGCGGGTGTCTGCTCGGGTTGCGGTCCGGAGCGTCGTCCCGGAGCGGGTGGCGGAGCAGGGTGCGGGTCCGGAGCAGGGTCCGAGCATGGTCCGGAGCAGGGTCCGGAGCAGGGTGCGGCTCCGGAGCAGGGTCCGGAGCAGGGTGCGGCTCCGGAGCAGGGTCCGGAGCAGGGTGCGGGTCCGGCGCTACTCACGGGCGCAGGACGAGCCCCCGCAGGCGGAACGCGGAGCTGAGGCGGCGCCGCAGCCGCTCCGGCTCCATGGCGGAGATGGCGCCAAAGGCGGCCGGGCCGCCCCCTCAGGCCGGGCCGGCCCCGCCGCGGGAGGAGCCCGGCACGGCCCCGCTCTGCCCGTGTGGGGATAGCGGCGGAGCGAGAGCCGGCCAGGGGCAGCCATAGGGCAGGGAGTGAGCTCCCCTGAGCTGCCTCTGCTGGGGCACCGCCAGTGCTGAGGGCAGCTCCCGGCCCCTCACGATTAGACACTGAGGGGCTGGAGTGTGTCTGGAGAAGGGAAGGGTCTGGAGCACCAGGAGAGGCTGAGGGAGCTGGGAAGGGGCTCAGCCTGGAGAAAAGGAGGCTCAGGGGGGCCCTTGTGGCTCTGCACAATTCCCTGACAGGAGGGGACAGCCGGGGGGATTTGGGATCTGCTCCCAGGGAACAAGGACAGGAGGAGAGGGAACGGCCTCAGGGGAGGTTTAGGTTGGGACATCAGGAGAGTTTCTTCATGGAAAAGGCTGTCCATCTCTGGTGCAGACTTCCAGGGCGGTGGTGGAGTCCCCATCCTTGGAAAGATTTAAACACCCTGTGGATGTGGCACAAGGGGACATGAGGCACTGGTGGCATTGGTAGACTCCACATTCATAAAGGGCTGTTCCAACCTAAACAATTCCCCGATTCCATAAAAAGTACTTGCTGTGACTGACGCAAGTCACCCAATACAATTACCCACGGTATCACTTAGTTCCTTTACGGCTATTGTAGCTCACAATATTTCTCTCCTCTTTCCCTGTAGGCCCAGCACAGGTTCCTCTGCATCTCCAGTACTCCAGGCTCTCTCTCCCTTCAGATTTTCTTGCCACAAAACATCCATCAAATACATCTGACTGTGAATCCATCCTGTGAGCACAGGATGTTCTCCAGTCACAGCATCCCAGAATGGTTTGGATGGGACGAGACCTTAAAGCTCATCTCATCCCAGCCCTTACCATGGGCAGGGACACTTTCCACTATCTCAGGCTGCTCCAAGCCTCATCCAACCTGGCCTTGGACACTTCCAGGAATCCAGGGACAGCCACAGTTCCAGGATTGGGGGGTAGCTGCCTTCTCTCCCGATGGAAAATACCTGAGACTTCATTCAAATACTCATCCCCATCTCTCAAAGTACAGCTTGATTCCACAGAAGGCTCACAGAGCAACTCTGGAGTTTGATGGAAAAACTACAGGGATTTAAAGACAGACAGAGAATGTCAGCTATTTTCTATAGCCCATTCTCAACTGCATCATTTATAATTGCTCCTCATCGGGGAGTGAGCTCAGGGGTGAAGCTGCTGCTCCTCTCTTCAGACAAAGAGCTGCCACCTGACAGGTCTCAGCTATTTTGGCAGGAAATATGATTCATTTCTCGTTGCAGGCATGCATCTAGGTGCAAATTATAAGCCAAATTTTTACATAAGTACCTTCATTTGCTAAAATTACTGCTCATTCTCCTTCTAAGAAAACCTGATCTTGCCATCCAGCTCCTGTCTCGCCACATGAAGGAAGGTGCACCTGGAGAAGGGATGTACCCCTCGCCCAAAAATAGTTTTCTCTGAAGCTATGACCAAACAGGGAATGGAAAGCACACTCCTACAGCATCCTGCTGGATTTGGGGGCTCTCTTAGCTTGCCTGGAGCCTCCCACCAGAGATATAAAAGTATTCCAGCCTGAGCTGCAGCCTTGTGTTTCACTGAGCCATCTGGAACTCTGCAAGCCATGGCCAGATCTTTGACTCTGGCACCTTCTGTGGCTTTGCTGGATTCCACAGTGGCTGGAGAACGACAGTGGCCCAGGATCAGCCAGCATGGATCGACCTGCATCCATGGAACTGTTTTGTTACACTGACAAACAGCTCATTTTCATGTCTGTCACTGCTCCACTGGCAAAATCCCATCTCCTGAGACAGCACATTGCAGCTCTACCTGACCTAGAGATCTCTAGATAGAGTTTGTCTGCTTCCCGTAGGTTTTTTTTTTACCTCTTCCAAATGCTGACTCCTGCATTTCAACCACAATCCCAAAGCACCAGCAGTGCATTGCCTCATTTTAAGAGTTCAGGACAGGTGCTGATCCCTGTGTCACCACTGAGAGAACACCTGGAGCTGTGCCAGGGGAGGATCAGCTTGGATTTCAGGGAAAGGTTCCTCCCCCAGAGAGTGCTGGTGACATTCCCAAGGCTGCCAGAGCTCCAGGAGGGTTTGGACAACACTCCCAGGGATGGCCCAGGGTGGGATTTTTGGGGTGTCTGTGCAGGGCCAGGAGCTGGATTGCATGATCCTTGTGGGCCCCTTCCAATCCAGGAGATTCTGTGATTAATATTAGCAATTTATCAATGTGAAAAATTAACATCTTCCCTCCTAGATCCCACAGAGGAAGTATATGTCCTACAGTCACAAGAAAATCTTTACACTTACTTTCTGGTGCCCTATATAAGATGCAAAAGTGCACATTTCTCCCGAGTTCTACTCTTATGATTTCTGAAGAGCTGTACCTGTTTTGTTTTGAATTCCATTAATTCCAGCCCAATCCAGACACAGAATTCAGCTGGAACTGACTCAGTTGTTGATAAAACAGGGTAAGAGCTGGAACTGTCCAACTGTTTCATTACAATCAGCTGCTGTTTCATAGCTGCTGTTTCTGGCAGGAGCCTGGTCTGTCACCTTCAGAGAGACAGGGAGTTCTGCTG
Source organism: Certhia americana (assembly GCA_018697195.1). Taxonomy (NCBI): domain Eukaryota; kingdom Metazoa; phylum Chordata; class Aves; order Passeriformes; family Certhiidae; genus Certhia; species Certhia americana. The sequence goes on from CM031861.1 coordinate 63,002,091, forward strand.
TGCTTGTGTTATCACAGAAATCTTCAGGATCGTGGAATGGGTTGGCTTGGAAGGGACATTAAATCCCACCCAGTGCCATCCCTGCCATGGCAGGGACACCTTCACTGTGCCAGGCTGCTCCAAGCCCTGTCCAACCTTGGACATTTCCAGGGATGCAGGGGCAGCCACAGCTTCTCTGGGAATTCTATTCCAGGGCTCCCCACCCTCACAAGGAGGAATTCCCCCCCACTATCCCACCTATCCCTCCCCTCTGTGAATTTAAATCCATTCCCCCTCATCCATCACTCCTTTCCCAAAGCCTTAAACCCCGTCGCGCTTTGGGACGCAGCTCCTCCTTCCCTCCGTGCCTTATGGTTTTGTGTTTAGCTCTCCTCCTAAGCACTAAGAGGTGCTTCTTTCCTCCTCTCGCGCACATTATTCACATCCTCCCGCATTATTCACATCCTCCCGCACGGTTTATTCCGCCTCACACCTCAGCACTGCTGCCCGGCACCGGCGGCAGCGCTCCCAGCCCGACGCGCACCGGGTGCCGCCCCACACTTTGGACCCTCCTCGCTTCCCGTCCGCCCCAGGGGAGCGACCGGCGGCGGAGCCGCAGCTTCACCCGGAGGAGGCGGTGGCGGGACGCGAGCGCTGAGGCAGCCGAGCCGCTTCCTCCTCCTCCTCCTCCTCCTCCTCACTCCTCCTCTTCCTCCCCCCCCAAGATGGCGGCGGACCCCGCGGATCAGTTCTGCGTAGCCGAGGAGCGCAGCGGCCACTGCGCCGTGGTGGACGGGAACTTTCTCTACGTGTGGGGAGGATACGTGGTAAGGCGGGCGGGGGAACCGGGGAGGGGCACCGGGAACGAGCTCCGGGCGCGGGTGAGCCGAGCCCCGGGCGGGGCAGGGGGGGGCCCCCCGCCGCCCCTCAGCCCTCGGCGGGCGCAGGGGACCGCAGCGCGGGCGCTGATTGGCTGCGGCGGCCCCGCGCGGCGTTCGAATGGCGGCGGGGACGGCGCTGAGGGGACGGGCGGGAGACTCTGACCCCCGGGAATGGGCGTGAGGGGACGGGGCGGGGGAAATGAGGGGGGGATGGCGCTGTGGGGGACGGAGCGGAGACACTAGGGAATGGCGCTGAGGGGACGGGCGGGAGACACGAGGGGATGGCGCTGAGGGGAAGGCGGGGGAACTGAGGGGATGGCGCTGAGGGGCAGGAGGGAGACAACGAGAGGGGACGGGCGCTGGGACAGGCGGGGGACACGGGGGACGGCTGCTGAAGCCCGCGGACGGGCGGCGAGCACAACGGGGGATGGCGATGATGGGACGGGCGGGAGACTCTGAAGGGAATCGCGCCTGAGGGGCGGGCGGGGGACTCTGAGGGGATGGCGCTGAGGGGAACGGGGGGGGGCGGGGGGACTTGGAGGGAATGGCGCTGAGGGGACGGGCGTGTGGTGGGGGGGGGGGGGGGAGGAACTGAGGGGATGGAGCCTGAGGGGACGGAGGGAGGACACGAGAGGACGCCGAGGGGACGGGCGGGAGGACATGAGGGGAACTGAGGGACGGACACTGAGGGGACGGCACTGAGGGGAACGGCACTGAGGGGCGACACTGAGGGGGACGGGCGGGA
>CM031861.1:63003795-63022874 GCA_018697195.1 Certhia americana
GACATTCTGATGGTACGACACTGAGGACTACACTGAGGGACGACACTGAGGACGACAACTGAGGGACGACACTGAGGGGGACGACACTGAGGGACGACACTGAGGGACGACCTGATGGACGACCTGAGTGGAACGACACGAGGACGACACTGAGGGCGACACTGAGGGACGACACTGAGGGGACGAGCACTGATGGGACGGGCGACCGACTGAGGGGACGACCCTGATAGGATGGCGCTGATGGACGGCACTGAGGACGGGCGGAGACGCTCAGGGGAATGAGAGGATGCGCTGAGGATGGCGCCGAGGGGCCCGGGGGGGGGGGCAGCTGAGGGTATGCGCTGAGGGGACGGCTCTGAGGATGCGGGAGACACAGGAAACTGAGAGGTGGCGCTGAGGGGACGGGCGGGCGACGCTGAGAGGACTGAGGGACGACGCGGAGGTGACGGGCGGGACACACTGAGTGGAACTGAGGGGATGGCCTGAGGACGACCACTGAGGGGACGGCCTCTTGATGGGACGGCGGGACACACTGAGGAGAACTGAGAGGATGGCGCTAGAGGGATGGCGGGGGCCGCCGCCATCGCTCGTCCCGCCGCCTCGCTCGTCCCGCGCCATCGCCTCGTCCCGCCGCCCATTCGCTCTCGTCCCGCCCCGCTCGCATGCCGCCTCCGTCCACTTTTTCCGCTGTGGGGCAGTCCGGTGCGGCCGGTTTCGCTCCCCGTCCCCTCCCAGCTCGCCCTTCGTCCCTCAGCGCGCAGAACGCTCCCAGCCTCAGGGCTGTCATTTATGGCTCAGTTTTTTCCAGGGTGTAATTTCTCTCGCTGCCGAGTCGCCGGCGGGTTTTTTTATTTATTAGGAGTTGTGTGGTTGCTTGCAGTGTGTTTCTCCCGTAGAAGCACTGCTGTCGCCTTCAAAAACAAGCTGGTGGCAGGCTAGAACCCACAATTTTATTTTTTTTTTTTCATGAAAAGAACACTTACGTTTTTCTGTCATAAGTAAATCCTCGTGTCTTTTTACGCTATGAATTCAACTCAAAGAGAGCTAAGAATTATACGACATTTAAACCACATTCACTAGTTTTGCTTTATTTTTCTGTTCTATTCATTTGTTCATCTTGCCTGTTTTTTGCACGTTGGCCATAAAATTGAAATACCCGTGCTTGGTGTAATTCCTGGTCTCGATCAGGTGGAAACTTATTTCTATGAAATATTTCCTATTCATCTCTATTTTTCATGGGGCTAAAGTAACTTTAAAACGTTCAAAGCTTGTCTTTCCCTGCGCAGGCAAAGAACTCCAGGGGAAACTCCTGATTTAAAACTCTGTATAAATAAATATCCCCTAAATTACTGATAAACTGTTAGTAAGTTTTTTCAGGATCAGGTCACTGCATGCTCACTAATTAAATTTCCAGTTTTGTGTTTCACTTCTTTCACGTTCATGAATTTTGAGCCCAGTTTTTATTTATTTACTGACTCTGCCTGCTTACTCACTGCCAGGTTTTAATTCTTTATACGCCAAGGCAATAATTAATGGCTGTAGTTGTTACTCACCATGAGTACTGCATTTTTTTGGGCTTTCCTCCTCCTGTTTGGTTGTTTTTCCTCATCATTATTTCTCAAATTTTTTGTTTTTTTCTTAATCACTCTGTTCAGGAGCTTCATAAATCTTTTTTGCCACAGAAGAATTAATTTTCTCCTTTATTTTAACATCTTGGTCTTTCAAGTCACTGCTTCAGTACTTTTGTGCTTTTCAGTCCACTTTTTATATTCTGGTTTTTATAGCTGTATTTTTGCAAGATGGCAACTTCAGCTCTCCGATTAAAAGCATCAAAAAGGAGTTTTACTTCAGCCTTCAAATCTGGTTTGATCTTTTCTCCTGGCAAAACGTTAGGCTGCTCACTCGTGCCTTATTGGGAGAAAGGTAAGTTGTTTGTTTTTTGAAATAAATGACTTTTCTGATCAGAGTCAGTAACGCCTGAATTTACCTTTTTTAATTCCCTTTCAGTCTTGAAGAAATGAAGTTTATCTGCCCACCGTGAGCTCTGGATCTACGACATGGACAGTGGGCTGTGGCAGTGAAAAAATTTCTCTTCAATTATCCCTTAAAAGCTGAGGGGCTTTGGCACTGCACCTCGGGCCTGTAAATAAACGTCAGGTGTTTAAATGGAAACATTGAAGGAAGCAATTTACTCCAGAACACAGTCCCCTTGCTGAAGTCTAATTATTGTGTCAAGGAATCTTGGAAATGTTGGCTCCAGGCTCTGGGAACACAGCTGGATTTTACCTGCCTACTTTTTTGTTTTGGCTCGCTTTTTGACTAACTTTTATGTGAAAACACTTAAACACTGTGACTTGGCTCTCCAGCTAGTTACAGTTATCTTTTGGGTTTTGTTTTTATAATTCCATCTATATGCAAACTCAAAATAACTCAAAACTTCCCCTTTTTCTCTTTCATTTTTCCTTCCTTTTTCTTCCTTCTTCCCCCCCTTTTCTTCCTTTCTTTCCCCACCTTTTTTCTTCCTTTTTTCCCTTTATTCTTCCTTCTTCCCCATTTTCTTCCTTCTTCCCCCTTTTCTTCCTTCTTCCCCCTTTTTCTTCTCTTCCCCCCTTGTCTCCCTTCTTTTCCCCCTTTTCTTCCTCTTTCCCCCTTTTTCTTCCTTCTTCGCCCCTTTTTCTTCTTTCTTCCCCTTTTTCTCCTTCTTTCCCCCCTTTTCTCTTCCTTCTTTCCCCCTTTTCTCTTCTTCTTTTTCCCCCTTTTTTCTTCTTCTTCCCCCTTTTCTTTCTCTTCCCCCTCTTTTCTTTCTTCTTCCCCCTTTTCTCCTCTTTCCCCTGTTTTCCTTCCTTCTTTCCCCCTTTTCTTCCTTCTTTCCCCTTTTTCTTCCTTCTTCCATCTTTTTCTTCCTTCTCCCCCCCCTTTTCACTCCTTCCCTCCCCTCAGCTTCCCTATCCCTCCTTTTGCCTCCTTTCCTCTTCTCTGCCTTTTTTCTGCCCTATTTTCCCTTTCCCTCATGTTTTTTCCCCTATTTTCTCCCCTCTCTTTTCCCTTTTTCCCCCCATTTCTTTCCCCCATGATCTGCTGTCCCTTTTCTCTGGCTCAGGGTTCCCCCAAATCCCTTCACACTCCTTTATTTTCCCAGCTCTTTGTGATCTGTGTTGAGCAGAACTTTTCTTTTCAGGGTTTTATTTTCCCATGATCTGCTCCTGACCTGGCTGAGCTCTCAGCAGTTTCACAAGTGCAAGGGCAAAGCAGGAGCCTCCATTTTCCATTCCTGACATCCCAGCAATGCCACATTCTCATTTCAGGAATTCCTGGAGTTCATAGCATTTCCAAATTTCAAATAATTAATGGACCAAAACTCTTCTAAAGTGAATTTCACCTCCAGAAAAATCCAGATAAACACACAATATCCACCTGGAACTTCTCTTCCACCACAGAAACCCAACTTCACCTGCAGCTCCTAATCCTAATTATAGCCCAAACTATATTTTCCCCTTTTTAAATCTAAAAATTCGGAAGAAATCTCTTTGGGATTCTTCCATTTTGGCAGATTTGAAGGGGCTTAATGGATTTTTTTATATAATTTCAGGACAATGCACCTGATGGAAGGGGAGTTACCCACCTCCATGTCAGGCAGCTGTGGGGCCAGCATCAATGGCAGGCTGTACATTTTTGGGGGATTTGATGATAAAGGATACAGCAATCGGGTATTGTACTTTGGTTTTTTTCCCTCATAACATTGTGTTTTAATAAGTATTTATACAGACCTCGCTGTTTAGCTGGTGTATTTGTATTTGAATTAAAGAGAAATTTGAAGAAAAGCTTTGTTTTCCCTAAAACTTTCTATATTTATGCCGCTGCTTTCCCAATTGTTTTTTAAAAAAATATTTTTGACAGCCTTAATTGAGACTAATCTCTCAATATCCCATTTATTTTTGCTCTTTGATAACAATTCACTGCTATAAATAATCAGATAATAATTAAGGTTAAAACAGAGCTGCCAGCTTTCCTTGGAACTGAAATCTGAATTAACAAAACAGATGAAATCAGTTGATTTATCATTGAATACAAACAAAGTCCAGAGTTAACTCCTGCCTAGAAAATCAGAGAAATGAAATCAGGAAACTTTTCTGCCAATTCTCCCACTTGAATTTTGGTTTTGTGCTTTATTTGAACTCCCTGCCAGCTCCTCTTCCAGGCTCCTGGGGGTGGTGGGTTGGTTTGGTTTTTTTCTAGTGGTGATTTATGCTTTATACTGAAAACATTGTCATTTTTTATTATTTTTTTTTCAAGCTGTATTACGTCAATTTGAGAACAAAAACTGGAACCTACAGGTGGAAAAAAATCACAAATTTTAAAGGTCAACCACCTACACCTCGGGACAAACTTTCCTGCTGGGTGTACAAAAACAGGTAACGTGTGAAAAACATTTCATTTGTGTTCACTGCAGAGGGCAGGTGTTAAAAAATGAAGAAAACTCGGGTTTAGGAGGGAGGAAATTCTCATTTTTAGCTTGACCTGCTAGGGAGGTTTTGTAATAATTTTGAAGCAGAGTTTCCTGACGTGTGAGCTGAACTAATGATAAATAAAATCTCACGTTAGGAGAGGGGTGGGATATTTAGGGAAAAGTTTGTGAATTGTTTTATACTTCAGAAAGCTGTTCTGAATCTATTACATGATTTTAGCACCTTAAAAACCAATATAAAACTACTTTCTCCGTTCTGTTCTTTATTTTAAGCATTAAATTATTACCTGCAATAAATCCATTTAATATATTGCCAAAGATTTTAACAGCTGGCAGTTGCAAAAACATTTCAATGATTATTTTTATTTTGCAAGGGCAGAGTCAGCCTGGCCGTTTGTGTTGGGAAAAGTGATTAAGTGTGTTTAGAAAACAGACTTGGCTAAACAAAAATCCTCCAGATTTTGGCTTTGGTCTGGAAAATGTCTGGCTAATGACCACAAGCAGGTGCCCTGGCAGTGATTTATTATGAAATCTGGGACAGACAGTAGTGCTTGGTTGAAAAAAATCTATTTTAAGCCAAAAAGAGACTTTTTGTGTCCTGTGGGACAAACCTTGGGAACGTTTCTTGCCAAAAATTGGACTCAGAAAGCAAAGAAAAGCAGCAGGAGCACAGGAATTTCAGTGGGGAAGGGCAGGGAAGGAGGCATTTCACTGTCAGGGGTGTTAGTTCCCATTTTTGCCTGAAACAGCACTGGAAATAAACTTTTTTTTTGGTGGGGGTGAGAGGAACAGAGACTTTGAGGAATGTTAAATAATTTCCTGAAACTGTGGGTTTCAGTCAGGTGAGTTGAGGGCGTGGCTGTGACCTTCACCTTGTTTGGGTTTGCAGCAGCAGCTGCAACACAGAATCCCCTCAGTGTTTCATTATTACACCTGATTGATGTCAATCTTCTTTCCAGACCAGCTCAGTGAACTGGTTTTGTTGTTTCAGGCTGATTTATTTTGGAGGTTATGGCTGCAGGAAGCACAACGAGCTCAGCGATTGTTTCGATGTCCACGATGCGTTTTGGGTAAGAGGGTTTGTCCCCATTCCCATTGATCTGTGGGGAAAAAAAAAAAAAGAAATAGATCCTTTTGATCATCCTTGATAAGCAGGAAAATCTGATTTTTCTTTTCTTTAGAGCATCAGCAGAACTGCAAATTTGGAATCTCTTTAAGGTTTGAAATTCCACGTCAGTGCTGGTTGTTCCACGTTGCCAGTGCTGGCCTTGGAATGTAATGAATTAAATGCTGTCAAAGCAGGATTTTTATCTGAAGGCACATTTTAAAGCAGAAAACTCCCAGAAAAATGTTAGCATTTATTTCTTGGAAGCAACATTAGGGAATTTAAAGCTTCCCAAGTCTAACTGACAAACGCTCTCGAGTTGATTTATTGAATTTATTGTCTAGAAGGATGCCTGGATTATCAACTTTCCTACAGTCATTTTTCATAATTAATACAAAGTTAACTGAGCAGAGTATTGACAGGGAGCTCCTGACATCAAAAATTAAAGATTGACACACAAGAATTGGGTTTTTTTGGTTTTTTTTTACAATCTATTTATTTCTCAGTGAAGTTTAGAAGGTGAAATTTGCTGCAGTGTCTGATGTTGGGGCCCAGAGCCAATTTTCAGGTGTCACCAGCCTGAACATCCCTGAGTGCTGCTGACCTTCCAGTGAATCCAAGCTGCTGCAGCATTATGAAAAATATCACCACATCTTTTAATGAAATTCCTTATTTTAGTGTAGTTTTGTTTGGACAGATCCCTTCCAGCAGAAAGATTTTAATAGAAAATACATTTTTTTTTTAATTTCTCTTTTTATTTCAGGAAGGACAGATATTCTGGGGATGGCACAATGATGTTCATGTTTTTGATACAACCACACAGACTTGGTCTCAACCAACAATTCGAGTGAGTGCTTTTTAATCTCTCACCTTGCCACAACTGGGATTTTACTGATTCTTGAATAATTATTGTGTTTAAGAAAAACTCAGCACGACTCCCACAATCCCAGATTGCTCCAAGCCCCAATTTCCAACCTGGCCTTGGACATTCCAGGGATTTTTTTTTAGCACGTGGATATAACATCAGATTTGAAAACGTGATTTCCAGAGGTTTTTCCAGCAGTTCCTGATGATTTGTAGGTCAGAAAATAAAACTGTCCAGGGGATTTGCTGGGGTTCTCAAAGATGATTTTGGTTCTTTCAGGGTGGAGATCCACCTCAGCCTCGAGCAGCTCACACATGTGCTGTGCTGGGAAATAAAGGTTACATCTTTGGAGGACGAGTGCTGGTAATTCAATATTTTCTTGGCAGTCATATTCTTTTCCTGGCAGTTTTCTTTTTTTTCTTTTTTTTTTTAAGTCATTTTGTAGTTAAAAAAAAAATCCCAAATGTCTTTGGCCTGGATGTTCAGGGCTCTGAATCCAGGCTGCTGCTTGTCATCACCCTCTACAAAAAGAAGAATATTTCTGGCTGTAATATTAATGATTGTCCCCCCCAAAAAAAGGTAAAACACAGATGATTGTGTGGTAAATACCAGATTTGAGTTGGCTTTCTAATTGAATTTTGCCATTTTTTACACATAAGTGACTGAAATACAGCTATCTGGAAGAGGTAATAGAGAAAAGGATGCAATCTGTGCATGTATAATTTAGAGTTGGATTGTAATTTTAACTCTTCCTGACTCTTTTTAAGTTAAAAAAAGCCCTAGGCACCACCCCCCCTGATTATCTGTACCTAAAATCCACGAAGCCAGCACTGGTAAGCAGGGAGATCCTCAAACCTCTCAGCAACACTTGGAATTTCTCCTGTGCCAATGAAAGGAGATTTTCTCCTCAGTTCCTCTCTGCTGAAGCATTGATGTAAGAAACAGATCCTGTAAGGCAAGTTCAAAAATCCCTCCCAATTTCACTGACTGTGCACTCTTGTGTTTGATTTTTTAATGGAAGTTTTTAGCTCTTTTCACTACAGCTGATTTAGAACCTTTAATCCTCCTCAGCTAGAGGATGAGCCTGGATGTTTTCTATCTCCAAAAAGTGACAGTGAAGAAACTTCTGAGAGCCCCCCAGTGCTGTGTTCCTGTAGTTCTGCTCTAAAATTAAAAAAAAAGGGAAGGAATGAAATTAATTTGGGAATGAACATATTCCAGCTATTCCAGCTCCACCCCTGTATTCCCAAATCCTGGCAAAGCAAGCAGTGTAAAACTGCAAAAAAAAAAAAAAAAATTGGTTCCCCATTCCCTGATTTTCCTGCTGGAACGTTCCTTTGGGAAATCTGCCCTCCTTCCTTCCACTCCTGCTGCTCAGATCAGGGACCCACACCATGTCCAACCACTTCCCACTCTCAATTGCCTCCCACACCTGCAGGAAGATTTTATTTAAGTGCCTTTCCAGAGCAAAGAGAAAAAAAAAAATGAATAAAACGGCCCCTGTTTGTTCTTGCCACGCTGGGACCTTTGGTTCAGGGTCTCTGGAATTGGGACTCAAGCCTGAGAAAGCTGCACTCAGCATCTCCCCAGAGCTGGAGGTTTGGACAAACTGGCTTTGCAAATAACTGAAGGAAATAAAGAGATTTTAGAAGAGATTGAAAAAAAAAAGAAAATGAGAGTTTTCCATGCCCTTAGTGAGCCCTGTGCTTTTGTTGTGCTCACAACTGAGCCCTCTGTGACCACAGCCAAGTTCTGCTCCTTCCTCAGGGAGCTGAGAGGGGGGAAAAAATCCCCAAATGTGGAGATGGAAAGGTGCCTTGGATGATTTGATCCTGCCCTGCCAGTTACTCCTGAACACCTCCCAAGCCTCCTTCCCTCAGCTTCTGTCACTCAGGGCTCACTGCTCACCCTGGGGTTGCTGCTTTGTGACTCCATGCAGCTTCTGCCAGGGAAATTGTGATTTAGCTGAGCTCTCCTGTCATCCTTCCACTGCCCACAGAGGATTTTTTTTACTGTTTAAACTCTGTTTGACTGCAGCGTTCTGATCTCAAAAGGTTTTTCCTCTTCAGCCTCCTTTTAAAAAGTTGCTAAATTTCAGTGAAATCGCTTGGGAACCCATGGCACAGAAGAGTGGAATTGTGGAGAGCTGTGTTTAATTCTGTAGGAGAGCAGCAAGTGTAATTTTCACCTTGGTGATTATTATTGATCCATTTTCTAGCCTAGAAATAAATGGAAGGAAACATAAAAAAGTGAAGGGGAAAGTTCAGTGGGGCTTGAGAAATTAATATAAGTCGTGAAAAGAAAAAGCCAAAGACAGCAGAAACCCACTAAATTTCCTGACACCAGGAATAATTCCTCCCCAAAGGATGAAGTTTTGCTTTTCTCCAGAAATTGAGGAGCAAACACGGGGTTGCTCTGCTCCTCCTTCTCCTTCTAGTTCACCATAATACAAATCTTCCCAGGGAAAAGGCTCTGCAAGGAACCAGAAAGGGCCAGGAAGTGTCATGAGGCTTCTCCTATTCATCTTTCTGGGAGGAAAGGGCACCTTTTTCCAAACTTGGAGCTAGTAAAAGAAGATGATGATGATGGTGATGATGATGATGATGATGAGAATCAGTTGTACCAGGAATCATTTGAAAACAGGCTCAGAAGTGTTATGTGGACTCAGTTCCTTCAGGTAAGCCCCTGGAAAAAACAAGAAATGGGAGAAAGTGGGAAGGAAGGAGAGTTAGTCCAGAAGTTGATGCGAGTCTTATGCTTGATTTAAGTGGAAAATTTTCGTGTTGAGAATGAAGTAAATAAACCAAAGTCTTTGCAGCAGCTCTTCACACATCTGGTGCCTTAATGTAAGCGTGTTTCTATTTCCTGTCAGCCCTCCTGTCAGCAAAGCTCAGAAGATCCATGGAGCTGCAATCCTTCTCTTGGCAAAGCTTGGAGCTGGAATAGCTTTTGATTGTAAAGCCAGGAGGGAAAAGCTGCAGAATTCCCTGTGCCAGCAGTGAGCTGGGAATAATGTCACCCTTAAAACCTTTCATGGTGTGCTAATTAATCCTGAGACAAAGCAGGTCCTGCCTAACTGGGCTGCAAAGAAATGGACTTGCCAGAGATAAGCAGAGTGTCTCAGGAACCCTTGGAGCTCCAAGGGAAATGCCAGCCCTCTTAGGAGGCTTGGTGCTCTTAAACCAATTAAAAATAATCGTAGGATTGGCAGCAGAATGATGGAAGCTAGAGCAGGACCCAGAAATCCATGAGAAAGTGCAGGAGAGCTGTGTGCTTCCAGCTTCCCAAAGAAGGGTTGGGTAGGAAGGGGCTTTTATTTGTTAAAGGCCTGACTCTTGGACAGCTGGTGATGTTTTGAATTCAAAATGAGCTTGCTGTAATGCTGCATCTGTTGAATGCTGAGAATGCAAAGATTGTAACACGTTGATTTCCCAGGGAGCAGGAAACAAGAGAACTTCTCCATCTTCTGCCTAATGCCTAGGAAAGGAAAGTCAGCCAGGAGGTCTTGAGCAGAAACTTTAATTTTCAACATAACAGCAATTTTCTATGATAGGTACCCTCCATGTCAAATTGTATTACTCCAAGGTGATGGAATATTTTCAGTTGTAAGAGGCCGGGATGTTTGGTTTGCCCCCAAAATGTACAGAAGATCCCAACTGCCTTTTGCTTTCTGCTTGGATGATTTGATTCCCCTCATCCCCTTCAAAGCCACCAGAAGGAGCAGGAACCTGGAGAGAGTTGTCATGGAAGGCAGATGTGTTCCCCTGGCTGGCAGCTGGATCACACCTGGTCGGTTTTTAGTCCCTCTTGAGGGATAAAAAGGCTCAGGCAATGTCCCAAACCCTCCCAATCTGCTTCTCTTTATCCTCTTACCCTCCCAAAATGTTGGCTCCCATCCCCTTTCCCAGCACAGCAGGGTTAGAGGTGCTTGGCAGAGGAGGTTGTAGCATTCCTGAAAACCTTGCTGTTCCCTGAAATCCCTGAGAGATTCCCCAGAGCTCTGCTGGCCAGCTCTGGGAATCCCTCAGCCTCATTGCTGGGGGTACAACCAATCCTTTCAGCCTAGTTCTGCCTCAGAGGATCTGCAAGCTGGACAAAAGCTTTTTCTAATAGATCTATGGACTGCCCAGGGAGAAAAGGAGTTGGAAGGTAAGGCAAGAAACGTTTCCCTAATTCCCAGATGGGTTTTGTAGTTCCCAAGGGAATCACAGCTCCCAGTCAAGCAGAGAAATCCTTTTATCACCTTCTCCACCACCCTCAAGGCAGTCAGAGATTTCCTCCATCTCAAATGCCAGGCAGATAAAGCAAGTGGAAAGATTTTCCCATTTTATTTTATGCTAAAGGGCCCTAAAACCTTGCTGGTGGGCACTTTGTGAAAGGAAAAGAGGGGAAAAAGCACAAATGATGGACTTTTTGCTGGGAATCTCCAGAGTCCAGCACTACCAGGATACTCTGAGGAGTAGTGAGCAGCCAGGAGGATCCAAACTTCTGCTCACAGTGCCAAGGAAAAAATAACAGGAGGCAACAGTAGGAGAGTAAAACACCACCTGCATTTCCCTGCCAGGAGTTCTGTGGATGGAAATTAAAAACATTTGCAGGAGCTGCATAAATACCACAAAGTTCTTCATTTTTAGGAGCTAAAATCGGCCCCGTAGTGCTGTTGCATGACTGGAAATATTTCTGCCAGGCACTTTTCCTGAGAGTTGCATGGTTTTTTTTGTGAGGAGAAAAGCTTTTCATCTGCCACATAATTCAGGTTTATATTAAGGCACGTGGGTACAGATTGCTTCAAACTTATTGGTACTTGGAATATTCTGTCCCTCACTGAAATACTTTGATTATTCTTTGCTTAAAATAACCCGAGTGGGATTTTATTTCTTTGTTTTAGCAAACCAGAATGAATGATTTGCACTGCCTGAATTTAGACACTTGGACTTGGTCTGGAAGGTAAGATTGCCTTTTTAACACTTAAAAAACCTGAATTTAGAAGATGGAAAGGGATTGTTAAATAGTTCCAGAGCTATTCCTGCAGCTTTTCCAAGAGGAGAACGAGAGTTTGGGGATTTTTAACAGCTGCTGGATTGGGATTTCAATTGAATTGAATTTGCTAGTGGTTACTAAACTTTTCCTGCTCTGCACCAGAGCATTGATGGTGCTGTTAAAAGCACAGCATGGAGTGATTTAACACCCTCCTTTTCACGTTTATCCAGATGGAATTCCAGCTTTTAGGGCTTTTTGTGAAGGCTGCCTTTGCTGGCTGTAGTTGGACTAATTACAGCACACAAATTGGGCAAAAGTCTCTTCCATGAAAGGCCAGGAAATGTTAAAAAAAATGAAGATTTTTCCAAAATTTCAGTTATTTCTATATTGTGCTCGTGAGACTTATCCATGATTTAGTATAGTGTATATATATATATAAAAATATTTATATATTTATATATTGGATCACTGTAAATTTAGGAATCTTCTGTTCAGCTGTTGCAGCACCTCTGCAAAGAGTCTTTGAGAGCCTGAAAAAAAAAGAGATTTAAGACTAAAAAAAAAAAACTTAAGATATTGGGGAAAAAAAAAAGTTTTCACAAAGTCTGCTGCTGTTGGCACCTCACAGGAGATGAAGTGTTTGTATTTATTCATTCTTTCTTTCATGTCCTAATCACAAAAGGAGCCAATAATTATTAATTAATAAATAATGATTTTATTTACTAACCAGCCAAGTTTTTTTTCTTTCTTACTCAACTCTACACAGCTTTTTTAAGGAATTGCATCATGTGAACCTGCTAAGGCAGGATTATCATCCAGCAGGAGATTGCAAAATTCATTTCAGCTGCCACTACCCAGAAGTTGCTTTCCCTGCCTTGAGCTCTACTAAATTCTCATTCAATATTTGGTTATTTCTGGTACTGGGCTCATTCCTCGTGCATGAAAATTGAAATTTTGATTTTTTTTTTAACCATCAAAGCCCCTTGGCTAATTTTAGAAGCTTCTTTTCTTCACTTGGATTCCAACAAATACTGTACCTTGGCTTTGAGTGCCAAATTTAGCAGGGCACTTTTGCAATCCCTGTTTAATTGTCTCTGATAAACTGGTTTTTTTTGGGATATCAGGATCTTTACTGGTCACATTCTCAAGCAAACCCGACTGAAATAAAATCAAATTTCAACGCAGCTCAGCTGAAATAGATTTCAACCCTGTATTTTTTTAACATGAGATTTTTTACCAATAATAAACCTCCATCTGTTTTGTGCATTTTCAGCAGCGTTTGAAAATTTGGGATTTTTGTTTCTTTGTTTCACTCAGGATTAATATCAGTGGAGAGAAACCCAGAGATCGTTCCTGGCACACCCTGACCCCCATAGGGGATGACAGACTTTTCCTTTTTGGTGGACTAAGCTCTGATAATGTTCCTTTGAGTGAGTAATTCAGAGTAATTTAAGTAATTACAACTTTCTGGTGCATTTCAGATCAAACAAACAGGGCGTGGGATAGTTCAGAGGAGCTGCTTTTGTACAAAAGGCAGCTTGTTCTGAAATTAGCAAAAATTATTGTAAGATAAATAATCATTTCCCAGATAAATCCACTGGGAGGAGGTGATTTTCTCTTCAAAAATTCCAGATTTCAGCGCAGTGAGGGGTCCTGGGACAACACAAAATCACAAAGAGTGAAAAGATGCAGCTTCATGAAGTTCTGATATTACTGCTGCCTAAATAAACGTGGTCTAAGAGCTGTTTGTGTGAAGAAAAAGAGATTTTTTCCTGTCCCCAAACCCCCTTTAATGAGTGTTCTCACCCTGCAGGTGATGGTTGGATCCACAGCATCGCAACAAACGGCTGGAAGCAGCTCACCCATCTGCCCAAGAGCAGGCCCAGGTACAGAAACACAAATCCTGCCTGCTGAAAGGGAAGGAGTTTTTCCCAAATGAACCGATTTTTAAAGAGTATTTTTGCCTTTTTAATTGGTGGCTTTGATGCTTTTTTGCATGAAAAGATGTTTTTGTGGGGAAGGCTCTGCGTGTCCGACTGCCCCGGTGCTCTGGAGCCAAATTATGGTTTTAGAAACAAAACCATAAAAATTGGAGGGATGAATAACTGAGGAGAATAATAAAAGCTCATTAATATTTCTACATTATTAGAAACGGGGGAGGAGAGAAGCGTGAAAAAGTTGATGCCTGTTTCAGGGGTTCAAAAGTAAAATTTGAGTGTTAACCCAGTGTTGGAAGCATTACCTGTGTTTCTGAGTTAAAAACTACTGACCTGATTTGCTGTAGATAGAAATATTCAGATTTTCATTGAATTCATTCCCTGCATTCACCCAGGAACTCCAGCACAATTTTATATCTTTTTTTTTTATATACAAAAATGTCCAGTTCTGCTCTGCTCCCTGCCTTGTTACTGAAAATATCTTTAATTAATTTTCTTCCTGTTTTGTCCTGTTCTGAGCTGTCCTTTAAATACATCAACCAAACCAACTTTTCTGCTTTCTTACCCTTCCAACTCAGCCCTCAGCCTCCCCAAATATTTTCCTTTTATGATCAGTGATATTTTTATGAGCTTTAAGGACTGAGGAGTCTTTAAACACAGCCCAGCAGAAGCAGCCAGGGGTCTGTGCTCAGTTTTTTGAGTCTCCTAAACCTTCCCTGGGATGTGATTTTTTTTTTTTTTTTCCTGAGAAGGGCAGCAGAAACTTCCTGGCATTTGGGGCTTTGGGTTATAGGGTGAGAACCTTTCCTGGACTTAAATCTTTATAGAACTAAAGGATCTCCCCTGCCTCAACCAAAGCCCAAAACCTCCTGGACTTTTTCAGGAATTTTCGGGTTGGGAAGGGACCTCTGGAGATCCTCCAGTCCAACCCCCTGCCAAGGCAGGGTCACCTGGAGCAGGGGACACAGGGGATGGCTCCTGGAAATGTGACTCTAAAAGGAACCACACCAAAAATCAGTCCATGCATTGAACTGCTTAAGGGTCAAGTATTTGCTCCATAATTTTATTTTCTGCAGGATCTCTGCAGCTGGAAAAGCTTTAAATCAGTTGGGTTGCTCTTCAAATGCAGAGCATTAAATACAGCAGTGTGTACTTCCCTTATATATTTATTTTGTAATAAAATCAGTTAGTGTCTTTTGCTTCTGCAACTCTTGATTCCCTGCCTGAATTCTGTAGAGAATAATTTCCTTCAACCTCCAGTTTTCAGCAATTTCTTAAAAATTGCCTTCACAGGTGATCCTGAATTGGTAGAAAACACTGTTCCTCTCTCTGTCCATCAGTCTGACTTCAGCCAACATTTTACCTGAGAACAAACTGGTTTCATTCCTGGCTTCCCAATGTTTTCCCTTCCCGTGTAATGCTGTAGCTGGAAGAGCCCTGTGTGATTTCAATAACGTGCTTTGTTAGAATGTTTAGGTGATAAGTTAGAGAGCAGCCCATGGGAGGACAGAAACTCTCAGGCAGTAGGAAAAGCTTCAGGTTGCGAGCTAGGATGTCACCAGAGTCCAGGCAGGAAAGGCTTCCCAGTGTTCTCCGTGACCAAGCCCAGAGTTTCCCTAATGCAGAGCAGGCAGAGACAGATCTGTCCACAGGTATGAGGAAGGGAAAAGGTGAGGAACCTCCTAAGGACTTGATGTGAAGGGAGAAAGAAAGCGGGGACGTTGATTTCTTGATTTTTTTATTTTAAATGAAACTTCAGCCGTGCTTTTGGGTTTGGTTCCGTAGCTCTAAAGTCCATCAGCAGCTGTGATAGAGCAGAAAAATCTGATTGGGAAAAATTAATTTTCCCCTCCTCAGGGGTGGCTGCTGAAAGGACAGGATCTTCCTGAAAGATTATAAAGTCAGGCTTTGCTTTGCTTTTTCTCATCTAAAACTTCCCTGGTGTGATGGAAGTTACTGACTCCCAGAAAGTGATGCCAGCAATCTGGGGGAAGGGTAAGACTGGAACAGCAAAACTGGAGCTCCAAGTGCTCAGGGATCTGTGTCAGCACTGAGAAACATCCCCCCCCCCCACCAGAAAATTGTACTTCTGAGCCAAAGGAAGTGGGAAATTGCAAAAGGAAAAGCTTGGTTTGTAGAGTTGCCTGGAAATTTTCCACTGTGGTGATAAGTGAGGCAAAGTTTCTATGCCCAGTGTAGAGAAAATATTGGTCTGTATGAAAATAACTGTCATGAGGTGGGGAGTCACATTGCTCTCTTAGTTTCTATTATTAAATAAAGATGAAATCTATTTGAAGGTGTTATTTTTTTACCTCTGAAATAATGGCTTTGTCTTGCTGCTAACACACAGATCTTTGTTTTCTTGGCACCGATTGTGTCTCTGCTTTGATTTCCAGGTTGTGGCACACAGCCTGCCTTGGGCAGGAGGGAGAAGTGATGGTGTTTGGGGGCAGCAAAGATGATTTGCTTTTTCTGGACACGGTCAGTAAACTGCACGAGAAATGTCATCACTGGGATCGTTATCATTGATAGAAAATCCTGGAATGGTTTGACTTGGGAGGGATCTCAAAGTTCATTTCATCCCTGCCGTGGGCAGGAATGATTTCCACCATCCCAGGTTGCTCCAAGCATCAGCCAACCTGGCCTGGGACACTTCAACAGATGGGGAATCCAAAACCTCTGAGCAAATAAATTAATAAATATATTGATAGATAGGATTTTAATTGAAAAACAAACAAACAAAACAAAAAAAAACCCCACCAGATTGAGTTTGGTTCAAGCAATTTGCTCCTATTGAGAACTGAAACCATCACAAATTACACACCACTGAGGAAATGATTATAATTTACACACCACAGATTAGAAATTAATTATAATTTACACACCACCGATTCCACTGAGGAATCCCCACCTGAGGCTTTCTTGACTGACAGAAGAAAAAGGAATTTGTAATTCAGATTCCTTTTAAATAGCTGGTCAAATGGAATATTTCTAAATCATGCACGTGGTAATAAATGTGACATTCCTGGAGAACGTTGCTGAGGTAGAGCAGTTGTTTGCCATTCTCATGTTCTTTTTTTTTTTTCTCTCTTGGTCAGGGTCACTGCAGTGACTTGTTGATATTTCAGACTCAGCCTTATTCCCTGCTCAGGTGAGTTGAAATCCCCAATCCCAGAGTGGTTTTAGGTTGGGATGAGCTTTAAATCCCGTTGTTCCATGGACAGGGCCACCCCCACGCTCCCAGGTTATTGTTTGTACTCCTACAAAAAATGGGGTAAAATACCAAATTACCCCCTCAGGAAATCCTTGAACCCTTCAACTTTAATCACTGGTGCTGTGTAATTAACTCCCTGCACCTGTAATTAACACCTGGCATGAACACACCTCACCAGCTGACCTTTGTTAGAATAAAACCCATTTGCTTCAATGTTTTAATTTTTTTTTTTTCCTATTTCCCTTCCTCAGGCTGTGTCTTGACTGCATTGGGAAGAACTCAGCTCTCTTGGAGAACCACATTCCCTGCTTGCCAGCCAAACTCCTGCAAGAAGTGCTGAAAAAAATCACTTTTTGGGCTGCCATGACCCACAGGCAGGAGAGGAAAGCTGAGACTGAGAGACAAAACCAGCTGCACTCCACATGAAGCAGGATTGGGAAAAATGAATTTCTGGGACACCTCAGAGTGCTTTGTTCAGGAACTTTGCTGCTCTTCCACTGCAGCTCTGTGTTCAGCTGGCTTTCTGAGGGAAGTTTAGCAACAAATCCTTTTTTTTTTTTAATAGGAATCTCTGGTTTCCTACCTTAAGGAAAACTGATACAATTTCATTTCTAGCTAATTTTTCACCTCTGCTGTCCTGGTTTTGACCACACAGCCCTCACAAGTTTTTTTTGTTCTTTTGGAAGGGGACGTGATCCATTTCATGGTTTAAATCTAAAAATCCTCCTTGGCCTTAATCCCCATCAACCTTCCCAAAAAACAAACAAAAAACAAAAGATAAATTCAGCTCGGTGTCTTGAGGATTTTCTCACTTTGTCAGTCTTAAAAGTAACAAATTTACCACCACCAAATCTTGATTCCACCCAGGCTCTGACCAAAATCCAACCGTGGAGCCCCCACGCCTCACGCTCCGAGGAGGAAAATCCATCAGGGAATTGTGGAATTTTCTTGGAATTAAAAAAGGGAGCAGCATCACCTGGTCTCTATAGGAAAACTTCAGTTCATCCCCTGGTTTTACTGTTCCTGTCATCAGGAAATCCTTTGGGAAATAAGTTGTATATTGTATTTTGGATGTGCAAAGTTTATATTTCATTCTTGTTAAAGAACGACGACGAAGTTGCTTATTTATTGTTTAAAAACAACCAAAAAAAGGAAGCAAATGTAGGACTGGTTATTTTTCTGTTCCAGATCTTTCGTTAACAGGAGCACGGTCATTAAAATTTTATAGAGAGTTGAATCAAGAGGCCTTTGGACACGTTTTTGATGGGTTTAAAATCTGTAAAAAATTAATTATCTGGGGAAAAAAGAAAAAAAAAAAAGAGGTTTGGGGGCAGCAAATTCATTTCTAAAAGGAAATTTTATGACTGGTTATTTTAACAGTGTGCTGAACTCCCCTCCTTTTTTGGGGAGGGGGAGTTCAGATGCCCCCCTGAACCCCAAAATATGATTTAGGTGGGCTCAGGTGCCCAAAATGTTTGATTCTGGGGTTGGGGATTGGCTGGTGAGATTAAGATACCTCCAAGATTAAGTTCCAGGGGCCTCAGGTGCCCCCAGGATTCTTTTATTGGGTTCAAGTGCCCCAAGGTTAATATGCGGGAGGTTGAGCGTGTCCCCATGCTTAATTTGGGATTTCAGATGCCCCCAGTGGAATTGTTGGTTCAGCTGTGCCCATTGTGAATTTGGGGTTCAGGTGCCCTCAGGGTAATTTTTGGGGTTGATCAGGAGTTCCAACTTTAATTGGGGTGGCTCAAGTGCCCCAAATGTGAATTGAGGGGCTCCAGGTTGATGTTGGGAGGTTCAGATTGGCCCGGTGTAATTTGGGTGGTTCAGTGCACTGTGTAATTTTGGGGTGCCTGTGTGCCCCAGGGTGATTTTTGGGTAGTCCAGGTGCTCCCAGAGTCAACTTGTGGGGGGGTTCACGTGATTCAGGGGATTTTTGGGGTTATCAGTGCCCAGGTTCATTTAGGGTAGTCAGGGACTACCCTTTAGGGATTTTTGGGGTTATTCAGGTGCCCCAGGGCACATTCGCGGATTATCAGTGTCAGGTGTTAATTTTGGGGGGGTCATGTGCCTCAGGAGATTTTGGGATATCAGACAGTAGGGTGATTTCTGGGTTATTCAAACACCCTCGGGATGATTTTGGGATTATTCAAACACCTCAGGTGATTTGTGGGTATTCAGACACCTCAGGATGATTTTTGGGATTCTTCAGACACCCCCGGAGATTTGTGGAGTTATTAAACACCGCAGGATGATTTTTTGGATATTCATGACACCTAGGGGTGATGTCTGGGGTCTATTCAGAACCCTAGGAAGATTTTCGAGATTATTCAGCCTACCCTCAGGATGATTTCTGGGGTTATTCAGACACCTCGGGCTGATTCTGGTTATTCAGACACCCTCAGGCTGATTTTCGGGTATTCAATCACCGGGTTGATGTTGGCGGATTATTCAGACACCTAGGCTGAATTTTCGGATTATTCAGCCACCCTCGGTGTTTCGGGATTATCAGC
>CM031861.1:63027557-63049590 GCA_018697195.1 Certhia americana
ATGGAAGTGTAGCAGCTGGTTCTCTTCCTGTGCAGTGATAGAAATGCAGAGAAGGGGTAATACTGTAAAAAATATCACTTTATAAACTTCTTAACCATTTCTTAATTGTAAGACAATTGTGCTGTGTACACACCTTCACTGTATCCCAGCTTTTGGATGCTGAAACTCAGTGTCCATAACCCTGTTAGTGGTGGAAAAGGTGTTTGAGTCTGCACAAAAGGTGGGGATTTGTAAATCCATACTTCGTTCCAAATATTTTCAGTGCTCTACTTTTCAGCTAGGAAAAGAACTTTTCATTTATTACTATTTCTATACCAGCACGTGTTCATTTAAAGATGCTCTTTTTAACAGCAGACTTAAGCTTTAAGCTGAGTTTTAAAAAAATCTCTTTTATTTTTCCCAGTTCTACATGTTAAATGCCAGATCCACGGACAGAGTGCTGCAGTGGGTGAGAGTGGAGTGCCAGGGGGTGCCCCCCTCATCCAAGGACAAGTTGGGGGTGTGGGTGCACAAGAACAGGTGAGGCCCCAGGGAGGGCTCTGCTCTCTCTTGGCTTCCTCCTCCTCCTCCTCCTCCTCCCTGCAGTCACTGTGGGGCTGGCTGGAGAGGAGAAGGCTGCAGGGAGAGCTGAGAGCCCCTGGAGGGCCTGAAGGGGCTCCAGGAGAGCTGGAGAGGGACTGGGGACAAGGGATGGAGGGACAGGACACAGGGAATGGCTCCCACTGCCACAGGGCAGGGAGGGATGGGAGATTGGGAATTTGTGGCAGTGAGAGTGAGGAGGGGCTGGAATGGAATTCCCGGAGCAGCCTGGGACAGTGGGAAGTGTCCCTGCCCATCCAGGGGTGGCACTGGATGGGATTTAAGGTCCCTTCCCCCCCCCCAAAGCATTGTGGTGATTTTGGAGTTTAACCCTTGTGCTGCTTTGGCCACTCCATGCAGAGAACTCCCAGTTAGGATATTTACTGTGGGATTTGCTGCAGAGACTCAGGAAAGGTGGGAAAATCCTTTGTGTGTCCCTTCCAGCTGGGGAATTGCCCACAGTGCTGCTTTTTCAGGTCCTTGATGTGGGAATGAGCTCCTCATTAGCACACCTGATAGGATCAGCTTAGATGTGGATCCGTGCAGGGCTGCACTTGTGGGTGGTTAATTAGATTGTTTTCTGGCACTCCATAATCCTGTAGGAATTTCTGGCAAAGCCGTGCCAGTTCCTAACACTGGGGCTAAACCCCAAAGATAAAACGTGGAGATAATTCCTGTTTAAACTCCAGGAGAATTAGCCTGGCAAAGGCCAAAGTGCAGTGACCAGGCTGCAGATGAGGAAATGGAGAAAATCTTGGGATTCTGAGGCTGGCAACAACTCCAGAGGGATTTAATGGGGTGGGAGTGTCAGTGGGGTGACAAACAGAGCCCCACACCTGGAAAACCAAAGGAGCTTCCCTGGTTTCTATTTAAATATAAATTTATATTTATATTTTTATAATAACAGATGTGACAGAATTTCTCACAGCTCTTGATCCATGTTTTCCTCCAGGCTGATATTTTTTGGAGGCTATGGCTATTTTCCTGAAGGGAAACAACGTGGAACGTTTGAATTTGATGAAACCTCTTTTTGGGTATGTAACTCTGGAAACCATTTCTGGTTCAGCTTTTAATATTTCATCAGTGCTTGTTAAAACTTGGTGTTTCTTTATGTTTGGGTTTTTTTTTTTTTGAAGAATTCAGGTCTTCCTAGAGGGTGGAACGACCACGTGCACATTCTGGACCTTGAAACTTTCACTTGGAGCCAGCCTATAACTACGGTAATTAATGGTTTGCTGTCAGATAATTAAGTCTCAGCTCAGTAATGTTATTTAGGAGTGTTCTTGGAGCCGTTTCCACTGAATTTAAACCATTCATTGGGACAGATCCGCTCTACAAAAAGAGGAAATTGGGGAAATTTGCTTTTTGTTTTGATCTGTCCTCATCTGTTTTTTCTCCTGTCGCTTGCTTTGGTCGATGCTGCGGCTGCCTTGTGCTCTCAGGGAGCTCAGCACAGTGCAGGGTGTGCTTTGCTGTCACCCCCTGGGTGGTCAGGAGACAATTAAACCCTGCTAATTGCAATCACCCACATTTGGAGTGTCCCAGGAGCCTTCAGGAACAGGGAAGTGGGTGCTGTTGCCACAGGGTTGGAGGAAATGAAAGATGAGACGAGGAACTCCAGCTTGCCAAAGAATTGCTCTGATTACTTCATACGGGTCTCAAGTAGTTCAGAAACTCAAGAAAAATGGTGTTTAATGGAACCCCAGAAGAGTTTGGGTGGGGAGGGACATTAAAACTCATCCAGTTCCACTCCTGCCATGGCAGGGACACCTTCCACCATGCCAGGTTGCTCCAAGCCCTGTCCAGCCTGGCCTTGGACACCTTCATGATTTACAAATTTAAGGATTTATTATGTCACTGTCTCATTTACAGTCTGTCTTCTGTGGCTAAAACCAAGCAAAATTTACCCACTTCCAAGAGGGCAAAAAACAAACCCCATTTTTAATGAGTTCTCTGATCTTCCATCCATCAAAAAACCCCAAGCCTTGCACACAGGATGATTTACTGGCTGTGTTTTTTCACTCTGTTCCTTGCTGCCTTTAAATCTGAGTTGAGCTGAGCCTCTCCTGTCTCGGTGACAATCTGGGCTCTGATTTGTGCTGTCCCTTGTCCCTTGCCAGGGGAAGACCCCATCCCCTCGAGCTGCTCACGCCTGTGCCACCGTTGGGAACAGGGGTTACGTGTTTGGAGGCAGATACAGGGTAAGCCCAGCCCTGGTTTTAACCCCTTTTTAACCCAAAGCTCCTCAGGAGATCTGAACCAGGCTCTGCTCTCTTGTAGGAATCCAGAATGAACGACTTTTACTACCTGAACCTGGACACGTGGGAGTGGAACGAAATGTGGGTGCTCAGACTTGATCCCCCTGAAAGAAATCCTTTATGCCTAGACAAATGAAAATTGTCCTTGGGTCGCTGCAGTGTCCTGCAGGGATCTGATAAACAGAGCTGGAAAGATTTTGCTGTGCCTGTTGGTGATTTTGGGGTGTTTTTATTGCAATCCAGACTCACCCAAGGCGTTTGCCCCGTCGGTCGATCCTGGCATTCCTTAACACCCATCTCCTCGGATCACCTCTTCCTCTTTGGAGGATTCACCACGGACAAGCAGCCCCTGAGTAAGTCATTCCAAAGGGATTTGGTGCTCTGGAGCAGCAGTGCACAGGAGCTGGAATGATTGCCTTGAATTCCTTCTGAATTCCTCCCGTGTGCTCCAGCTCCTCATTCCATAGAGCAGGAATTGCTGAGGGTGTGGAGACACCAGAATTTCCAGCAATTCATCTCTCTAAAAGTGTAAATTGCAATTAGTGACAGCTTTGCAATTCTCCACCTTCACCCCCATAAATCTCTGTTCCATTAAACACCTGCTGTCAAACAGGAGCCAGTGCTGGATAAGGTTTTTCCTAAAATATTTGATTTATCTAAGAACAGGAATGGGATGTGCTACACCAGAGTATTACAGAACTGACAGAATCCTGTTTTTTTTGTCTGGGATTTTATTTGTTTTCAGGTGATGCCTGGATTTATTGCATCAGCAAGAACGAGTGGGTACAGTTTGAACATAACTACTCTGAAAAACCAAGGTATGGCAGACAATTCCCTGGAAATTTGGTACTAAAGGGGTGTGGCTGTCAGAGAGGACACTCTGCTTCCTCCTCCCTGCTCTCCTTTTCCACATGGCCCAGAGGTGCTGCTTGTTGGGAGCTCCCAGCATTCCAGCTGAGGGCCACACAGGGCAGGCAGCCTGGGAAACAGCAGGAAACAGGATTTAGGGTTTGGTGTCGGGGTTTAGGGTTTGATCTCAGGGTTTAGGGTTGGATCTGGCTGCAGAGGAGCTGCCAGCAGAGCTAACTGGCAGCAGTGTCCTTGCTCTGCCACCAACCAGGCACGGGCTGGTGTCACCAAAATCCTGCCAGAGGCTCATCCTGTGCCCACCCGGGGATGTTCTTGGGTTCCTGCTGAGGGTGTTGGAGGTGGAGATGTGCAGTTTGAAGCCCCAAAACCTCTGTGATGCACGAGTGTGGCATGGAAAAACACAAATCTTCCTCCCTCTGGTTTGGGAAGTGATCTGAGCCAGGTTAAGGAGTTAAAGCACTGATGCTTCCTGGGTTTCTCCCTTTGGCCTGGCTGGGATTTTGGGTTCATGCAGAGCTGGGATTTGGGGTTCACGCAGAGCTGGGATTTTGGGTTCATGCAGGGCTGGGATTTTGGGTTCATGCAGGGCTGGGATTTTGGGGTTCATGCAGGGCTGGGATTTTGGGGTTCATGCAGGGCTGGGATTTGGGGTTCATGCACTGCTGGGATTTGGGGTTCATGCAGGGCTGGGATTTGGGGTTCATGCAGAGCTGGGATTTGGGGTTCATGCAGGGCTGGGATTTGGGGTTCATGCAGAGCTGGGATTTGGGGTTCATGCAGGGCTGTTTTCTCTTCCCAGGCTGTGGCACACGGCCTGTGCCAGCGAGGAGGGTGAGGTGATCATCTTTGGGGGCTGTGCCAACAACCTTCTGGCCCATTCCAAAGCTGTGAGTTGGTTTTGAGCTTCCCCTTCCCACGGGATCTGCAGTGCTGGATCTCCTGGGGATCCCAAAGGTTCACAGACAGAGCCTGAGAGGGGAATGCTCTGCTCCTGCCCAGAGTCCCTCAGTGCAGATATCTCAAGGCTTGGAAGCCTGAAGGTTTCCTGTGCCCAGGGCAGGGTGGAATGGGATGAGCTTTCAGCTCCTTGCAGCCCAATTCCCTGAATCCCTGATGGTGTGAGCCTGGGCTGCTTTGGCTCCTGCTGAGATCCCACAGCACCAATTCTCTGTCTCTGTCTCTCTCCCACCCTCCAGGCTCACAGCAATGAAATCCTTGTGTTCTCCCTACAACCAAGATCTCTTGTAAGGTAAGAGAGAGCAAAACTTCAGCGTGGAACTGGTGTGTCCCAGCTCAGCTGGCAGGAGGAAATTCCTGGGACGGGGGAGGAGGGCCTGGCATGGCTGTGGCTGGATCCCTGAAGTGTCCAAGGCCAGGTTGGAGTATTCTGGGATGCTGCAAGGTGTCCCTGCCTGTGGAAAAAGGGTGGAATGGGATGGCATTTAAGGTCCTTCCAAGCCAAACCATCCTGGGATTCTAAGACAAGCGGGGCAGGGTTCATGTTCCTAAAACACCAGAAAACCTTTTGTGCCTCTCCAGAGCGGCAGGCAGGGCTGAAAACGGGGGATTCACCCCCTGAGCACCTTTAGCCCTGCTGTAAGGCACCAACTCCCTGCTGACAGCAGCTCTGTTGTCTCCAGGCTGTGCCTCGAGGCCGTGATTTGCTTCAAGGAGATTCTGGCCAGCTCCTGGCACTGCCTGCCCAAGCACCTGCTGCACAGCGTGAACCAGCGCTTCGGCAGCAACAACACCTCGGGCTCCTGAGCCCGCCCTGGGGGCACCAGCCAAGCTCTGTGCTCACCCCCTGTCTGTAGGTAGTCGCTTCTCGCCCTCCCGTGCATGTGAATGGCCTAGAGAAGAACTTATTTTTGTGTGAGATGTTCCAATAAATGTATTTAATGCCAGAGGAGACGAGCCTGAGCTTCAAGCTGCAACCAGGTCTGGGGGTTGTGCACCCTCGAGGGGGTGATGGTGACCCCCAGAGAGGGGAGGGAATGTCCGTGGGGACAGGAGCTGGGAATGCTGAGCACACCAGGGCTCTGGAGTGTTGCTTTAGTGGGGGCTGCAGGTCGTGTTTAGTCCACAGCTGCTAAAGGTCAGAGGAGCAGGAGCTGGAAGTTGTCCTGTTGTCGGTCGAGTAACTGTCGTAAACCTTGAGATGTTTTTAAAGCACCACTACTCTCTGCTTGGCTGTAGTTTGGTTTGGTTGGGGTTTTGTTTTTTTTTTTTTTAATTTTTCTGTTGTGGAACTTCAGTTGTGAACCTTAGGTAGCAGATATTCTGCCCTGTGAGTGTAACTGAGAGTGCTTGTGCCTGTTCCCAGCCCTGTGGAGCTCCCCCTGCACCCGGAGCAGCCCCAGGGATGGCTCCTGGCTGCAGGGACAGGGACAGGGACAGCCCTGCCCTGGCTGTCCCAGCTCTGTGGGGACACAGGGGACAGGGCCAGGCCGTGCTGCTGTGGGGAAAGGGGGGAATCATGTTTTAAGCTGTCTTCAAAAAAAAAGAATTAAAAACGTTGACTTCTAGACCAATTCCTGTGCTGTAATTCCTGAGAGATCCCAAGGATTTCTCCTGACTCCCAGCCCTGCTCTTCCTGCTCTCCACAGGCTTCTGGCACAGCTGGGCTGGGGGGATCTGGGTCTGCACCTTCCCTCTCTCCACAGCCAGGGAATTCCACAATTCCACCTTTCCCAAGGAAGCATTCTCACTGGAACTGCCCTTCTGGAGGCTCTGGAACTGAACACCCTGGAGTTTTCCTGCCCCAAATTCCAAAGCTTTTGCCCAGTGGTGGGGAAGGAGCGCTCAAAACAGAGAAGCAGCAGCAGGGAGGGACATTCCTGCCCAAATTCCAGCAATTTACTTCCACATTTATCTGCATTTGCATCAGAGTCCAGCAAAACCACCAGGAATGCAGGTCCTGGGTGCTGGAGTTCAGTCCTGGTGTGGGTCTGTGTCCATCTGTCCCAGCACCCCCGGCATGGAATCACTTCTTCTTCATGTTCTGGAGGTGAGGTGCAGACACTTTCACCTTCCCAGGAATATTTCTTGACAAATCGGTGTCCTAGGAAACATGGAAGAGGAGAAAATGACCACAGCAGGAATCTGTGATCCCTTTCTGATCCCTGGCCTTGGCCCTGGGGAGCACCTGGCTGGGAGAGAGGGGCACAGGAGCCCCTGGCTCCAGGAATTCCCCTTCCCAAACCCAGAGGGTTTCTTAGAAGATGCTGCTTTTGGCAGGTGAGTGACAAATGCAGAAACAAAAGGTCCTGAGGCTCAGTTCCCAGCTTAGGCAGCACAGCTTTCCCAGAGAAGCTGGGAAGTTCCAAGGCCAGGCTGGACATCAGGGTTTGGAGCAGCCTGGGATGGTGGAAGGTGTCCCTGCCCATCCCACCCCAAACCACCGAGCACTCTCTGACCTTCCCCAGGAGTACTGACAAACTCCATTCCAAAAAAACCCAACTGCACACTCGGTTTTGGCAGCATTTCCTCCCCAAATGGCACTTGGGGACATTCTGCTGCTGCTCTGCAGAGAAATCCTCACCTTCACACTACGGAACAGGTCCTTCTCTCGGGCACTGGCTTCTTTGGACTGCATAAAATTGTGCAAGGCAATCTTGGCAGCTGGAAAAACACAGGGAAGAGTGAAACAGCCTGGAAAAAAACCACTCTGGCTTCAGCAGGGAAGGATTGAGGGCTCTCAGACCATACCTTTGCCCTTCTTCTGGGTGCCCGGAGTCAGTTTGACTTTATACCTGCCCAAAGGAAAGGTTTCTGTGAATAAAACAAATCCCCACAAAACAATGTCCCCACATCCCCTCCCAGGAAGGAGCTGCCACTCACTTGTAGTTGGTCATGGCTGTGTAGGGAGCACAGATGGGGACAGCAAAGAGCAGGATGTCCTCGGGATGGGGCTGCCCAGTCAGGGAATCCAGCAGGGCCTCGCTGTCCTGGGAGATAAAGAACAGCACTGGGACCATTCCCTGTGCTCAGCTTTCCCTGGATTCACAGAACAACACTGGGACCATTCCCTGTGCTCAGCTTTCCCTGGATTCACAGAACAGCACTGGGACCATTCCCTGTGCTCAGCTTTCCCTCTGGAATCACAGAACACTGGGACCATTCCCTGTGCTCAGCTTTCCCTGGAATCACAGGCAGGAGGTGGGAACAGGCAGCCTTTAATGTCCTTTCCATCCCAAACCATTCCATGGTTCCATGAGCATTTCACTGCCATGGAATTCCCAAGCCAGGACTGGGAACTGATCCTATTTCATCACCAAAATCCCATCTTTGGCTGGATTTTGCTTTTGGGCCTCCCAAAGCTTCCCCCAGCAGCCACTGTTATCTTCCTCCATTAAGGAATTTAAAGGAATTCACTTATTGCCAGCCCTGGGCAACACCCACAGCCTGTAATTACAGTAATTAGAGAAAAGTTTACAGCAATTTTATATGTAAATAAACTTCCAAACTAAAGAACAACCTGCACTGCTCACTGTGTCATCCTCCAGCCCAGAGCCACCAAGGCAAAAGCCAAGAGGCAGCTCTGGGTTTATGGAGGATGTGGAGATGAGCAGGGAAAGCAGAAAAGGAGGTTGATTTTTAAAAATACAATTAAGGTGGGTTCAGATCATCCTGGAGGGCTCCCACATGTGCCAGTCCCAGCAGGAAAACACAGAACTGAGCATTGATTTACCTCCAGTCCTGGCTGCTCCTGGTCCTGCTCCTCCTGCACAGAGAGAGAACACATCAGAAACCACAGAAGCCAAAGAAATTCTTTAATCAGCAGGCCCCAGAAAACCCCATTCTCCCTGCAAAGAGAACTGAACTCGTTTCACAGCCAAGGTAAGAGCAGCACTTGGCCGTGGGTGGGAGGGTGGAGTGTTTCTTTCCAACCTCGAATTTGCCTGGCACACGCCGAGCTGGGAGGAGGGAGATGGGACTGGGAGACACCAAATCCCAGTAACAGGGCTGGGATGGGGCTGGGAGACACCAAATCCCAATAACAGGGATGGGATGGGACTGGGAGACACCAAATCCCAATAACAGGGCTGGGATGGGACTGAGAGACACCAAATCCCAACCCCAGGGCTGGGAGCTCGGTTAGAGCCCAGCTGAGGGGGAGGTGTTGGATGAACGGGATCCTCGGGACTGCTGTGAGCCCCAGTTCTGGCTGTGCTGGGAACAGCATGAGCACAGGGATTGCTGCAGGGCTCTGGGAATGCACTGGGAATGCACTGGGATCCCTGAGCCCTGGCAACAGACACAGAGCTCTCCACAGTGCCCAGAATCCCTGGGGAGCTGCTCAACCTCCCGGGTGGGAGAGCAAACAGAGCCAGGAGAGCCCCAGCAAGGGTCAGACACACGGACAGAGGACAGGAGAGAGCTGCTCCTTTCCCATTCTCACCCTGTTCCTCACTTTCCCATCCCACTCCTCACCTTCTCCTCCTGCAGCTCATCCAGGGCTGGCTCCTGTGCCTCGTGCAGCAGAATTCCTGCTGGCAGGGTTTCCTTGCCCCCTCCGGCCGCACGACGCAGGGGTTTGCTTTTCTGCTGTTGCTTCTTTGCTGCCTCTTCTTTTGTTTTCCCCTTCTTCCCTTTTTTCCCTTTGTCCTCCTTGTTGGAGCCTGCAGACTGTGGTGACACAGGGTGTCAGGGCTGGAGAGCAGAGCCACCACACCCTGGGGAAGGGCACAGGTCCTCCCTCACCCCCAGGAGCTTCATGATGAGCTCCCGATCCTCCTCGTCCTGGTCCCTGTACTTCTCTTTCATTTTCTTCATTTTACTCTGCAGGAGGAAACACCAACAGCTTCAGAAATGACAACTTGTAGCATTTCTGCAACCACAGATGCTGACCCCACGTGCTCTTTCCTCCCCAGTATCCCAAACTCTTTCAAAGAATACACCAGGGACTGGTCCCAGTGAGCCGATCCCACCACCATCATCCTGACACCACTCAAAGCACCACCACGAGCCTAAAACCACCAGGCAGCCCTGGAAATCTGGGAAATCTGGGATTTCTGTCCGTGCTTCCATTCCAACAGCTGAACCCAAGGATGCCCCTGGTCCCTGCCCACCTTCTGGCCCCGCTTGATGGGCTGAGGGGCTGCAGCAGCCTTGTGGCTGTTGGGAGCAGCTGGAGCTTGGGGTTCTGTCTCCATCTCCTTCTGCTTCTCCTCAGACAGCTCCGTGCTCTCAGAGTTGTTCTGCTGCTTCTTTTTCTTCATTTCTCTAAGGAGAACAATCCCAACGTCCTCGTTTGTTGTGATGACAGAGGCTGCTGCTCTCCTGACAGCATTCCCATCCTGTTTCCCTGTCACAGGGATCCAGAGCAACACTGGAAACAACCCCTGCTCAGAAAATCCTCTCCAGTCCAGGAGTAAAACTGTTCCTAGCCAACATTCCCAAAGGACAGGAGCAACACCTCACCCTGGAAATGCAGGATGGATAATGGGCATGGATCAGCTCAGGCTGGCAGTGGGTACAGATGTGCCTGTGCCCAGGGAATGAGGAGGGAATGGAGAAGAGGAATTTGCCCACAGCTGCCCCTGGATCCCTGGAAATGTCCCAGGCCAGGTTGGACAGGGCTTGGAGCAGCCTGGGACAGTGGGATGTGTCCCTGCCCATGGCAGAGGGTGGAATGGGATGGGATTTAAGGTCCCTTCCAACCCAAACCATCCAGGGACTCTGGAATTCCCTGGAACAGCCCCTGGCTCTCACCTCCTCTCCTTGGCAGAGAGATGCCTCCGGCCCTGGGCCCTGCTGTCACCCTGAGGAGGGAAAGGCACTTTAGGGCAGATCCTGCCCAGCAGCTCCCACTGCTCTGGGCCATCCATCAGAGCTGGGACCTTACCAAGCTGGGCTCTTCCTCTTTGGGAATGATTTTCTGCAGGGATCTGTGGGGAGATGGAAAAGGAGCTCATCAGCAGATGTAGGGCAGCTCACACCAAACTTGGGCAGCTTGGTTGTGACCTTCAGCTTTCTAGAGCTTGGCAATCCCAGCTTTGGTGACTGGAAAAGGCAGAAATACTGGGATTCCCTTTAGGAAACAGTCTCAGCTCCCCTCAGGCACACAGCCCCAAGAGCACCCACCCAATCCTGCTCCTTGCACCCTCCAAGGAGTGCCACTTCCAGGGACAGCAGGGCTGTCCCAGCCTGGCACAGCAGAGGCAGCTCAGGGCTCAGTTTCTCAGCTGTGAGCAGCCCTAAAAGGAAACTGAGGCAGCATTCCCACTGCTGAGCATGGAAAGAAGGGATGGAAATGCAGCCCAGCCTTGTCCTGGCAGTGTTTTAGGAGACCCTCGGGTGCCCCCAGCTGCTGCTTCTCTCACCTCTGGGACTGAAGGTGTGACAGGTCGATTGTGGTGTCTGGATAATTCACCTCTTCCTCCTTCACTTCCCTCTCAGGCTCCAGATGTTCCTCCTCAGATTCTCCCTCATCCTCCTCAGAGTCAGCCTCTGGAGCAGGAGGGTTCCTTCCTCCCTGCTCCAGCTCAGCAACACCCTCCTCATGGCTCCTCTCAGCTGTGGCTTCCACATCCTCTGGAGCTTCCACATCCTCTGGAGCTTCCACATCCTCTGGAGCTTCCTCCCCATCAGCTTTTTCCTCCTCACTGCTGCTGTCTCCTCCATCTGGGGCACCCAGGGCAGGAAAATATAGAAACACCAAACTGATCCACCTTCCCAGGATGGTTTGGGTTGGAAGGGACATTAAAGCTCTTCAGTTATAACTCCTTGCCATGTGCAAGGACACCTTCCACCATCCCAGGGTGCTCCAAGCCCTGTCCAACCTGGCCTTGGACACTTCCAGGGATCCAGGGGCACCCACAGCTGCTCTGGGCACCCTGTCCCAGCACCTTCCCACCCTCCCAGCCAGGAATTCCATCCCAATATCCCCTCCAGCCCTGCCCTCTGGCAGTGATCCAAACTCTGGGATTGCCCAGACCCTGAAGGTTCCCCCCCAGCACCCAGTCCCTCCCACTGTACCTAAAAGCTCCACCTCCTCAGCCACCAGCTCACTGGCACTGCTGGAAACCGTGTCCAGATCCTCATCCTGCACTTTGACCTTCCTCTCCTCCCGGTGTCTCCAGACACAGCTTTCATCCACCTGGGAACAAGGAGCCTCTGTGTCAGGCCTGGTGACATTCACACAACACCTCACTCAGCTTTTTCTTCCCTTTTTGCCACCAAAAGGCGAGAAAATGAAAGCAGACCCGAGTGTGCCCAGCTCAGAAGTCAGGGTGACACACAGAGCTGCGTTCCCAGATTCCCTGAACAGAGCTGGGATAACAACCCTGGCAGAGGCAGGAAGGTGCACAGTCTGTTTGGAATGCACACAGTGCTGAGATGGAAATGAAAGCAGAGTCATTATCAGCAAGAAGCCTTTTATGGGATTTGTCCCAGTGGGAAAAGAAGGAATTGGGAATACACTGATAAGCAAGATGCAGAAAATAAGCCTCCTGCAGCTGAAAGCAAATTGCAAAAGCCAGCAGGAGCTGCATGGGAAAAGCTGTACCTTAAATAAGAAGCTGAAGCCCATCATCAGATAGGAAGGTGGAAGGAAATTCTTTTTCCCTGAAAAACAAAGGGAGAGTCTCACGAGGAGGTTTAGCAGCCATGCTGCAGGATGTACTTCAAAATTCATTTTTATTAGAGGCTTTAGGCTACCAAAAAATTACACTGGGGCTTATTTTCTCTCTGGGATGAGAACAGGAGAGCTCAAAAGCAGCTGAGTTAATGAACTTCTGCCCAGGGCTCAGCTCAAAATGCTGCTGCAGCTGCCTGATACTCAGACTAAGCCATTCCCAACACATTCCTGGGAGAAGAGTGGGATCTGCTGCCACTGCAGGACAGCACCTTTGGGAAAACTTCCCATTCCCACTGTTCCCTTGTGCCTCACCTCGGATCATGAAGCTCCCAGTAGTGAGATATTCTCCTGTAGGGGCAGTTTTAGAAACCTAAAAGAAAGCCATGATAAACTATAAAACATCTCTGTGACAGAAGGCAAACATCAGGTGACAACAGCACCAAGAGAAACACGGGTTCAACAAGAGCTGAACTCCTGGGAACAGCTCTGCAGCATATCTCCATATCCAAAGGGTTCTTCCTCTCCTTTGCAGGGCATTTTCCTCAGGAATATTTCCACCCCCTCACACACTGCCAGCACTGTGCTTTAGGAATCCCGGGTGAGTAACTTGGGAAATAAACCCAGGATATCCTCAGCAGCATTCAGGGAATAAAACCACCACGATTTCGGTGTGATCCCCACACTCTCCCACCGAAATTTGATCCCATCAGCTCCTGTCTGTGGCCACAGCCCAACTCCTTGGGATTCTGTGCCTGGAATGCTCCTGCCTCAAGTGCTCACCTGGCTGTGGGAGACCCACCAGGCACTGGTGACCACACGGGCGTCCCAGGCAGCGCTGTAGCACAGGGCCATGGTCCCAGCCTCCGTCAGCGTCCGTGGTGGGATGGGCTCACCTGGGGAACACCCAGGAACCATTAAACCCTGTCCCAACCCAGCCTGGGAGCCTCCCAGGAAGGACTGATTCCCATCCCAAGGGAAGGAACTGCCAGCTCCTGTCCCCCAGGGGTACCTGAGGGGTTTTTGATGACGCAGCTGGTGGCTCCGTGCAGATCCGCGTGCACGTAGATGTCCCCTGGGAAACGGGAGACTTCAGTCACATCCACACATCCCTGGAGCCAGGGAATTCCCTAAGGTTAGATGGGAATGGCTGGTCTGGCTGCAAGGGGCAGGGTGGGGACACAGAAGCCTTTGAGTTTATCCTTGTCCCAGGGAGAATCAGCTCCTGAGGGAGAGCCCATCCATCCAAACTGCTCTCCTCCCTTGGCACCAGAGCAACTCCCATCACCAAAATTCCCTTTGATCCAAGGGGCCAGCTCAAGGACAAAGCAGAGAGACTTTCCCACATCACTCCTGGACTTTCCCAGAACTGGGAAAGAGGAGGAAAGCCCCAGCCCCCCTGCGTGGCCTCACCTGGTTTGAGGTAACGCTTCACGATCAGCTCGTTCTGCTGCTGATCCCTGCCAGCAATCACCAGGTAATTCTCTGAGCTGATGAACCACAGGAACTTCTCAAACCTGCCAAATTCCAGCAAATCCCCGGGGTGAGAAACACCTGGAACACTGCACAGGGAGGGTTTTGATACCAAACTCACAATATCCATCTCAGCATCTACCACTTATGACACCGAAAATGTTTTTATTTCCGTGCACAGGCCTGGGATAACTGCAGCATCACTGGCAGTGAGATTTGGAGATGGAACAAAAAGCACCATCCCCACACTCCTCCAATTTATTTTTATTTGAATGATTCAGTCATTAGGTGATTAAAAGCTTTGAGGTTTTGTTCCATTTGTTTGTTGTTAAGCACAGAAGCCCAGAATGGTTTGGGTTGGAAGGGAATTCCAAGCTCATGGATGAATTCCAGGGATGGAGCAGCCACAGATTCCCTGGGCTTTTATCCCTGAGAACCATTCTGGATTCTCTGACTTTGAGGAGCACCTTTCAGGAGACTCCACACAAAGTGCAGTGCTCAGGAATCCTGAGTAGCTCCACTCCAAAGCCAGGGAAAATCCATCCTGATTTTCCTGAGCCAGGACAGGAGAGAAGGATGCTGGAGCTGTACTTGCCAATAGACCTTTCTGGCTTTCTGGATGGTGCTGACAGTCTGAACTTCCCTCAGGGTTTGCTTTGTCTTCTTCTCAGCTGATTTAAAAGCCTGTTTGGACAGAAAGCACCATCACCATGCAGCAGGAATCATGAAATTCCCAACTGAACACTGGGAAAGTTGGTGGGAAGTGGCTCTGGATTGATGACAGAGCAGGCTCCAGCCAGCCCTGCTCCTGTGAGACAGCTGCTCTCAAAATTCCACCCTGCAGAGCTGCTCCCTAAAACCATCAGCTCCTGGATTGCAAGGATTCCCACTGGTTTTCCACTCTAAGTCCTGTTCTGTCAATATTCCCAATGCTACAGGTGGAAAAGGAGGATCCATCAGGGATCTGCAACCCTTCTCTGAGCTCAAAATGTCAAGACTAAAACAACTCTGGGGGTTTGTTTTTCCCATTCCTGTTTTGCTAGGGCTGCTCAGATCAGATCAGGGAGATTCCTTTTAAATATCAGTGGGAGGGATTTTCCCTTTAAATATCTTCTAAAATCCAAAGAGAGAAAAAAAAAAAAACCCAAACAAAAACCTTTTCTGCAGCTTCCACTGTCTTCTGAGTTTTCTTGGCTGCGTGTCTTTTGTGATCATAGTACCTGGGAAACACAAATCACAAATGTCTGTCCCTAAATCCCAGCAGATCCATTCCTTTCTCCTTATCCCACTGATCCCAGGCCTCTGCATTTTGTTCCATTTTGTTCTCAAAACTCAAACAGTGCACTTTGGAATTTCCCATCCCAGAGCTCAGCACGAGCTGCTCTTTCCATTTTTAACTCTTATTTTTAACAAGATATCCCCAAACCCTTCCACCTGCAATATTATCACCCACAACTGCACACCCAGAGACGTTTCTCCTACAAAAACACACATTTACTGAAAACAAAAATCTTACTTTTTGGCATTGGCATAGGCAGATAAATTGAGATCAACATCAACCAGCGAGGGTTTGTTTTTCTGAGGTTTCTTCAGCTGTTTGGTTTTATTCTTTTTCTTTTTTCCCTTTGCTTCTTCTGTTCCTTCCTTCTCTGCATCAGCATCCTCCTCCTCCTCTTCCTCTTCAGATAACACATAGGGGTTCCTAAAAACACATGAGATCGTGAGATTAAGATAAGAGAACTGGTTCATTTTTAATCCTTGCTGCAATGTAATTTTAATTTCATTCTCTCAGACCTCTGGAAATGACCCAAGGATCCTCTAAACCCTTCCCCCTGTGCAGACACAGGAATGTTTCACGTGCCAACCCTTTTTTGCCTTGGAGTCAGCCAAATTTGGGAGGGGAAAAAAAAGAAATCAAAAGCAGAAGATAAAGAGCCCAATTTTTCCCATCCAAGAAACTGACTGAAAAGAAGATTATTCTAGAAACTGACACTTCTGAAACTGAGACAACCCCAAATTCGTGCCAAAACTTCCGGCTCTAAAATAAAGACATTTTTTTTGGGGGGGGGCTATTTTTGACTCTCTTAAAGCAGTGGGAGATGAGGTGTTTTTGGTTTTTTTTTTTGACTGAGCACACGCTCACCTGAGCAGCATGGTGATGTGGTTTGTCTGCAGTTTTAACTCCTTGATTGCCAGGGCCACGGGGTCCCCCTGAGCCTGGGCCTCTTTGACGATGGCTCCGATCTCGTTCCAGTCGATCTGGTTGGCCAAGGCGCTCCTCACCACCTGGATTGCTCTGTCCACCACCTCCAGGTTCATCTCCAGCAGCTCTCCCTTCAGCTGATCAGCTTCCTTAGGGAAAGGAGGAGCTTGGAGCCATTGCAGCTCAACACGAGCTCAGCAACAGCAAAAAAAATAAAAATAAAAAGGGGCTGAAGAAATCCGAGGAGGGATGGAAAAGGTGGCACAGGAGAAAATCCAAACTTGTTCCAGCTCAGTGGAAGGTGTCCCTGCCCACGGAGCTGGATGGCACTGAAGTTCCCTCCCAACCAAATCATCTCAGGCTGGTGTGATTATTCATTTTGTTTTTATTTTTTGGAAATTAAACCCCTAAATGTGTCTTTACCTGAGCCTGTTGGAGAGCTTCCAATCTGTGCTCATGGTCCCTACGGACGTTTTCAAGTTTCTTCAAGGCTTGTTTTTCCTTTTATATATAAGATAGGCAAAAAAAAAAAATAAAATAAAGATATAAATCCAAATGGCATCAGGGCTAATCAGTGCAGGAAGCCTCTGGCAATGTGGGAGCCATCCCAGCTGAGGACACACCTGCTGCAAAGCCTTCACATCAATCTTCTGCCCCTCCAGCTTGGAGTAGAACTCATCTGTTGCCTGCAGGAGAGAAATCAGCTTGGAGAATTCCAGAATTCCCCAGGCTGGCCTGACTCAGAGCAGGCAGAGGAGGGTCCCTGCAGAGAAGAGGCTGCAAAGAACTGAAAGAGGTGATAGAGGCTGAAACAACCTCCAGGAGCTTTTTGCCATTTCCCTTCCCATGGCATGAGTCCAGCAGGACACACTCAGGGCTCTTTGCCTCACTGCAAACACAGAAGGAAAGAAGTGGCCAAGCAACATCTCACCTTTTTTATTTTTTTTTTTGGCTGAGAAATGCTGGAAAAGAAGCTGTTTGGGTTCAGATTAAATGATTGCAAAGCCAGATCTGTGTGCCCTGAATTCCTGCTGCTTCTCACTGGGGTCAGTTAAAAAAGCACAAAGACTCGGAATGCCTAAAAAAGTGTTCCTGGTGTTCCAGCTGTGCTGAAAGCACAGGATGAGGAGGGTTTGGGATTGTTTGGATCAGCAGAGGGACTGGGGACAGCACACAGGGAATGGCTTCCACTGCCACAGGGCAGGGATGGGAGACTGGGAATTGGGAATTCTTGACTGGGAGGGTGGGGAGAGGTTGGAATGGAATTCCCAGAGCAGCTTAATGAGCCCAGATGTTAATGAGGAGCAGAAACACCAAGGGAACCCCAAACCAGGAGCCTGAGGCTTTCAGAGCAGCAACAGGAGAAGGGGAAATGTGATTTCTCCAAAGACAACTCAGATTCCAGCTGTCCAAAAGAAAACATTTGGGATCCTCTGTCTGGAAACTTCCACCTCCCTCCCAGCTTTTCCACACTCCAGGATCTGAGCTCAGCACTGCTCAGCTGCAGCCTCAAAGTCCTGTCTGAGCTGATTCCTTCTTCTCAGCAAACATTTCTCCAGAAAATCCATCCTCCTTTCCAAGGTCTCTGCTTTCTTTAACAACCCCTGCACTCTGTTTTTAATTCCTCTTGGGAGCAGCAGTCAATTCAAGCTCTTGAGTACAGCATCAGCAAAAGCACTGTACCTTATTGAATGAGTCAAATTCCAAGTAGGGACATTTTGAATGTTGAGAAAACAAGAAAGGATGAAATTCCTCATATCTGTAAAATACACATTTGATATTATCACCTGAAAACTAATTTCTCTTATGCAGACTAGTAGAAAGAAAAGGAAGAAAAACTTGAAATATTTACGTGTAGATATCTTCTGCTGGTTTATCTGGTTCCAGACTTGGCTTTTTCTCCCTTTTTTGGATAACATAACCCTGAAAGAATACAAAAATATCATTTGTCTGTGGAAAGGTTTAGGTACCATCAGGAAATAATGACCTACTGGCTTGTCTGCACTCCAATTTCTTCTGGAAAAAAAAGAAGTGAACTTCTTCCAACCCCCATAAATGCAGAATTTACGTGCAGAATTTATTTCAGAACCAAATCTCCCAGGATTTCTACAATCTGCCTGTGCATTATTTAATTGCTGCCCAGCCCGTGGAAAAAAAAAAAAAATTTTTAATCAGCACCTGACACCCAGGAATAAAATGCACAGCTGGGAACAGCAGGAATTGCACATCCTGAGGAATTCCTGCTTGCCAGTTTAACTCTGCAATTTAACAATTCCAAAGAATTGAGAACTCAGCCCAGACCCACCTTTCCAGTGAAGTTGTCAGTCAGGGCCATGTATTCTTCTGCTTTCTCCAGAGCTGAAAGAATCTTTTCAAGGTTTTCTGAAGAGAAAACAGAAATATTTCATCCCTGCTGCTTCACTCCAGCGATTATTGCTCATTTTAAACAGCAGTCTAAGTTTCCATCTAAGAAATCTTTATATAAATATCTCTTTAGGTGTTTTTAGCACATAATTATTCACGTTTCAAGAGGGGAAAAAAAAAAAAAGACCCCACAAATACCAGGATTTGATGAAACTAAAGCTGCAGAGGCAAAGCATAAACCAGAAGCTGTGAGAAGTTATTTTTTTAAAGCACCATAATGCAGTTAGGAAGGAAAAAAAATCCTCTGGATTGATGGTAAATATAAAGCACAAGAGGAAAATAAGATTGCAGGAAAATCTTTTGGGATTTTATTAGCCAAATCTTTAATTTCTCAATAAATGTAAAGCTGCTATTTTACCAAATCCCCGAGGTTTGCTACAAATAAAGACCTGGATGTTAAATTCTTCTTGTCAAACATCCTTTGCACGACCAGAACTCACCTCCCAGGTGAGTTTCTCACTATAAAACTATTTAAACTACAGGAACAATCTGATCTTTTATCTCCAATTCATGCATAAAATAAGAGTTTTAATGCAAACAAAGCTGGTCCTCAAGCTAAAAAACATCAAAAATAAAACCATGTGGTCAGAACCACAGGTTTACTGATCTCTTTGAGAAAAAAAAAAACAGTACAAAGATATAAAAAAACCCCAAATTTGTGGCCCAGCCTTTAAAATATTACACCTTTATTTTCCAGCTGTTGATCTATTTTGACAGTTCCAGAAAATCCAACTTCTATAAGGCAGTGCTCGATGAGAGTGGCCCCATAAGCTGTTAGAAAAAAAGAAATAGTGAAGGATCAACTGGAGGAAATATTCACAATTTGCATTAAAAACCCAAAAAAAATCTGGATATAAGAATGTGAGAAGAGGGAGAAGTGCCAAAAAATCAGGGAAGGGGGAGGAGGGGATGGGTGGGTGAGGAGGAGGGGGGGAGAAATAACCAAAATTCCAACCAAGGGAAAACTGGTGGGGATTTTAGAATGGAGCAGCATTTAGAATGGACCAGGCAGGCTCAGCTCTTGGATTTCTTGGAATCAAGAAATCCAAATAAAATTTGCCAAGGCAGGCTGGGCTAGTGGAAGGGAGTGGAATGAGGTGGGTTTTAAGGTTTTACCCAATCCAAACTATTCCTGGTTAAGTTATTTAAATTTTCCAACATGTTATAAGACACATGGAGCGAGCTGATTTTATCTTTTCCCAAATCCCAATTACTCACGAAGGAAGGGGTTAAGAACCCTCTTCAGCTGTTCCCCTTTGGGTGCATTTGATATGATTTCAGTTAACCTGCAGGAAAAAAAAATGGAGATTTGCAATTCCAAAGAATGATGCGTTTTAAACCAACGTTACATCGCTTAGAAGCTACAAAACATTTCCAGCCTTAAATAAAAAAAAATTAAAAAAAAGAAATTAAAAATGGTTTGTAGCAGGAGAGGAACTGCTCAAAGATTTTCACAGCTCTGGCAAATTTGGGTTTATCCCAATAAATACATCATGTATGAGCTGTGAAATTGAAATTACCTGTCCAAAGTTGGCAGAGGCACAGGAACTTTTGCATTCTCCACTGGGTACCTCTCCCTGACAGCAAACCTGACATCATCAGCCTCGTCCGTGCGGAACCTCAGGATGTTCAGGATGAGGTACTCGTGGTCAGCGAGGACAATGTTACCCTGGTGTGGTAGGAAAGGAAATAAATGATAAAAGAAAGGCCTCATCAAATCGGGTTTTGTTGTGCTAAATGAATAGTTGGTTTGTCCTTTCTATGGGCAGTTAAGTGACTGTGAAAACAGTCTGGGGAATGAGAGTTTGTTAACACAACAAACAATTCCTGGGGGAAAAACAACTGCACCTGCAGTAAATAAAAAAATCTGTCTTGTGGGAATCAGGGAACAAAATCTGTAAATGACCAAGAATAGAGAGATTTGATGGAGAAGCAAAATGCCTTTTATTGACCAATGAGTGAAGTGCAGGCCTTTGGTGAAAGGAATTTATAAAAGGGAGAAGGTGGCTGAAAGGAAAGCTTTTCTCTGCCTTGGAAACTTTTGGTCATTTCTGTGTCACGACCACCCCAAC
Organism: Certhia americana; assembly: GCA_018697195.1. Classification (NCBI taxonomy): domain Eukaryota; kingdom Metazoa; phylum Chordata; class Aves; order Passeriformes; family Certhiidae; genus Certhia; species Certhia americana. The sequence goes on from CM031861.1 coordinate 63,048,015, forward strand.
AGTGACACCCTGAGAGCACAGGAACACTCAGTGAGGCCAGCCGGGTGTCCCTGACCCAGGGGACAGGGCTGGAGCCTGACTAACTGTCACAGAGCTCCACGAGCCTCGCTCACCCTGTCACAGAGCTCCACGAGCCTGACTCACCCTGTCACAGAGCTCCACGAGCATCACANCACCCTGTCACAGAGCTCCACGAGGCTGACTCACCCTCTCACAGAGCTCCACGACCATCACAGAGCTCCACGAGCCTCGCTCACCCTGTCACAGAGCTCCACGAGCATCACAGAGCTCCACGAGCATCACAGAGCTCCACGAGCCTCGCTAACTCTGTCACAGAGCTCCACGAGGCTGACTCACCCTGTCACGGAGCTCCACAAGCATCACAGAGCTCCACGAGCATCACAGAGCTCCATGAGCCTGGCTCACTCCGTCACAGAGCTCCATGAGGCTGACTCAGCCTGTCACAGAGCTCCACGAGACTGGCTCACTCCGTCACAGAGCTCCACGAGGCTGACTCACCCTGTCACAGAGCTCCACAAGGCTGACTCACCCTGTCACAGAGCTCCACGAGGCTGACTCACCCTGCCACAGAGCTCCACGAGCCTCGCTCACCCTGTCATAGAGCTCCACAAGGCTGACTCAACCTGACACAGAGCTCCACGAGCCTGGCTCACTCCGACACAGAGCTCCACGAGGCTGACTCACCCTGTCACAGAGCTCCACGAGCCTCGCTCACCCTGTCACAGAGCTCCACGAGCATCACAGAGCTCCATGAGCCTGATTCACCCTGTCACAGAGCTCCACGAGCATCACAGAGCTCCATGAGCCTGACTCACCTGTCACAGAGCTCCACGAGGCTGACTCACCCTGTCACAGAGCTCCACGAGCCTGCCTCACCCTGTCACAGAGCTCCACAAGGCGGACTCACCCTGTCACAGAGCTCCACGAGCATCACAGAGCTCCACCAGCCTGATTCACCCTCTCACAGAGCTCCACGAGCATCACAGAGCTCCACAAGCCTGGCTTCCTCTGTCACAGAGCTCCACGAGGCTGACACACCCTAATACAGAGCTGCACAAGCCTGACTCAGCCTGTCACAGAGCTCCCTGAGCGTGACTCACCCTGTCACAGAGCTCCACGAGCATCATAGAGCTCCACGAGCCTGGCTCAGTCTGTCATAGAGCTCCACGAGCATCACAGAGCTCCACGAGCCTGCCTCACCCTGTCACAGAGCTCCACAAGGCTGACTCACCCTATCACAGAGCTCCGCGAGGCTGACTCACCCTGTCACAGAGCTCCACGAGCCTGACTCACCCTGTCATAGAGCTCCACGAGGCTGACTCACCCTCTCACAGAGCTCCACAAGCATCACAGAGCTCCACGAGCCTGGCTCACTCCGACACAGAGCTCCACGAGGCTCACTCACCCTGTCACAGAGCTCCACGAGCCTGGCTCACCCTGTCACAGAGCTCCACGAGCATCACAGAGCTCCACGAGCCTCGCTCACTTTGTCACAGAGCTCCACGAGCCTGACTCACCCTGTCACAGAGCTCCACAAGGCTGACTCACCCTGTCA
>CM031861.1:63055668-63096625 GCA_018697195.1 Certhia americana
GGAGGGAGAAAGAAAAAATTGACAGGAACTAAAGAATACCTAACCCACACACAATTCAGTTTGAACACGAGGAGAAAAACGGGACAAGAAAGGACTCACAATACAACATAATTACACGACACAAAAAGCTCCAATTCTTACACGAGTTGTGCGTGTACCCAATGGCATTTAGGATCAGACTCTCCCAAAGGAGCCCCATATCCCCCTAAATTCCACCAGAACAACAACTGCCTGCCCAAATCAACCTCACCTTCCCAGAAAAAAGATACCCTCCACAACAACCAATACCGCTGTCCGCAATTCAACCCCGGCCGTTGTGAGCTCTGCCTGGCCACACAGTGGCATGGGAACAGAGGGAATTCCTTGACTTCCTCTGCTTTATTTGCAGGAACCTTTGGATGGGCAGGGCGTGTTTTGAGGAGATTAAAGCTGCTGAGGAAGCCCAACCCCTGATGTGAGGCCGAGATGCACCCGTGCGTTGGCACATCAAGGCAGGCGAGCACTGCTGATGCGGGACCAGCCCCCGCTCCTCGCAGAACAAGAACAAAAATTCCGATGTGCCGCGTTTCCTGAGAGTAAAGCTCAGAGCCGAGGGCACCAACGAGCCGTGACAGTAAATACCGACCCGATCAGAACCGTGAGAAGCTCCTGGGACGCTGGAACGCCCGGTCAGGATCGGCAGCGTTCGGGAGGGTGGGACAGCCGCAGCCAAAACACAATGGAATCCTGCTGGCCACAACGAAACCCAGCATTTCCCAGTTTAACCCACAGCCTGCTGGGATCCCAATCCCAACGCATCCCAACCAAAACCTGAAGCATCACGGTGGGAGGAGCAGCAGGCACAGGGAAGCAAAATTTAGCTCTCAATGACATCCAACACAATATTTTTGTTATCAGTCCGGTTATGCTGTTGTAGCTGAAAATTGAATTTGTGTCCGGCTCTGGGATTGCCCGAAGAGAACTCAGATTTGCAGAATGTCTGCGAGGCAGCTTGCTCCCGCAGGGTAGTAGGCTGAATAGATTCTCACAAAGGATATAAAAATAACAGAAATCTAAGCAACGATAAGAAATCAGAGCTTCCCGCTTTTACCCATTCACTGCCAGAACAGGCAGCTGCCTAGAACACTTTCACCGAGGATTTTTGCATCTTAACTCTGTGTTTCGCCTCTGTCAAGAGAAACCTCCCCAAGGGAAGAACTGCTCCATGGCTGCTCTGGAATTGCTTTCTCACGGTGCAGAGGTCAAGCCAAGGTGTCCTGCTCAACAGGCCACCCCTCACCTGTGGCTGCAGCCCCCCGCCGGAGTGCCTGACACTTTCTTCCCAACCCGCCCCGAGCTCCTGGCAAAGTCCGGGCTAAGTCCACAGGGCACTCCGCGGCTCCAGGAAGGAAATAGATTTTCTCCAGTGCTGCACGAGCCTGAGCCTTAAGGGTCCAGGCTGCATGGTAGAGCTGTCAATTTTGTTCTGGGCTCTTTTTTATCTCTTAGGAGAGCTGTTGGTGCCAGCTGGATTTTTGGATAAGGGCATTTAGGATATGATTTAGGGTCATGGCATGAGGAGAGGGAGGTCTTGGCTGGCTCCACCAGATGGGAGAAAGGACAAACCCCCCACAAGAAATAGCAACTGAACTCGTCCCTCCTCCTGCCACAAACACCACATTTTTGCCTCACGTGGAAAAAAACCACAGCATAGGGATTTGAGAGAGCGGGCATGAAAGACCCTATTTCCCGAGAAAATGGGAACGACTTGGCAGCCTGAGGTAGCACAGACAAGCTGGCGCACCAAGCTGAGATAAATGACCCTTCAGAGCTGGGGACAACTCTAGCCTTCATCCCTGTGCCCAGGGCTTGCCCTGCCCTCTTGAGCTCATCCCACAAAGGCAGTGATTTACATATAAGTGAAACCTTACAATAACACCTTATAAAACAGTTAACCGTAGTTAATCTAACTAAGCTGTTAATTCCTGTGAGAGAAAATTATAAGAATAAATTCATTTACATAACCATCTATTCTTGTTAAACACAACTCACACCTACAAATAGAAAATCCTATCTCCCATATGAAACACTACATTTCCCAAAAAACAAGAGGTAGAAGGGTTTTTAATAGACTGTGCACTAACAATTACCAACCATTTTCAATAATTTTAACCATTAAATTTAACACAGTACCTTCTATATTCCTACAAATATAAACTATATCATAAAAAAATTAACTTTCTTCCAAACAAATAAAAATCTGTCTATTTCTATAACAACAGGTGGATCCGCCCAGCAGGAGCAGCTGCTCCAGATCCCGCTGAGCTTCCCACGGAGCTGTGGCTTTGTGCACAGATGTCTGGCTAAGCCATGCTCCGCTCCACACGAACCAGCTGGGGATCCCACTGACTCCAAGACTCCTCCTTCCGAGGCCAGCAACACAGAATCACAGAAGAGAGCACAACACCCCGAGCTGAAGGGATCTGGAAAGATCATTGAATCCAACTCCTGCCCTTCACAGTACACCCCAAATCCCACCGTGGCCTCGATTTCTTATTCTTGTTAAGGGTTTGTCAGGTGGTTGTTGCCAATGGTGTGATCCAGGATTTTGGCACATGGAGATTTGGCCAGGCAGTATCGCATGCCCCTCTTCATTTCCTTGCTCTGCTCCTGCACCTGGGAGAGGATCGCTTGTTTTGCCTAGAGTACCTTAAAAGCCTTTAGATGGAATCAGATATATCTAAAATCCCCTAAATATTCCTGGGCATCCCTGTATGCTTTGTGTGGCAAGAGACCTTAAATCCCATCCCATTCCACCACTCCTGCCATGGGGCAGGGACAACCTCCCAACCATCCCCAAGGGGCTGCTACCAAGGCCTCTTCCAACCTGTCCGTGGCACCTGCCATTGATGCCATTGGAAATCCAAGTTAGTAAAAATCTTTTCATACCTCACCACCTCTGAATAAAGAACTTCCCGATATCCCGTCTATCCCTGCACTTTGGCATGGAGCCATTCCCTGTGTCTGTCCCCCATCCCCTTGTCCCCAGTCCTCTCCAGCTCTCCTGGCGCCCCTTCAGGCCCTGCCATGTGCCTCGATCTCTCCCTGGAGCTTTATCCTCTCCAGGGTGTCAGACTGGATTTTCTGCTGGGAGGCCACTTTGCAGGATCTTTTCTTCACTTCCAAAGGGAATTCCTGGAGATCAGGGCTTTTTCCTGATGACACCTGTGGGATTTTATTGATTCTTCAGGATCCTCACGGCATCGTTTCAGCACTCTCAGGCTCACAGAGACCAGCTGCAGTCAGGATATTCCCCAACTCCCCCTCCCACCTCCACTCCTCCATTTCATCCACAGGATGGGAAGATCCAGGGATCTCTCCGATGTCTCTGCCTGCAGCACACACACCTTTGGAGGTTTCAGCTTCCTGCCAATCCCAGCTGCTGCTGCATCCAGAATCCCAGGAAAAAGGGCTGAGACATCCCTGGGAACCATCCCCACCCTCCCTGCCCACAGGCAGGAATGAGCAGGGCCAAGTGCTCTGGGAAAGGCTTTTCTCCTTGACTCACCCCAGCACGGGACACTTGGCCCATTGTGTCAGATATCTCCGTGACAAATCTGCCTCTGGAATGCCATTGTTGTATCGAGGATGTAATTTGTTTTCACAACAGGAGAATTTATCTAACACAGATACTAAACCCAGAGCGTTATTATATTCCCTTTTCCTTCCTTGGAAAGCCACAAAGGATCTTTGAAGGATCAGTGAAACAGAGGCTCTGCCCATCTCTGTCCAGAGGGAAGCAAGAAAAGATGGGCTGCACCACATCAAAACAGGTTTGGCCTGATTGTCCAAAGTGACTGGAATTTGATTTACATTCAAAGGGACAGAAATTCTCTGATTGATGAGAATCAACTTCCTCAAGATCTGCTTAATTTGGTGTTTCATGTTGCTGTGACAGCACCTGGTGACAACACCTCTGGTGGAGGGCAGAACATGGAAACACAGCCGTGCAAATCCCTGGAAAACCATAAATGCAAACCTTGGTACCTGCACTGCCTGCAGGTTCCTTATGGATAAGGAAAGATAAGGAAAGATAAGGAGCAGCCAGGCCCAGCTTTGCTGCCACAGGAATTTGCTGCCCTTCTCCCCAGGCTGTAACCCCTAATCACTTTACAACCATAATTGCTTTTTACTCTCTGGGCTGTAAATCCCCAGCAGGTACACGGGACACCCCATCCACTGGCACAGCACCAGCCAGTGCTCGCTTTTAAAACATTTACCTCGCTTTTAAAACCTTCAACTTACTTTTAAAACATTAAACTCGCTTTTAAAATATTTAACTCACTCCTAAAATATTTAACTCCAGCAGGCTACCCAGTAACTCACTGGGGATTACCAAGGACCTGAGAAGGATTTTAATTCTCAGGCAGGTGGGTGAAACTGAACCCTTCCTACAAGTTCACTTTTCCAGGTAATTTAGAACATATTTGGGTATTTTAAGTGCTTTTTTGGGGGGTATTTTACCTTGAAAATCAATCAGCAGTGTGAGGCTGAGCTGTATGGAGTAGACAGTGCCCAGAGGTACATTTCTTTCCCTGAGGGTGCTTACAGGGAGGAGATTTTTATCCATCCTGAGACGAAGAACCTGCTTTGCTCAGACCATCACACTTCATTTCCACCCCACAGCAGTTGAAGTCGCTCTCTTAAAAATAAGAACCTGTCTTGCCAACCAAATTCCCATTGTAAAGGCAGTGCTGTGTCCTGGTGAGCTGCAGGGGCTCTGCAGGGACACAGCACTGGGATCCCTCAGACAGCAAAGCCTTTTTTTTACTTTACTAAAGTTATTTCCATTTGCTTCCTGTTTACCCTCCTTCCTGTGCACTTACGGAAACCAAGAGCACTCGCCACTAAAATGTTCCAAAAGTAGGTGGTGCTCTCTCTCCAGCTTTTCCCCCGTTCCCTGTGGGATTGGGAAACGTGAGCTGGCAGGACTGACGTGCACAGAGTTTATTAGTGACTAATTTGAGATCTTAACTACCCCAAATGCTGAGTGCTCAAATGTCTTGCTGCTATCTATCCTCCTAAAGAGCAGGAATAATTCCTTTAAAACTCAACCAGGCCACGGCAAATCTCCCCCGGTGCCCAGATTGGGAGGTTGGGAAGTTTTCCTGAAGGCCAGGGAGGATCCTTGGGAATAAATCCCAGCACAGGTGGAAAAACATTCGCCTGAGTAAATCCCATTTCTCTTCTGAGGAAGAACTTGTTACTGTGCAGTGACCAGGCACTGGAACTGATTGCCCAGAGAGGAGTCTCCTTCCTTGGGGACATTCCAGAACCAGCTGGACACAATCCTGTGCCCTGGGATGGCTCTGCTGGGGCAGGGAGGTGGCACCAGGTGACCCCACTGTGGTCCCTTCCAACCAGAGCCACTCAGGACACGTAAACACGTCCCCACATCACTTTGGGGTTTCTGTGGGAAGATGTGCAGCTCATCCTTCCCCTCTGGCAGGTTCTGAGCCCTGGATGAGCACGGGAAGATCCATTTTGGGTGCTCTCAGCAGCTCACACAGAGGCAGAAGCTGTGACAACAGCCTGGAGCAGCTCAACTGGGCCATGGCCTTGCCAGAGAAAGGAGCAGGCAGAGGGATAACAGGGATTGGAGCAGGGTCCTGTGTGGGGAGATGTTACACAGAAGTAAAACCTTATTAAAAAAAGTCTTATTAAAAAATATAAAATCAAGCCTTACTATTTCAACTAAGTTAATAACTAACCTGCTACGTTCCCATAAAAAAAGAATTCTAAGAATAAAAAGCAGTTTACATAACAAACTATTCTTATAAGAAAACCAAGTACACCTACAAAAATAAGACGTCTATCCCATAAGAATAAAGGAAAAAAATGTAAACTATCTAGAGAAAGAAAAATTTAATGAACATATACACTAACCATTTACCAACCAATAAACTAAATTTCAATAAATTATTAACCAATTAGATTTAACACACTACCTTCTAATAATCCTAGAAACTATGTAAATAAAAATTTAGCTTTCTACATAAAAAAAAACCCCGAGTATCTCATCCATCTCTGTATTACAACAGGGAGAGGAGCAGAGCAGGAAGCACCCGTGAGTCACAGGGAGGGCCTGATCTCCACTTTTCCAGGAGGGAAAGGACAGGAGGAGTTCAGGAAAGCTGTTTGCCAGGTGAATTGGCACAGCCAAAGCAAGCCAAGCCCTATCTGCACCCGATCCCCGAGGATGAGGGACAATGCAGACTCCAACAAAGCAAAAAAAAAAAAAAAATAAAAAATCCAAGGTTCAAGAGGAGAGAGCTGAGGAACTGCACAACTGGGGGAAAAATGGGTAAAATGGAAAGGCACTTCCCCACCCTGCATTACACATTCCATGGGGTTCCACGGTACCCAGAGGTATCCAGATCCCACCCCTGTTCCACCACCTGAGCTTTATTTTCGTTTAATCCTTGAGATCCACGCTCCTCAGCTGGAGGGTCTTGGGAGAAAGCCCCAGAGGAGCCTCCGAGCTCTGGGAAAGGAAAGCAGAACAACCTCAGCACGGTCACACCCTCCCCTCGAGGCTTTGCACTGGCTGAACAAAAGCACCAAAAGGTATTTCCCGACAGCACAAAAAGCTGCTCCGAGGCCGAGGGAAGAGCTCATGAGCAAAGGCAGGACCTTAAAGCTCCTGACATCACCTTTCTCTGCTGTTTTGAACCCTTGTGTTCTCCTGCTGCCTGACTTAATGAACTGACCAGCATGGAAATGGTCACACGGAGCAGAGCCAAGTGAAAACCAACCAATATCCACATCCTGAGGTTAATTTTAGCCCTGCAAATATTTAGCTCTCTGTTTAGATAAATATCCCGTGCTAGTGAGAGAGGAGATTGAACCAGCTGCATCCAGCGGGATCAGGGCTTGCAGTAAATCCCAATCCAGTATGATAATTAGCAGCATTATCTGCTGGTTTAATCATCAGAGCGTGAACCCTGGCAGTGCCCGGTGAGGGCAGGGACACTCCTGAGCCCTGGGGTCAGCAGGCCATGCCCTGGCACAGCCTCTCACCAGGAGAGGCCGTGGATGCTGTGTTTTCCTTGGCATCCTCCCTCTGGCTCGCTGTAGGGAAGAGCAAAGCCTTCCTCGAAAACTCCAGTGGATATCAGAGAACCGTGGAAAATCCTGAGCTGGAAGGGACCCTCAGGGATCATGGATCAACCCCTGGCCCTGCACTGACCATCCTCTGGGGGAAGAACCTTTCCCTGATCTCCAACCTAAACCTCCCTGGCACGGCTCCAGAGCTCCTGTCCCTGCTCACCAGAGTTGAGCTCGATCCTTTATTAATTCTGCCATCAAGGAAACCTCCTGTTCTCCTGAAGACACCAAAGCCTTCCCTCTGGCAGCTCCAACAGGGAGCTTTCCACCGGCCATAGAAATCAACTCAAAATTTGCTATTTTTGAAGGGAAGACACAAATCAATCCTACACAATCCCAAGGGAATGCACACCGTGCTTTCCAGGAGCAGACCCCAGAGTGACCAAGAACATCCCGGTGGGAAGTGGGCAGGGGTGGGATGGGATGAGCTTTAAACTTTTCCAACCCGAACCAGCCTGGGATTCCATGATCTTGCGGGATTTGTGTCCCAGGTGCCGCTTCCCCCATCCACTGGTGAGCTCGGGAGCAGCCACCAAGGCTGGCTGGCTCCCAGCAGGGATTGTGCGGACACGCCGTGCCCCTGGCAGCGCTCCCGTGTGCCGGCACAGCCCCGGGGGTGGGGACCGGGCACCGCTCCCGGCACAGGGCAGGGATGTGCCCCGAACGCTGATCCCTGTGGAGTTTCACCCTCTGGAATCACAGGGAGGGACCCGAGGCAAGGCAGAGTCATAAACCCGATGATGCATCGCTGAATCACGGCACGGCTGGGGACGGAAGGGACCGCAGAGCCCAGCCCGTGCTGCCCCCGGGATGGGCAGGGACCCCTCCCACTGCCCGGGGCTGCTGCCAGCCCCGTGCAGCCTGGCCTTGGACACTCCTGGGGTCAGCCCGTGCGGGGTCAGCCCGTGCGGGGCCAGCCCGTGCGGGGTCAGACCGTGCGGGGTCAGACCGTGCGGGGTCAGACCGTGCCGGGTCAGGACCGGGCCGGGTCAGCCCCCGTGCCGGGTCAGCCCCCGTGCCGGGTCAGACCGTGACGGGTCACCCCCCGTGCCGGGTCAGCCCCCGTGACGGGTCAGCCCCCGTGCGGTCAGCTGTGCGGGTCAGCCCGATACCACGCCCAGTCGGGTCAGCCCCGTGCCGGGTCAGCCCCCGTGCCGGGCAGCCACCGTCCGGGGCAGCCACCGTCAGGGGTGTAGCCCCCCGTGCCGGCGTCAGACCGTGCCGGGGCAGCCCCCGTGCCGGGTCAGACCCGGGAGGGTCAGCCCCGTGCGGGGTGTAGCCCCCGTGCCGGGTCAGCCAGCACCCCGCCCGTCCAGGTGTTAGCCCCCGTGCAGGGTCAGACCGCACCCGCCCGTGAGGGTGTAGCACGCTCAGGGCTCGTTCCCGTGGCCGCTCCTGCACTTTAAGACTGCGCCCCGCGCTGACGCGCGATCGCGTGGAGCCTCTCCCCACCGCGGCCACGCCCCCTCGCCCGCCGCGCGCGCGCAGCCCAATCAGCGACGAGGCCACGCCTACTGGGCGGCGGGGGCGGGGCGGCGCGGCGGCGGCGCAAGCGGCGGGGGGGCGGGAAAGGCGCGGGCGGAAGGAGGGCTTCGTGGCGGCAGGCGGCGGGGGCGTGGCCGGAGCCCGCGCGGGGCATGCGCGCGGGGGGGGGCTGGCTGGCGGCGGCGGGCGGGGCGGAAAGCGGGCCGCGGGCGCGGCGCGGCCCTTTTCGGCGGCGCGGCGAGGGAGCGGCGCTCGCGGGGCCCTAAGGTACGGCCGGTCCGCCTGGCGCCGTCAGCACAGCCGCTCCCGCTACCTGGCCGGCACTCGGCAACGCTCCCGCGCCGCCGCGCGGGCACCTGAGGAGGAGCCGCGGCGGTGAAGCCGAGGCAGGCGCGGCGGAAGCCGCGCCGACGCTGGGCAAGGCGGACGCAGCGGAGCCGCCTCCCCGACGCCCCATCGCGGCCCCGCTGAAGCCCCGCCCGCCCGATCCCCGCCGGGCCGGCGCTCGCCCTCTCGCCCTCCCTTGGATGCCGCCGAGATGGGCAAGGTGCTGTCCAAGATCTTCGGGAACAAGGAGATGCGGATCCTGATGCTGGGGCTGGACGCGGCCGGTAAAACCACCATCCTGTACAAGCTGAAGCTGGGCCAGTCGGTGACCACGATCCCCACGGTGGGCTTCAACGTGGAGACCGTCACCTACAAGAACGTCAAGTTCAACGTGTGGGACGTGGGCGGGCAGGATAAGATCCGGCCGCTGTGGCGGCACTATTACACGGGCACGCAGGGGCTCATCTTCGTGGTGGACTGCGCCGACCGCGACCGCATCGACGAGGCGCGGCAGGAGCTGCACCGCATCATCAACGACCGGGAGATGCGGGACGCCATCATCCTCATCTTCGCCAACAAGCAGGACCTGCCCGACGCCATGAAACCCCACGAGATCCAGGAGAAACTGGGCCTGACCCGGATCAGGGATAGGAATTGGTATGTGCAGCCCTCCTGTGCCACCACGGGGGATGGACTCTACGAAGGGCTGACGTGGTTAACGTCCAATTATAAATCCTAATGGGAGAGGAACTCTTTAGTCTACAAAGAATTAAAGAAACAAAACAAAAAAAATTTAAACAAAAAAAAAAAAAAAAAAAAAAAAAAAAAAAAAAAAAAAAAAATAACCCACGTGGCTTTCCAGAAGAATGATTCTCTACTGAAAAGTGAAAACAAAAGCGCATCCATAGGATTATGATCACCTTTCTCCAGTTGCCACCCTTTCCTCCTGCACCCTTGGCTGGATTCCTGTTCTAACTCCTCCTGCTTGGCGTTAGGATGCTCTAACCTCCGAATGTGACACGAACACAGGCACTAGATGCTATGGCAGACTTCCAGCAAACAGGGGAAGGACACATTAGAGACTTGCTAAGTAACTTTTTTTTGGGTTTTTTGTTTGGTTTTTTTTTTTTTTTTCCTTTTTCCTCTCGATAGCCCTTTGCTGGTTTGATTATTTTGGGGGATGTTGGGGGGGGGGTCCATTTTCAGTGTATGCTTTCTGGGTCTACTTTTTTTGATTATATATATTTTTTTTTTTTTTTTTTCCTCTCTCTTCTCTCACTTTGCTGTAGATTGCTACTTTTTTGCATTCCTGCAGGATATGTTGCTAGGTCGACTTCATCTAGTAAACTGAAAATTGTTGCTTAAAATCAAACCGCAGTCTGTCTTTTTATATTAAGGACTTTTTTTTTTTTTTTTTTTTTTTAAAAAAAAGTTCTGTTAATCTGTAACTAAACAGTGACTCAGTCTGGCTCCACGGCTCAGGCTAACGAGGGGAATTCTTGCCTGCAGTGGCAGAGAGTGGGAATTCCACTGTAACAGTGTTCAAAGTGCGTGTCGGGCGCTGGGAAATGTTAAGAACTGCTTTGGAATGTCAGCTGGGAAGTTCTGACCCATACATCATGCATGAGGAGGGATGCAAAACCAGCTCCCCACACCACATAGCAAACAAGGCATCAACGGTGCTGTACTTCCAGGGTAGGCACTGGGCAGGGTTTTGGGGTTTTTTGGGGTTTTTTTTTGTCTTAAATGAGGTTTAGTTGCAGGTTTTTTTACTCCTTGGTGTCCGTCCCTCTGGCCGAGGCTCTTTCCAGCAGATGCAGCAATAAAATGTTGCAATGAGTTTGACTTTAAATCAGATGTTTTGGCAAAAGTCCAGCTCTGACTTGCCTCTCGCTTCCATCTCAAGGCAGCCGGAGACACCTAAACCTTGAAAGGATTCCTGATTCTTTGCACCAGAAAGAAGGAAATCGTTGTTATTATTATTATTATGATGATTGTTCTTTTTCCATGCTGGAGCCTTGCGAAGGGGCGAGTTCCTTGCCCAGCTCTGCTGGAGCCTGGCGGGTTTCTGACATCAGGAATGGCCATTTTGAGGAAATCACTCCTTGCTTTAGTTTTTTCCAAGCCTGGACTGAGCTCCTGCGAGCAGCTGGAGCCTCCCTGTGTCCCGGTTGTTGGTGTAATCCTGTAGGAAGGGGAACTGTGGTGGATGTCTGAGGCCCATTGAGTAACTACTAATGAGAGCTGGGAGGGGAAAGAGAGAGAGAGAGAGAGAATCGACGCTGAATGTAAACTTCCATAATTAGTTCTTAAAGGGCAAAGCAGCTCGTTAGCCATGTCACAGCCTGTAGCTGGGACTGGCCAATCAAAAACCCCACCCAGAGCGAGTTATTTGCATCAAAAACTCAATCAAGTATTCATTAACGCTGGGTGCACAAACTGTTAAAGCAGCTGGTTCTTATTCAGCCTTAAGGATTAACTTCAGATTTCCTCCAGGAGTTAAAACTCCGGTGGGGAATTCTAGGAATGTATGCTACAAAACCAGAAGAAAATGGCTTTTATTTTCCTGATTTTTTTTTTTTTTTTTCCTTAATTGTTTTCTCTTTTCAAGAATATAAGTTCTACATGGAATTGGGGGCATTACACTACATTGCTGCAGTGGTGACTCTGCATGCTGAGTACCTTGTACACGGAGCTCTAACCAAAGATGTATGGGAAGATAAAAATCCTGAATTCACTTCTGAAATCCAATGCTTTGGAGCACTTCAAAGTACCTTGTAGAGTACGGTTCCAAAAAGAAAGACTTTTCTGGGTGTGGGTTGCAAATGGGACTGGATGGGTTCTTGGTGCTAGAAGATAGAGCATTGATGGACTTTGTGAATTAGAGACAGTCTGCAGAAGCTTAATGTAGAAATAACTCTTCCATCTCAGCCCTAAAGAAGAGGAATTGAGATTAGTTTATTTTAATCCAAGGCTTTTTGCCATTGGAATATCATTGCTCTATTTTCTAGCTTTTCTTTTTTCTTTTCCTGTTGCTGTAACTTAATGAACAGTGTGGTGGTATAAAAACTTCCAATGACAACAATATGGTTACTGTTTTCTTCTGGAGCATCAATAAAATAGCCAAGCACAAAGTAAATGCCTAAACTGGAAAACTTGAAGCTCTATTAATGGTTCTTGAACTTTCTTAAACCTATTCTCAGCCAACATGAAAACTTCAATACTTTCATTTTTTTTTGTCTGAGTTGGTTTCCTGTGTTTCCAAGCGCTGGGGCAGCTTTTGCATTAAGTTGACTTCGCAATTTTGTATCCCCTTAGAAGTAACTTTGTAATTCTGTTTTGTGGGTGAAAGGAAATTGCTTTTGCTTCTGGATTTTTAAATTTTTTTTTGATTTTTGTTTTTTTTGGGGGGGGAGGGGAGCGGGGAGGAAGAGATGGGGGAGAAAAAGTTACTGGAACTTGTGGTACAGCCGTCAGAAATAAACGGCTGCGGCCACAGAACAAAAACCCACAGGTTTCACATCCAACACGTCCTTTCTAGGCTGTAGCTGGACCTCAGCACGAGGTAGTGGCTGTCAGTAGGATAAAGTGGGAATTCTGTACCAAACAAACCAGTCTGGAGTTCCAAGTGCATCGATTTGTGTTCGTGTGAATTTATGGAGTAAGTTTTGAATGGCGTTCAATCGTGTCCCACCAAGTGACTGAGTTTGTGGCCTGTGATCTCCCTGACTGAAGTACCCAGGAATTTTGTGTTCTCAATATGGCTGTAGTGTTGGTAAAGAACTAATAAGCAGAAAATAAAGCAATTATACAGCGGAGCTCTCCTGGTATGTTACTTATATTGAATTATGAGAGAAGCAGAAAGAGGCAATCTGGTGCTGGAGTCGGGTGTTGTGCTGGCATAAAGAGGGCTCTGTTCTGGATTTCCAACATTGGAAGCCTGGCTGTAATTCCTTAGAGAATTAGATGAAACTCTAAGTGGAAAAGGAGGATGCTGCTTTAATATTCCCGCTTGAGCAAGCTTTATTGTCAGGGTTCTCCAGCCTCAGTGCCAGCCCCACGTAACTCGGGAAGGTGAGGGCACGGAGGGACTGTCACTGCCGTGATCCAGGGAGGAAATTCCCTGCCAGGGACAGCCACGAGACCGGTGTGGATCATGCAGGGATGGACAAAGGGGCTGATGAGTGATTAGGGGTGCTTGTGGAGTGACAGATGTGACATTGGGACTCCGTGCTGCCTGAGTAGGACACGAGTGAGCCGATAAAAGGACTTGGGCAGGTGCTGGGGCTGTGGGGGGGCTGGGGCGCAGCGGGATATGGATCCTGTGACAGCTGCCATCCCCTGGGACAGGCAGCAGGGTCACAGCCAGAGCTCTGCTGGCAGAGGGCATGGCTGGGCCTCCGAGGCTGCTCCCACAGCTGCAGGTGCGAGGCCAGGCACAGCCCTGGAGCTGCCTCCTTCATGCAAAGCTTTGGGAATGCTCGGGAGCATCATTACCTGGTCTAGTGAGCTTTGAGGTCCTTTCCCACCCAAACCATTCCGTGATTATCCAGCCAGGTGGGCGCAGGGGCTGCGGGGCCACCGCAGCCGCGATTCTCCAGGGAGCCTTCCCTTTGCAGGGTGTTCAGGCTCTGCCTGGCTGTCAGTCCAGGGTGTGGCTGTGTAAATGAACTTACTCTGATTTAATTAAACTCCTCGGAGCTGGGAGACGAGCAGGGGGAACCGGTGTCTCTCTCGCTGTAGCAGTGAGTCACATTTCAAAATGCCGGCGCTTATCGCGTCCCATCGGGCGCGGTGAGCCCGGTGCAGACCACGCCGTGACTCAGCCCTCAGCAGGGCTCTGCCCCCAGTCACAGGGCCCTGTCCTCATGGACAGGCCTTGGAAAAAGTGTGCCACCGTTCCAAATTGGAAATTATCCCTCCTAATGCATGTCCTCCCAAAGGAATGTGTCTCGCTTTAAAAAACGTTGTCGGAACAGCTGGGCACAAGGGCTGTGGGAGCCTGGTGGAGCTGAGGTGACCTCCCTTCTCGCTGGGATTTGGGAATGGGACAAAAGGGACTGCCAGGAGCAGAGAACTTGCTGTGGATGTGGGAGCAGCCTCTGTGTGAGCACTGTGACTCAGACTTCCCACTAACACACGGCTGTGCTTTTTATCTCGGATTTGCTTCTAATATCTGTCCAACCTGACGGGCTCAGTGTGGGGAATCTGAAATCCCCTCAGCTTTGGTGCTTTCTGGAAGTTGAAAAAAAAAAAAAAAAACCTTCCCCTCGTCTCGTGGGGAAGCATGAGCTCCCAGGGGCTGTTGGTGAGTGAGTGTCACCTCTGCTGAGTGACTCAGTTCCTCTCCTGAAGTCCTGCGCGCGCTCGGGCACCGCTCGTGTTTCGGAATTATGTCTGAGCAAAAGCTTCAGGCCGAGGGTGGAGCTCCACAATTCATCTCCCTTTCAAAAGTGGGAGCACCCCAAGAGCAGAATGGTGCAATTTTCCCCCTGTGTCAGCCCTGGAAGGTGCAGGGCTGACTCAGAAACCCTGGCAGCTCTGGGGAAGGTGGTTTTTACAGGCGGGAAATGGGGTGTGCAGGGGACTGTCCAGGAAGTGCCTCTGCTCTTGCTTAAGAACAGGTATCTCTGGCCTCCTTAAGAAAGGAGAGGGGGGAAAAAGTCAAGATGTGAGTCACTGCTGAGTCTCACAGTGGTTTAACAGGCTCTGGCCCCTGCTTTGCCTCAAGTTTTCCCTTCCAGAGGCTGCACTTCACTCCTCTGTTCCTGTTTTTTTTAGTTGCGTCTTCCAAGGCGGCTTGAGTGAGGAAAAATGCTTCAGTATTAATGGGTGTCCTGTGGGATGGAAATTGGTGAGGCTTGGAAATTGGGAACACTTAGAACACTTTGTTTTCCTTAGGAGTTTTCAGGTGAGAGCAACCCCCAGGGGTGCCACCACCAACTCCTGGATCTGTGCAGGATCCCCCTGCTGCAGCTGCCTTTCAGTGAGTGAAAACTCCCATGGTGGTTAAACAGAGAAGAGGAGGGAGCCAAGGTGTAGAAAAAAGCCTGAATTCCTGGCTGTGAGGGTGGGCAGGCCCTGGCCCAGGGTGTCCAGAACAGCTGTGGCTGCCCCTAGATCCCTGGAAGTGTCCAAGGCCAGGCTGGATGGTGCTTGGAGCACCCTGGGATGGTGGAAGGTGTCCCTGCCCATGGCAGGGAGTGACACTGGTTGAGCTTTAAGCTCCCTGCTCGAACCATTCTGGGATTTTATGATGTTGTGAACTCCTAAAATTATCCCCTTGCTTGTGCCTGGAATGGATTCCTTGTTTGATTTTCCACTGCCTGGACCAGGCACTGGCTTCATCCCAAGGTTCCTGATGGAGCAGGAGGGGAGGTTTTCTCTCTCATCATTGCAAGGCACGAAAACCTGTGGAAAGCTGCAGCAAACGCTGCATTGCATCCAATGATTGTTGAGCTGTTTTATGAGAATGCACTTTCATTTCACGTTTTGAGGGATGGAAGGGGAAAACCTCAAGCAGCCTCTGTAGTTACAGGAGAGTAGGACATGGGGTGGGCTGGCTGGGAGATCTCAGAAGCAAGGGAAGCAATTCCCTAGGATTATCCTGGATTTTTGAGAAGACCACATTGCTTCTTTTGTGGCTGAGCTCCAGCAATTCTCATCCCACGAGGGTCCATCAGAGGAAGGCACCTGCCTGGATCATCCCTGCAGGGCACAGAGAGGAAGAGAGGGAAGCATCCAGTCCCAATCCAGCCCCCAAATAGCTCTGCCATTCCTGCAAAGCTGCTATTGGGGAAGGAACTCATTCCTTGAAGGCTGGGAGTTCCAGGGTCTGCCGTGCCTGGTGCTGACAGCTCCTAACCGAGCAGCACTGCTGGCTTGCAGTGCTTGCTCCAAGGGAGACTTTGCACTTTGTGAGTGGAACGTGGGATTGCAAAGTCCCCGTGCTGTTGATAGTTGATATTTTTGTACATTTTCCCCTAGGAAGCAGGGGGTTCCTGTGGAGCAGCACGACCCCGTGACTGGGGACTTCCCTCCACCACGCACCTTCGGAGCGGGATACACCTGCAGTTATCCCATTAGCTCAACATCTGCCAGGATGCCTTTCCCCACAGGGGCTGGATTAGGCTGGAACTGACCCAGCTCTCCGGGAAGCTTTTCCTATCAAGTACTTGTGGCTTTCAGGCTGCTGCCCTGGCTGTAACCAGCCCCAGTACCCGCCTCGCACGGCCGAGAGGGAGCTTTGGCAGGCCAGCAGGGAGTTGGCTCTACCTTTGCCTCCAAAGAATGTCTGTTAAGTGTTCAAATTCCATCCTGTATATTCTGGAGTTACTCATATTTTCAATATAATGAGTTTTTTGGGCTGTGATGACTCAGAATGGAGCGGGTTTCACATCAGTACTGAAAATAGAAGCATTTGGGTAGGGAGGTGAGGGGCAGCAGCAGGACAGACACTGCTGGTGTGCTCGGTGGCTCTTTGCTGCCTGACACAAAGGTTTGGGATGAGCTTCCCTGGCATCTGCTCGCTGGAAGAAGAGCCAAGCTCAGCAAGGGCCGGTGTGGAAGCCGCTGGCCCCCGGCACTGCGTTGTGGAAGGGGTTGAATCCCTGCCAACGAGCTGTCCCTGGATCTCTGGCTCATCTAACAACCTTGGAGTGGTTAATGAAGCCAAAATCCTCCAGCCCTTGCCTCCAAACATTTTGACTATGAGGGATTTGAGAGCCAGGGTAACCATCCAGGCTGAGCTCTGGGTGCTGGCCATGCTCCTGGGCTGCTCCTGCTGCTCTCCTGCAGCTCTGCTTTGGATCTGCTCCTGGCCACGTTGGCTGCAGCGTTCCAGCTCTTTAGGGAAGGCTGGGAATATTGCAGCGAGTAGGGCAGAGGTGTGTTCTCCTTTAAGGAATGCTGCCTGCAATCTCAGGATCTCAGCTCCTGCCTTACCTGTTTGGCTGATGCCTCACAGAGAAATCCTGCTCTGCATTTTGCCCTGGATGTGAGGTTACACTTTTAACCACGGCACCGAAATTTCCCAGCTTTTCATTTCATCATGGCCATTATTATGATTTTTGGAGGGGGATGCATCTCCCCACCAGGATGAGCTGCAACTTTTCTACCTTGTTTGGAGTTTCCCTTCAGGTCAAAGCCTGGAACCTCCTGCTCTAGTGCCACACTCACTTTTCCCTCCTCACCATCCCAGTGTCCCCCCAACCCCACTCTGCCATGGGGGAGAAGGGGCTCTACAACTCTTCCTTCCCCTCTCCAAGCTCTCCACCTCCCGGAAACGCTCCCAGTAGTGAAACTGGTTAATCACGTTGACACTGGAGGAGTGCTGGCATCCGAGGGGATCTGTGGATTAACTGGTTCCGGTGTTTGCCAATTTCTCGGCAGCCCGATGCATTATTCAGCAGCCGGAAAATCTGGAGCTTCCCAACACTTGAGGGTTTATGAATTGACGTTTCTCCTTGCAGCTTCCTCCTCTCTTGGATTGCCAATTAACCGCGGGTAATTAAACCCCAGACCCGGAGTGTTTTGCCGCCGGGTTCCGCAGTCTGCAGAGGAGGCTCGGGGCACCCTGGGCTCCATCCCACCTCCCAGCATCCGCCCCTGGGAAACCAGGTGCTATTTAAGGCATGGGATCTGTGGACTCGTTTAACATCTGCCAACTCCCCGACATTCCCAGGTTGCCAAAAATATGCGGTGCGGCAGCGGGGAAGGTTCCGGGACAGCCACAGCTGCGTGGCCTCGGAGCAGCTCGTTCCCAAACCTGCAGTTCAGGCCGGAGCACTTGCAGATGGCAGACAGGGAGGGAAAGGTGACTCACGGAGATTAAATATCCTGCTGCGCCCGCCTCGTGGGCAGCGATGGCTCAACACACCAAGGGCACTCACAACCGGCCCTGTCATTCCTGCTTTTCTTTTGCCTCCAGGTAGAGGGGAAAACTGGGAAAGGCAGAAGCTGTGTTGGGATGGCCCTGAGGGAGGCAGGGGGGGTGGAGGATGAAGGGACAAGAGGACAAAGAGTCAGAGCAGTGCCTGGGGGAGGCTCTCCTTCCTCAATCACATTTACATCCATTGGTTTCGATGGCAAAAGCCGGATTGCTGCGTCCTTTCCCATGCCGCAATCCCGCCGCTGACTCGGTGCCAGCGGAAGGCGCTTGCGGGGCCATCAGGTCCGAGACAAGGATTTTCCATCTTCTCTGATTGTTCGAGGCACTGCAGAGTTGTCAGAGCCCGTTCCCCGTTTTGGAAATATAATTGGAATTATGCAAATTCCGGTGCGGCACCGGTGAGTGAGTGAGTGAGTGAGTGAGTGAGTGAGTGAGTGAGTGAGTGAGTGAGTGAGTGAGTGAGTGATGCGCTCCTCGCCCGGAGCTGGGCTGTTGGAGCACGGCGGGTCCGTTCCATCCCGGGAGAACCGGGAGCTCGGCCCCGTTCCTGCCGCAGCTCCCAAGCACCCCAGCCTGCTCTGGGAGAGTACAGAGCCCCAACAGTGTTTGGAGCTGCAGCACCATCGCTCAGCCACGCTGCTTGGGGGCTGGAGCTGTTTTGGGGATGCTGATCTTCCCAGTGGCAGCTCGGGGAGTTGTTTGGTGGGAGCAGAGTGGGATCTGGAACACAAGGCTCGAGGGACTGGAGCAAGACTGAGAGAGGGTTGGGACTCTGCTGCCCTGCAGACACGTGGTAGGAACGCGGGGATGGTGCCTGGATCCGGCTGCGATTCCCACCTGGAATGTGCTTTGGGCATCGTCCCGCTGGGCAGGGGGAGATGCTCTCGGGCACTCTGGGATGAGGATGAGCGATCCCCGGCACGGTCAGGGCTCCTGGGAGACGCCGCTGCTTGGAGCGGGATCCTGGGAGAGACTCGGACTCACGGACAGGCGCTCGTGCTGCAGGGAGATTTGTTAGAGGAAAGAGGGATTTTGCCAAAATAACAGCACTTCCCCCCCTCCACACACCCATCTCAGCCTTTCCATCCGCGCGTCCCGCAGCGGTTCCTCTTTTAGCACCACGTCTCCTAAAAAAAAAAAAGTGTTGACTGCAGCTTTTCTGGAGGCTGCAGCGCTCCCGCCCCGGTGACTGCACAACTCTTCCCAGCCTCCTTCCCTCTGCGGTTCCTGGGCTGAAGGCAATCTTTTCCGGTCTGATCGCATGGCCAAGGAATGTACGTGCACATACAGAGTGTCTGGAGCCAGTAAAGTGCCAACAGCCAGGCTTTTGGGAGCAGCACAGAGGAAAAAAACGATGCCCAAGTTGCTGCTTCCCCAGATCCCTTTGGATTTGGGATGTTGATCCGGCTGCCCCGTCCCCGACCTCGGCGTCTCCGCCCGTGTCGTGGGTGTGTGGCAGTGATTTCTGCCTCTCCACGGTCAATAAAGTCTTGGCCAAGTGGAACAAAAGTATTCAATCCTGTTAGTTTGGAAGGTAATTCCAGCTAAAAAACAAACGGGGTTGGGAAAAGCAGCCCGGTGATCCGGCGTGGCCAACGAGCGCATCATCGGCGCTCCCCCAGAGACGCTGCGGAGGGGGATGAGGGTAATTAACAAAGCAATTAATGCAAGATATGAAGCTGCTTCCCAAATACACAAGGAAATCCAGACTCCAGCTGTGCTGGCATTGCTTGTGCTGGCAAAGGCCTTGTCTGTGCTGGAAGAGGGATGCACGTGGTGCGTTCATTCGCAGGATCCATTCTCCAGGAGAAGCAGCAGGTTGAGGATTTGGCATCCTCCAGCAGGTCCCAAACATCTCCATGAGCTTAGATGGGATCTGTGCTGTCCCCTCAAAATAAAGCTGGAAAAGGCCAACTGGAGCAGGAGGACCAGCAGCTCTTCCCAGCTGCCAGAACTGGGTGATCCAGAGGCCAGAGCTCCCTGAGCATCTTTCCAGGCCAGCTGCTTTGTCAGCTTGGAGCTCTTGGAAAGAAGAATGGGATGATGTTTCTGCAGCAGAGCCAACATCCAGCACGCTCAGCTTGGCTGCAGTCTGTGTGTGGGGATGTGCTCAGGCCCGGAGCTGGATAGAAATGCCTTTAAATGTGGATCTAAATTGGATCTAAATCTATTTCTGTGCTGGAGGTGAGCTCAGGGAAAGGGGGAAAAAAACCCAAAGACTGCTACTGGCTCCAATTGCAAAGATTCATACATATATATATATTTCTATATCTATAAATAAATGGAAAGGTTTTTATCTATTTGTGTTGAACGAATCCCAGATTTTATGGATCAGATAAACCCGATATAACCAAATGTTATAGAATCCCAGAATGGTTTGGTCTTTTAAAGCTCATCAGTTACAACTCCTTGTCATGGGCAGGGACACCTTCCACCATCCCAGGCTGCTCCAACCCCAATGTCCAACCTGGCCTTGGACACTTCCAGAGATCCGGGGGCAGCCACAGCTGCTCTGGGCTGCTGGGGGCTCATGGCAAGGAAAAAAAAAGGCTCTGATGTGGCTCCAAGTGCTGCCATGTGATTTTTTTGGGCAGACACATCATCCTCTCTTGGTTTGTGGGACACTCAGGAACTGAATCTGGGCATTTCTGTCCTTTCCTTACACGAGTGTGAAGCCTTGGGAGCACCTCCCCATCTCCCAGCCGTGTCTTCCCTGCAGCAACTCCCCTCTTCCCAAAATATCCCCTCCACAAAGCTCTCACAGCTCCGGCTGCCCCAACAGCATTCTCAGGGCGTTGCCTGTGGGCCTTCCCACTGAATTATATATAACACTTAGGTTTGGGGTGGGATTTTTGGGAAGGAAATCTGTTGCCAAGCAATGGAGCTGTGGCCTGGCTCTCTCCTCCCAAACTGAGACTTAGAAGTGTGTGTGAAATATCTGAGACATCTCAAGTGGAGTTGCAGGAGGCTGGATCACGGGAATGTGGTGGAAAAGCTGCTGCTGAGGTTGGGAGAAGGTTTTCCTTTCGTTTTCCAGAGCCAAAGCTGGAAGTGGAGAGTTGTTTAATCCCAGAAGCAACAGGAGATATGGGGGATCATGAGAAATCCTCCAAGGGTCCTGTGGGGAGCTCAAAGCAGGCACGATGGATTTACACCCTGGACAGCATGTATAAAAAACATTGGGTTTTCTCCCCAAAAGGAAGGTGGGATCAGCCCCAGCAAGGAGATGCTGGGAGGGGTCAACCTCAGCATCACAAACCGGAGCACAAACTTTGGCACCCACTCGTCAATCCACAGCACCCACAGTGGGTGTGGATGAATCAGAGGGTCAATACTGACCCACATCCCACAGCTGGGGGGTTGGCAGTGCCCCTTGGCCTCCCTGGGAAAGCTGCAGTGGGAATGCCAGAGCCAATCCAGTGCCTGACTCCATCCCGATGCCGACGAGCATTGCCCACGCAGCAGCCCCGAGTGGGAGCCCCTGTTTTGCTCCAGGCCTGGAACAGCCCCACAGGAAGGTTTCAGCTGACAGCAATCCAGAGGGATCTGAAGTTTTCCTGATGTTTCCCCCAGCTGTTCAGCTTGGGAGGGAAATCCCAGCGGCGTGCTTTCCTCATTAACCGCTGTCACATTTTCCAGGCAGAGCCTCGGTGTGCCAGGCGCTGATTTGCATCACCAGATCACAAGGATGTGACCTAATTAAATTTCAGCTCTTTTCAATATGATTTTCATACTCACACAGGGTTGGTTTTTTGGTTTTTTTTTTTGGACCTGTGGAACCAGCTGTCTCGGCAGGGACGTTTCAGGCTTGGAATGGAAGTGGAGAAAACATCTAATTTCCCACTGGGATCGGCTGCGGAGGCGAGCTCTGGGGTCTCTCCAAAGCCTTTCTCTGCTCCCAAAGTTTGATTCACAAGAGTGAATTGCGTTATTTTTTTAGGGCAGATTTTTTTTTATTATTATTATTATTATTTATGCAGAGGGAAACATGTTACTCCCACCCCTCTTCCCATACAGATGGATTTAGGTCACGCTGGGAATAGGGGTGGGAGAACCTGGAGTGAACCACATCCCACCTGGAACAACCAACCTTCCCAGGACTCAGCACTGGGTCTTACAAGATGCCTCCAGTCAAGACAGGTCCCATCAAACCCCACCAAGGCCCCTCAGCACAAGGCAAATCCATCCATTCCATACACCTAGGCCTCCCCAGGAGTCTATTAATCCTCCCCAAAATATTATTTTGAGTCTTAATTTTCCCTGGAAGGACCCATTCACCAGTGAGGGTAACACAGGAGGGTATCCCAGCTGGTTTTTTGGCTGAATGAGCAGAATCCCCTGCCTTTTCCCGTTGCTATGGCAAGGGGGAGAGCCGGGATTTTTGTGCATGGGTTGGTAAATCCGGCCCGTTCTGCACGGCTGATTTGCCCTCCAATTAATTAAGGGCATTCTTCACTTCCCCTCGCAATTAACATAAAGAAAACCCAATTAACTCCTGCACGGTGGACGCTGAGCACCGCCTTGGGCAGCGTGAAACCTCCTTGCTTTCCTCCAGGAAAAATCCAAGGATTGTCAGGCTGACCACAGATCCCACAGCAGAGCCCAGAGCCCGTGGTGTTGCCATCATTATGAAATCACCCACTTGTCCTTGAGTGAATCACATCCTTGGCTTTGCCAGACCTGTTGATATTGGGGGGTTGTCTGCGAGCTGGGAATTGGGGTGGAAAAGGAGATTTGGGTGGAAAAAGGAAATTTCTGGCCAGCCTCAGGCAGGCTGGTGCCTCTTCCCACAGCTCCTGGGCCAAGGTGGTCACTTTGCTGAGAGCCTGGAGCAAAGTAGGTACAAAGGACACTTCTCCTGATCCCTTGGCTGCTCATGCTCGTTTTTTTACAGCTGAAGCCATGAGTCTGGGAGCAGAGTCTCTCAGTCCGTGGCATCCACACCCCGGTGGCCACGCCCGTAATCCCTGCCATGAAGTGCAGCAGGTAATTCCTGTTCCCGGACTGCTCCGACTTGCCCTGCACGGCTCCTGCTGCCCCGAGCAGCTCTTCCAGCCCTCCCAGATGGATTTGAGTCCTGCAGAGCAGGGTGGCTGCAAGGACGAGCCGTGCACTCTCCAGTCTCCTCAAATAAATATGGGAGGAGGGAGGGGATGGCAGTGCCCTGAGTGACACGGTCTGAGCTGCCTCAACAAATCCTCGGGATTTACCCCCGGGATTTGCCTCTGGAATTCCCACACTGCCACGAGGTGTTGAGTTTGCCTGATCCAGGGGACGCCTGGTCTCAGAGCAGGGAGGTGACTTGGTGATTTCCAGCTACTGTCCTGCATTGCTTTCTCACCTCCACTGGCTCCTGAATTTTGGTTTGGTTGGATAAACCATGCTCTGGCTGTTTATCAGCTTCAGCTCCCAGATGACCTGGAGCAGATCCAATGTCCTCCCCGAGATGGGAATTGCCAAAAATCTCAAATGCTGGCCCCACCAAGCTTTTTCTTGTTTGTTTGTTTTGGTGTTTTTAGGTGTTTTTTTTTTTTTGCTGGTTTAACCCTTTTTAGATGTTTGTGTGCAGCTCTTTGGCAAACCCCGGGTTTGGATGCAGACAGAGCAGCCTCCTTCCCGCAAAGGCACCTGGAGCATCCTTCATTTCAGAAGGCTCATCCTTTATTTCTCCTCAGAGAACTGAGCCTGAGGAGAGCTGGAGGTTTGTCCATGGAAAGCATCAATCCCATGTTCCCCACACCCTCCCCAGGGCCACCCACGGTGCTGTGACAAAGCGATCACACCAACCACGGTCACACCGACTGTAATTCCTGAATATCCCACCGCGACCACGACATCCAACTCCATCCTCAGGCCCTGCCAATAATCCTCGGGGACAAAAGACCCCGAGGGCAGCTCCCGCCCCCGCCTGTAATTCCTCCCCTTCACCCTAATCCCCGGCCCTTCTGTCGCAGCGGCCAAATCCAATTATCCGTGCAAGGATCGCGCTCCAGCAGCGTTCAAATGAAGCCGCGGGAGCCCTCGGGATGGGTGGGGTGGCAACGCTGCGGCTGGAGGAGCCATCCCTGCCTTAAGAGGGGTTTATCCCCCCCCCAAAAAATGAGCTTCTGAGAGCAGGGAGTTGTGTCTGGGCAAGGAGTGAGGCAGGGGAGGTGGTCTGGGACTCCTGGCCATAGCTCTGCTGGGGGTGACTCTTTTTTTCCCAGTTTCCCAGTTTCCAAGACTCCCCTCCAAACACCCACGTGGGTCCCACTCAGCCTCCAAGAGTTAATATCCACTTGCTCAGGGTTTGCCATGAGTCTCTGAGCTCTGTTTCATGTCTGGTTGCAGAGGAAGATGCTCTGGTCCACCTCCAACCTGGCAAGGAGGATGGCTGGGGATTGGAATGTTCTCCAAGCTGGCCACGCTCCCAAGGGTCCCAGGGTTTTTTTCCTATGATCTTGTTTGCCAAGAAGAAAAAAAAGACTCAGCATGGACGCAGCACAAATTCAGGATGGTCCCAGTGAACCCCCACCAGGACTAGAGTGCAGCCAAAATAAAATCCAACAGTTTGGACTTGCAGCTTTTGCCAGGTTGAACTCAAGCTGCAATTAGGATGTGAAATCAGATCATTTTGGGATGGTGAAGCTCCTGGGATAGAAAGGTGGAGGGGGACAAGAGGAGGGTGCAAAGGCAGCAGAACAATGAGGAAGGGCTTTGGTGGGGGCACGGAGGATGTGCCAGGGAGATGCTGCTTTCCAGACACGGATTGGGGAAAAGGTGAATAAATGATGGCCCCAGGAGCTGCAGAAGGGCCAGGCTGTGCCTTAAATGAGGAGAGACACGTGGAAACAGAGGCTGAGCCCAAGGGGACGAGGTCCAAGCAGCCAGGGGACGGCTGCAGGCAGCACATTGACCACAGGCAGCTGCACCCAGACCTGAGCTAATGTTTAGCTTTGGACTTTGCCAAGTTGTCCAAGGGGCAAAGGAGGAGGAGGAGGGCGGGTGACCCGAGGGCAGCTGAGGGTGGCTGTGAGCTGGGCCACTGCCCAGGGCTGTGACTCCTGCATGAGCTCCAGCTCGGAGGGAGCCACTTCTGGGTGTAGTTTCTGCTGGTTTGGTCCTGATTCAGCAGAGCATTTCCTGACAAGGCCTTGCTGAGCTCCTCCATTTAGCTCAGCTCTTCCTGGTGTATTTTATTCCCAACACATCAGGCTCCAGACAGCATTTGCAAGGGTTGCACTGAGGGGATGCTGTCATGGACAGGGTGAAGAGCTTGGTGGCATCGCTGACAAGGCTGCAAACGTGTCCCCAGTGCTGGCCCAGGGCTGAGCATGTCCCATTGGCCTGGATAACCCACCCTGGCAGGTGCCTCATCTCTATTTAAACCCCCTCTCCTGGGATGTAATTAAGGACGTGTCTATTAATTGCTGTGTCATATCAGCACGGATTGTCCCTGCCACCACTGGTGCTCCCTGGGCAGCTCCCACAGGACCATTGCCATGTGTCTCCTCTCCATCCCCATCACCTCTACCCCGCAGCATCCCAAACCTTCACATTTGGAGTTCTACCTTCCCAGGCAATTTTTCCACAGCAACGTTCTCCAATCCCAGATTATTCTAATGACACTGTGGAAGAGCTAAAAATAGAAGAAAGGCATTTTCTGCCTCTCCCCCACCAGCCACTGTCGGAGCGTGGGGACAGCACCGGCAGTGGGAGCCTCCGAGGTGTTTGCAGGGAGCGTTTGGAGAGTATCACACCTCCCCTTTCCCTTCCCAGCCCTGGATCTTTAAATATCTGGCCCAAATCCACACAAGCCTGTAGCTGCTTAACTCCTTCCTTGCACTCCAATCCAAAGGAAATTTGGCACCTGGATGGGATGGAGGCCGTGGGGCGGCGGGTGCCAAACACTCTGGAGTGTGCCACACCTGCAGGAGTGACTCAGCCATGGTGTGGGTGCTGGGATCCTTCCCTGGGGACCTCCTGGCTCCAGTGGGAACCTTCCAGCTCCTGTGGGATTCACAGAGCCCACCTGTCCCATTCCACTTGACTTCCTCTCCTGCCAGGTCTCTTGGATGTCTCAGGGCCCTGCATGTGCCAGAAAATGCTGTGGGAAGCAATATCTGAATCCACGCTGCTCTCCCTAAAATGCACATCCCAAAAAAGTGATGTACTCACCCAAAAATGGTATACTCCCCAAAAAAGTGATGCCCTGCCCCAAAACCAGCCATGCTGGATTTAGCACCTGAACATGCTCAGCAGGGTGAAGCAGCAGCCTGGGGACAGATGTTCCAGGTTATTTCTTGTTTGTTTTTTTTTTTTTTTTAAATTTAAGGCATCCTATGGGATCCTGCACTCAACAAGGGTGGCTGGAACTTGCAAATCCACAGGGAAGTGTGGACAACATTCCTCCACAGTGCCTTGCCAGCCCTCAGAGCCCACCAGGCATCAGCTGGGTCAGGCTGGCACTGCTGGGCTGGGCAGGGTGACAAAACCCCCAGAAACTGTCACCAACTTCAGACGGGATTCCCAGAACCTTCACTGGGAATGGGCTCATGCACCACTCTGGGCATGGAAACTAGAGTTAGCATGAGGGCACGGATGCATATGGAAAGGCAGGGCACAGCCAGGGAGACAGCCAGGACACAGTGACACTGTTTGCCCTCTTGGGACACAAAGATCCAAACCGGAGGGGGATGAAACGCCTGCTCCAAGGATGTCAGGCCAGGATTGTGCAGATGCTGAGCTGCAGGATGGGCTTTGGAGATCGGGCAGAGCTGGAAGAGAAGCGGCGATCCCACAGGGGGGAACAGAAAGGCCGTGAGCCGGCGGGCGCCACGCGTCAGGGATTGCAGCCGAGCGGAGCAGAGACGGATGAGTCAGGATTCGGGCACAATGGGAAGAGCGGGCTCAGCAGGGCCGGGACACGTCGGGACAGGGACATGCCGGGATGGGGCCTCAAGGCTGCCAGCGCTGCATCACCCTGAGCATGCCCTCCTCCGGGAGGGAAAAACGTGGCTTTTTCCCCGCCTGGTCGCAGGGAGAGGAAGGAAATGGATGAACTCATGGCAGCGTGCACGGAGAGGGCTCTGCCACGCGTCCTGCCCGTCCTGCTGGCAGCTGGACACGGGGCTGTCCTGAACTTCCCACTGGCGCTGGCAGGGTACCAGGGACCACATGGCAGCCTGGCTGCTTCCCCAAGGCACCCCCACTTCCCTCCTGCCTTCTCACTTCCGCAGCCTTTCCTGTTTTAAAGATTTCCTTTTTTTTTATAACCCCCCCAAACGCAAATCCAGGAGCTCTAGAGGAATAAAGAAACGGCCACACCAAAGAAGGAGGCTTCACCTCCTGATCTGTCACCTCAATAAACCCTCGGCTGCTCCCACATTCCTCATGGGAGCTGGGGAGGGCAGGAATAACTGGCACAGGATAATTACAGGGCTGAAGATGGAGGTGCTGCCTGGGCACAAGGTCCCACAGCTCACAGGGATGGGAGAAACCTCCCACAGCAAACCTGGCGTGGACTCAGACATCCACCCACAGGGAAATTGGGGAAAAATCCGCCAAAAACGTCTCCACAGGCCAAAATAGTTTGACAGAATTTCAACAGTCACTCTTTCTCTTCCTTCCACTTCACACGGGGTGGTGGCTGGGAGAAGGTGATCCTCAGAAGACACTAAACTTGAACACAAATGTGGACCCTGGAGTTCCTGGTCACTCCCTAGGCTGGAAAGCAGAGCTCTGGCTGCCCACGAGTGCAGGAACACAGAGGCTCCAGGGCCTGTGTGCTGCACAAACCTCATGGTTTGCATGGCCTCAGAAAAGAAACTATTTTTTTTTTTTGGTTTGTTTCAGGATGAGAAAGGAGACCACAAGACTTCTGTCCCACGGCTTCCCCACCCCAGGATGACAGGACACTGCACCAGCAGATCAAACTGCCACCATTTCAGGAGGGGAAGGCTGGGATCCCTCTCCTGGCATCCCACACACCGTACAGACAATCGTGCTGGGAACGTGTGCAGGGCCAAGGAGTCACATCCACACCACCACTGTCACCAAGGAATGTCTCTGTCCCCCAGGTCAGGCTGCCAAAACACCTGGGGTTTGAAATCATGAAATCCCTGAATGGTTTGGGGTGGAAGGGACCTCAAAGCTCATCTCGTTCCACTCCTGTCATGGGCAGGGACACCTTCCACTATCCCAGGTTGCTCCAGACCCTGTCCTGGCCTTGGACAATTCCAGGGATGCAGGGGCAGCCACAGCTGCTCTGGGAACCCTGTACCAGGGCCTGCCCACCCTCACAGACAAAAATTTCTCCCTAATATCCAGTCTAACCCTGGCCTCTGGCAGTGGGAAGCCATTCCCCCCTGGCCCAGGCCCTCCATCCTTGCACTGCCCATCTCCCAGAGCCCCATGAGGTGGGGGGCAGGTGCAGCAGGGATGTGACCTCCTGTCACCCTGTCGCTGTCCCTGTGCAGTTTGCTCCTTGGCTCTGGGGCTCAGGAAATGGCACAAGAGCAGCAGCAGCCACAGAATGAACCCAAGAGAGTTTAACAGAGCTGTTTGCCCATGGACCAGCAGCCCAGCACAGCTGAGGGGAGCAGGAGCAGATCCACAGAACAAAAACCCTTCTCCTTAACGCTGCAGGCAAGAAGTGTCATTTTCTAAGAGGAGAACCCATTTATCCATTACATGCCATGAAAAGTGATTTCACAGCTGGGGAGGACACTTTCCCAAGTGAAGCCAGCAGCCCTGTGGGATGTGTGGGAGCAGGTCCTGCCCTCACACAGTCCCAGGGGACTCTGCAGCAGCACAATCACTCATGGATGGCTGGATCTGGACACCAGCACTCTCTGGCAGCTCCCCTACATCTCCTGCTTGTCCTAGAAAAGGGAAAAATACCCATGGAGTACCGTGGGTCCTGCAGTTTGTGACTGATACCATGACAAGAAGTCATCAGTGATTGATGTGGCTGGTGCTGAGCTGGCATTGCACACTGTGCTCTCTCCTGGACCGTGTGCCCTCCCTCTGAGTGGAACTGGAACAGCTCCACTGGCTGGCACAGCCAGGAGTGAGCAGCCCAGCAAAGCCCCAGACACACCACGGCATGGTGGCACTGCCATTGCCGTCACCACAGGGACAGGGCAGGGCAGAGGCACCTTCCAGGGCTGACCCAGCACAGGAGCACCACGGCTCCCCCAGGAAAATCACACGTGACCTCCACACCCACAGCATTTCCCATGGCTTGAGCTGGTGTTGAAACCATGCCAGAAAATTATCCACAATTTAAGGATGACTTTAGGCAAATGGCTGAAACTCCCAAACGTCTCTGCCTGTGACACCAAACCCCCAGCAGCAGCACAGGGAGGTTTCTGCTCTCTCTTGTGAGGACACAACCAAATGTCAGGTGAGGCACAGGGTGGGTACCCAGCCAGGATGTGGTGGATTTGGTGCTGCTGGTTCCCACCACAGCCAGTCTGGAGGCAGAGCCCAGGGAGGAGCTCTCATGTGGAGAGCTGGGACAGAATTGGGCTGGCATGGCAGGAGAGACTGCCAGGGATAGGAGTTCTCCAGAATTCCTGACTCTGTCACAGCCAGACTTCTCCAAAGAGCCCCTGTGTTTAATGGAAGTGGCACCAAAACACTCTCTCTCCAAGGAATCAGGACAAATCCAACTGGGACAAAGAGGACAGGTGAGAGAACAGAGAGGTTGGCAAGAGGCAGGATCACCACCTCCCTCACATCCCATTTTCCATGAGAGTTTCACACCCTCTGCTAGTTCAGAGCAGGCAGCCACCAGCCTCTTTAAACACAGTGGAGCTGAGTCCCATCAGGATCCCACCCCCTTCCCAAAAGCCCTTTTTTTCTCCCCAAAAAGCAGCTGTTTCACATGGTGGCTCTGGGGACGGGTGGCCCCTCCCTGCTGCCCTGGTTAGCAGCGGTTTCCTCTCCACAGCTGCAGAGCAGCAGCAGTTGGGTTTTACATCCCCCTCGCAGAGTG
The DNA here is from genome assembly GCA_018697195.1 of Certhia americana. Classification (NCBI taxonomy): domain Eukaryota; kingdom Metazoa; phylum Chordata; class Aves; order Passeriformes; family Certhiidae; genus Certhia; species Certhia americana. The sequence goes on from CM031861.1 coordinate 63,085,497, forward strand.
CAGCTGGGGACAGGAAGTGATGCAGGAGGTGACACCACCCCTCCCACGAGGTCCCTGTCACCCAGGGACAGTCACAACCTGAGCGATGCAGGCCCAAAGCTGAGGGCACGGCAGAGCAGCAGCCAGCAGGGAAGAGAAAGCACAACTTCCTCCTTTTTTTCTTCTAAAGAAGAGATCCGAGCTCTGTGCAAAAGGAAACGCTCATGCCACGTGTCCTGTAGATAAATCAGTTATTCCAAACCCTTGGGAAAGGCTGCTCCCCTCTGCATCACCCCCCCACCAAGCCAGAGTGTCCCAGTGTGACACCATCCCTTTGTGCTTTGGGACATCATCCCCACCACTGCTGGGATTTGGGGGATCTTTTCCTCCTTTTCTGGAGTAAGAGATTCCACCTGGGAAGCCACGTTGGTGTAAACACTCCAGTAAATCCCTTCCTGCAGGCCACTGGGTAATTAAGGAGCTCTTTTCCTAACAAGGTAACAAATAACACGTGTGGTTGGACAAATTAAGTTCTCTCATTCCCTAATCATCCCCGCCGTGCCCGGCAAGCCAGGACAGAACTTTAGGATGTGGGAAGTGTGCAAGGAATTCTCTTACTGGAGATAAAGGGAGTCTGAACTTGGGGCAGGTGCAGAAAACTCTTGGGAGCCTGCAAACGAAGCTCTCCCCAACCCACCAGGTTTTTAGAGAAAACTCAGCCACAGTAACTCGTGCTTCTGTCACAGACCCAACTTCCACAGCTGCTTCCACCACAGAAAAAGTGAGAACTCTCACAAAATTCCTCCTCTAAGCCACCACCACCATGCTCCAAGAGGCAGAAACCCCAGCAGCCACAAAGAACCTGCTCACCAGAATAACCTGAAGGTGTCAAACTTGCACACTGCAGATCTTTACACCAAAAAAGCACAGGTGAAAACAGAAGGCAGAAGGATTTTGCATTTTATCTGTGCAGGACGAACCACCTCAGCCAACAGGAACGAACCTCCCAGGAGGGAACGAGCCTGGGAATGACACAGGAACCACAGGACGAATGAACAACCCACCATCTGAAACCCATCTCCCGTGCCAAAGTTTTATTGCCCGGTCGGTCGAGCCGCTCCCAGAGTTTTTTTCCCCTCTCGGAGGTTTCAGCGCGGTGGCCCCGCATGGGCTGGGCGAGCGCTCGGCAGCGCCGCTCGCACAGCAGCCGCACCAACACACACCCCCGGGCGCTGCTCCGGCTCCGTTCCCCGCCTCCCCGGGCCGCAGACACGGCCAGCCCACAGCTGCCCCGCCGGGAAGGCGCTGGCAGACACCTCGAATCCACCAGCGAGAAGCTGTCGGGTGCAGATGAGTCACAAGCACAGCGCAGTCAGTCCCTCTGTGCTGTTATCCCATCCCCTCTTCTCCAGAGCTCTGCCGTGGGATACAGATCCTGCGCTCAAAGATCTCACGATGGGAAACTCTGTCGAGAGATTTTCACAAAGACCACAGGTTTTTAAGTGGCCTGGGTTTGGTTCAAAGAGCTGAGCCTGCACGTTGTGTCAGCACAATGTGCAAAATGTTTTCTTCACGCTTCATCAATTAACCCCCAAAACGATCAAAGCAATCCTGGCAGCTGCTGAGCATCACCTCTAGAGTCTGGTTTTGGGGAGAGAGTGGCACAGCAGAGCCCACGGTGCCAAAAGCAGCACCAGGCATTTTGGTTTTTATTATTTTGGTGCCTCTAAACTCCACCCCAGCAGCACATTGGAAGTGTGAAGCTCAAAGGTAGTGCTGAAGAGGAAAGCTGGCACCTGGAGCACCAGGTTTGGGAACAGAGCAGCTCCTTTGTACAGCAGGAATCCAGGCTGGGGTTCCACAGGGTCCCTAATTCCACAGTCACTCTAGAGCTCCACCTCTGGAATGCTCAAGCTGTGCCAAGGGAACAGCAGCTCTGGGAATTGCTGGCAGCTGTGCTGGTGCCATGAACCATTCCAGTGGAAGGCATCCCTGCCTATGGCAGGGGTTGGAATGAGCTGAGCTTTGAGGTCCCTTTCCAACAACCCAAAATATCCTGGGATTTTGGGGACCTACCGCCCGCTTCCTGTGGATGCTCACGATGTGGATGTCTTCACTCCGATATTCCTCGTCGTGCCTGGCCAGGGGAATTCTTTCCAGCTCAAAGTCCCTCTGAAGCAGCTGTTCCACAAAGAGCAGTTCCACAAAGGCCTCCACAACCAGCCCAGACATTTCCCCCCCCATGCAGCACTTCACCCTCGTTTGAACTGCTCCTGCACTAACTCAAAGCTACAGACACCTGCAATACTCCTAAAAAAAAAATCTATTTGAGTCTGTGGTAAAATACCCCTGCAGGGATTTAAAAGATGTGTGGATGTGGCACTTGGGGACATGGGTTAGTGGTGGCCTTGGCAGTGCCTGGGGGATGGTTGGACTTGATGATCTCAGAGGACTTTTCCAACCTAAATGATTCTGTGAATCTGTGATTTTGGGCTAATCCCTACCACAGCACCTGCCTGGCTGCCAATCTTCTAAACTCAAAGGGAGAGGAAAGAAAAAAACAGTCTAAAATTCCCCCAGCATCAGCTCTGGGACTGAACCTGGCAAAAGAAGGAAATAAATCACAAAAAAAAGCAGAAATCAGGCAGAAACACCAACACCTGGTGTGTTTATTGTGGGAGCAGCACCTGAGCAGAGCTGAGCACAGCTCTCCTCACTGCCAGGGCCCCACGGGAGTGGGAGGCACTAATTATCAAACAAGTGAGCTGATTAACAAATACCAACCCCCTGGAATTCTCAACCTTTCCTCTTTTTTTGCAATTTTATAGTTATTATATATAATCCTGCACAAGAGCTGAGTCTCAACAGTCACCACAGGTGCAGAGTTAAATCTGCACTGACCATCATCCCCCAAACAGGTGTTCCCTGTGCTGCTTTTCCTCACCTGCACACAAGATACAGCTGGAATATTCAATTAAAACATCTATTATCATTATATTTATTATTTATGGGCTCTCATTAGAAAGAAGGAATTTTTTCAGAAGCACATCTCTTCACTCAGGAGAGAATTTTGAGTTCCTGAGGAAAACTTTGTATTTTCCCTCTGCTTTCAATGGAACAACCTAAAAGAAAATGTGCTTAAAAACCACTTACCTCAAAGTATTTTCTCTCAATTTCAGGGTTCTTCCCCATAGTCCTCTGCTCATAGCAGCACAGGATACAAGTGTCAGGGCCTGTCAGGTCCTTCAGGGTCTTCAGCAAAGGCTCCAAGGACTGCCCAAAAAAGGTTAAACATTTCCCACGTGGATTTCAAGTTCATTTAACTGGTTATGATACCCTCCAGCTAAAGCCTTCACCCAAGAGAGACCCTCCCAGCTGTGCTTTCCAGGGAGTTATTTTCATTATTTTAACTGGGACAAGAAGAACATGGAGGGGGGGAAAGCTGGGAAGCACAGGAGAAAGGGGGACTCACAGGAGAAGACCAAGAAAACTGAACTGGAACCCAAGCCAGAAACATCCCACACTGCTGAGCGGGCATTTCCTTGAGGCACACAGCAATGAGTATTCCTCAGTGTGTCTCCAAAGGGAGAGTTTTCTCAATTATTCCTGGAGGATGGCTCAGATCCAGCCCACAATGGAGGGAAATGGGCCCAACAGGCAGAGACACAATGCCAGGGGCTGGGAAAGCCATTGGAAGGGCACTGGGACATTGGGTTTTTCAGGTTATTTCTCTTTTCCTGCAGCTTCCCTCAGCTCTCCGTGCACATCCTGCAGAGCTCCAGCTGAGGACAGCAGGCACACTCTAACAACCACTCAGCTGTAGCAGGATTTCTCCTCTTACATGAGGACAACCCAGACAGCAGATGTAGCACTTTTAAATTTCATTCATCAATGATTTCAACAGTTCACATTTTGCTTCATTATTCCCAATGCTAAAAAAAAAAAAATAAGAAGGGGAGGGGAGGCACTAACATTCAATATGGGATTTTTAACATAAAAATAGTCTCTGGTTCTAGGTCAATTGGCCTTACATCTATTAAAAATGCCTTTTCCAGCCTTTTTCTATATATTTGTGTAAACCACAGGGACCATGTGTGAGCACAGTATTTATCTGAACACTTCTCACAGTAAACACACTGATCCCACCTCCTTCCCAAGAAATCTTTCTGTAGGAATTTAGCAAAACCCTCATTTACCTCCTCATAGTAAATGCAATCAGCCATGAGTATATAATCGGGGGGAGGCTGAAATTCTGTTACATCTTCACCCCTAAAAAGAACAAACAAGAAAAAGCAAAACCAACAGAAAGTGAAAACAAGTTTTAGCAATAACAGATACTAAAGGACTGAGCATAAAGTTAATTACTGGATTCTCATATTAAGCTTCCCCCTCAGAGAAATGTTTTGAAGTTATTTCACAATTTAACAAAAATGATTTGGGTTGGAGAGGACCTTAAAGCCCATCCCTTTCCATCCCCCTGCCATGGGCCTATCCTTCCACTATCCCGGGTTTTTCCAAGCCCCAATGTCCATCCTGGCCTTGGATATTTCCAGGGATCCAGGGGCAGTCACAGCTTCTGCAGGCACCCTGTGTCAGGGCCTGCCCACCCTCCCAGCCAACAATTCCCAATATCCTAGCTAAACCGATTCTTTTTCAATCCGAACCCAGAATCCCCGTTAAATCTGAACAGAGACGTTAAATAAAGGCTCATACAAACCATTTCAGTACCTTGGCTCGGACGGCCCCTGTGACCAGGTGCTTGTTATTCTCAATATTAACCATCAACAGCTCCTGCAGCTCCTCCAGGTCTGTGACCGTCACGATCGCCCTGAAACACACACAAAGCGGTGTGTGAATAACGCGACGGCAAGAGACACCGCATATAGCATAGAAAACAGTGTTTAAAGGACTCGAAAGATTCTGAGGGAGAAGACAGCGCCGGGCAGGGGCTCCCTCTCACCCCAGCGTGGCTGCCATGATGCCGACAGCGCCGGTGCCCGCTCCCAGCTCCAGGACGCGGCGGCGGGCGAGGGGACAAGCGCCGGTCTCCAGGAATTTGGCGAGCACCAAGGCGGCGTCCCACACCACACAACCCACACCGCCGGCCGCCCGCTGCTCCAGCCGCAGCGCCGGCCCGGAGCGCCGCTCCAGCTCCCTGACGAACCCCGCCATGGCCGCGGCTCCTCCTCATCCTCCCCCGCCCCGGCAGGAAATGGCGGGCGGGCCGTGAGGGGACGGCGCTGCCCGCCCGCTCTGCGCCGAGGGATGGCGCTGAGCTCCGCCGGCATGGAGGGTTATTTCCAGCCGGAATTACTTTTGGCAGCCGTGAATGATTGCAGGATGGCGGCAGCCTTGTCCCTGAGACCCTCCAGACCCCGCTCCCTCATCTCTCCTCCAACCTGAGCCCCCCTCACGGTTTTGTTCCAAACCGCCCTCGCGCAACTTATAAAAGGTCTTGACAAACCTACACAAAAAAGGGTTAATAAACCTCCAAAAAGGTTGTAATAAAGCTACAAAAGTCTTAGTAAGCCTGCAAAAAAGGTCTTAATAAACGTAGAAAAAGGCTTTGATAAACTTAAAATTAAGTTCTTAATAAATGTACAGAAAGGTCTTCATAAAGCTACGAAAAAGGTCTTCATTAACTTTAAAAAGTTCTTCTAAATGTACAGAAAAGGTCTTCATAAAAGCTACGAAAAAATGGTCTTCAGAAAACTATGAAACAAGGTTAATAAACCTACAGAAAAGGTCTTAGCCTACAGAAAGGTCTTAAAAAACCTACAAAAAGATTTTAATAAACTCATAGAAAAGGTTTTAATCAAGCCACCGAACATGAGTTGATTCTGCGTCGACATCTTGACATGCAGATGCTCTAGATCCTTTTCCCCCCCTTGGATATATGGAACAAAGTTTTTTTATTACTTTATTTCTTCAAAATTTCTTTTAGACCCATGGGAAGCCCCTTGGTGGTTGGCAGATTCCCCTTGAGGGGAGGCTCATCTTCCTTGGGAAGAAGTTTTCTGAGGGAATTGCTTTTTCCCCACACAAGCCAACTTCAAACCCAAACTTCGTATTTTTCCACTCCAGCAGTTTTTTTGTTGTTCTTTTTACCTCCCCCTCTAATTATGAAGTAACTGAAATGTTATTTATTGCTCTCTTGAACCATGCTGGCGGGAATCTCACTGCCTTTGACCACTTTCCATGGCCACGTTATGATATATTTTACTGTGGAATATTCAAAATATTCTGGCATAAGCACTTGTACAGGAAGGCATAAAGCTGACATCTGTATATTCTAAAACGCGGGAGAGAATTTTTTCCTCTTCACCAACACACAAAAGTCTGAAAAAATATTATTCCTTGTTTAGCAATAGCTGCTGGTGGGGACTTCAAAAGAGTTAATACAAAGAATCTGCAAAAAAATTCCACTTTTTCAAACCATCGTCCATTTCCTACCTGCACTCACAGTTTTTGCATATCAAATTTGGGATTTCTTGAACCTTATTTTAGCAAAATGAAGCAGCTCTCCTATAAAAAGTGTGTTTGGCCCCTTGCGTGAATGGATTCCAACCCTCTTTTTTTCCTCACGGAAGGAGCACAGATGGGACAAGCAGTAGAAAAAGTCTTTTCAAGAGACAGATGGAAAAATAGATCTGCCCAGGAGAAAATTGTGGGGTTCTCGGTATGATCTTGTCCAGGGCCAGGAGCTGGTCTCGATGGGCCTGATGGATCCCATCCAACTCAGGTTATTTCTAATTAACATCCCTCCTCAGTCATATCTCCTTTCCAAAAAAGAGGATTTTCCAAATGGAATGCCCAAGACAACGGGAGCAGCTTAGGCAGGCTGATGAGAAGCTGGAGAGTGATTTGGAAGCCTGGGAAGGGCCCAACTCTCACAGGCAGAAGGAAAGCCAAAGTGAGACCAGCAGCATGGAAAACTGAGGCATTTTGTATTGTCAAAAATGCAATTCCTAACCTTGTCCTTGCAAGGAACACGCACTGTTCAAGCTCTTAAAAATTAAGACTGGGGTGATTTATTAATCTTGTTAAGAACTCTGATACAAAGCACAGTAAAAGGCCACAAACCAGTAAATAAAATGTGGCTTGTGAAGGCCACTTTATAAATGCTGCTACAGAACTACCAGTAAAACAGACTCACTCTCATACCAGTTCAAACACGGGGGTTTGACTGGCAAAGAAAAGTTCCATTCACTTATCAGTTTAAAAAGTTTAATAAAGCTTTAAGTGTTTGCTGGTTTAAATGCTACCAATTTCCAAAGTGGATTCACGAGTTAAGTGTAGATCTAAAGGAAGTTATTAGGTCTGGAAGGCAAGACTGTTCCCAAGCCAGAGGAAACGTCGCTGGCCGGATCCAATCCCAGGAGTAGCAGACTGGGTTATAGGCCTCGAAGTCAACTTCAATTTATACATGTCATTAGCATATCTGTAAATATACAATATAAACAATTGTACAGGCGCATAGCTTTGTTCTCCACAACAGCAGACAAACTCTTTTAGCTTAAGACACCTTTGCCTATCAAAATAAAAAAAGGCACATCTGAACAGGATGTACTGGGGATCCTCCCCGATATCCGAGACGGGTACTCCTCCTTCATCCTTTCTCCAAAGAACCAAAACCAACCGAGTATTTTGGTATTTAGATTTCAACCTATTTTTTTTTTCTTTCTTGTCTTCAGCAGCAAATCAATGGCAATTAAGACATGGCATGAGAATATTCCAGAACGGGAGCTGTCACTCAGGAACCTCAAGGTAAGTGGTCAGAGGTTTCAAATCTGTGACGCTCTGTATCTTCGTGGTGTGTGATCATCCCATTGTTGGGTTTCCTTAATTAAAAAAAAAGGCCACTAGTGCTCAAATTTAAAAAAAATTCCACAGATGCACCTTTTTTTTTTTTTTTTTTTTTGGCTCAGTGCAATTAAATGATGTCAGTTTAAATTCACTTAGTGTAGTTTACAGTGCAAAAGGTCTATTTTGTGTCCTGGCAGAAACGGTCGGCACTGAGGATGTGAACCAAGGCAATGCTGCTGCTCACCTGAGGGTAATGCTGTCCAACCACACAGGTTGGAATGTGTGTAGTCTGGATTTTTTTTTCCAATTTAAACCTTTTTTTTTTTTTTTTTTTTGATCAGCAGCACTTTTAAGAGCGTAATTTGTGAAAATACTAAAATACACTGCCGTTTTTTCTTTTTCTGAATAAATAAAAAAAAAATTAAGGAAAAAAAAAAAAAAGAAAGAGGAACTTTACAAATATAGTATTCCAGTGTCAATGACTACTATGGCTAAGGTCATTGAGGAGTTTCTGCATTTTCTAGCAAAGACAGTCTGTGCAAAGGAGGGTGGGAGAGCTCCCTTTTGTAAGTCTTTGGTGGCAGTTTTGGTAGCTGAGGGCTGGAGTTGTGCCGGGGTGGCACGGGGGGCACGGGAGGCTGGGCCAGGTTGTTGTGGCTGGAGCTGAGGACGCAGCAGCGGCGCAGCACCCGGGGAGAGGGGGTGCTGGGAGGGGTGCCCGGAGAGCTGGGACCGGAGCCAGCCTCCCTCAGCCACTCGGGATCCCGGGGGAAACGTCCCAGCGGCGGCGGCTGCAGGCTCAGGGGACAGTTGATGAAGTGCTCGGGTGGCCGGAGAGGCACCGGGGGTGGGGTGTCGGGGACAGGGTCCCGAGGGGGTGGAGGAGGAGGGCTGTGAAGGGGCTGCTCCACGGGGGTGGTGTAAGCGGGAACGCGGGGTTGGATCTTTGGAGGCGGCGGCTGCCGTGGTGGGATTGCTGGAGGATCGTCATCCGGCTTGGAATTTCCCTGCGGTGGAAGGGAGAAAAAGGAGGGGTAAGAACGGGAGAGAGGAGAATCTCAGAATGGTTTGGGTTGGAAGGGAATTTAAAGGACATCCCATTCCTCCCCCTGCCGTGGGAAGGGACACTTTCCACCATCCCAAGGTGCTCCAAGCCCTGTCCAACCTGGCCTTGGATGGTTCCAGGGGCAGCCACAGCTTTTCTGGGCACCCTGTACCAGGGCCTCACCACCCTCACATTCAAGAATTCCCAATTCCCAGCATCCCATCTAAACCTACTCTCCTTCAGTTTAAAGCCTTTTTCCTTGTCCAGATGTTTGGATAAAGAGCAATCTTCAGACAGATGAGGAATTCTCCTGACCTCTGCTAGTGGTGCTGTCACAACGGCTGTACCCTTGATGGAAGTATGACCACTATGTTCCTGGAATTCCTAGCAGAGTTTGGACACTGGGAATCTAAAACTTCAAAAAGAAAACTGGACCTCTGCATCTCCAAGTCTTTTAGACTGACAGAGCCCTGTCTGGATCAATGGTTGAACTTGACAATCTTAAAGGTCTTTTTCCAAGCTAAGTGGTTCTAGATATTCCCAAATTTATCACCGAAGTTATTCAATCCAGGACAGCAATACCTTAGCATTGGAAGCATCCTGATCCATCTTTTTTCGTGGAGGAAGTGGAGGAGGGTTCTGAGGCTCATCACTCAGTTTAGGGAAGCTCCCCCAGGAGCTGAAGAAAGTCTCTGCAGAGGGAAAAGCAGATCTTTTACTCCTTGTGCAATATCTGAGGAACATACTCGGGAGTATCAAACCAAACTCAAAGCAAGTCAAGTAAAATCTTTGTGCTCCACAGCAACATGAACCAGAAACTTCAGCAGCATGAAATCCTTTAATTCATTGCTTTAGTCACATCTAGGCCTCACTAATTGTTCTCCTAAGTCCAGTATCAAAGAAAGGCATCAACAATCAGCAGGCAATGCTGAGGGACAGGAAAATAAATCCACGTGAATTTTTACAGAGGGAGGAAAGAAAAAAAATCCTCAAATTAAGAAACAACACAACCCCTGACTTGTATTGGTGGTTTCTGCCACACTTTTGCTTTTCCTCTTAGGAGTGCACTGAGCTCTGTGTGTGCATCAGACCTGTGCTCTCCAGCTGGAAATTAAATTAATCACATTTTAAAAAAGGCATGTGGAATAAATAAAGAGAGCTGAAAACACAGGTGAACGCAGCATATCCCTCACAGGTGTGATACAAAAGGTGTTTCTTCCTTCCCAGCAACACAGCAGTTATCTGCATTAAGTGGAATTAGGAAATTACCAAGGTGCTTTATTTGTAGTGGTAGTCAAACAAAACAATCTTCAAGGACATTCAAAATAGAAGGAAAATCATGTGAGAGCCTGGAGATAAAAAACCCAACCCAAACTAAACCAGCAGTTTTAAGTTTTAGGCTTTACATTCTTTACTGGACATCTGATCTAAAAGGAATTCTTTTGAATGCAGCCCACATTCTCATCCTAGGTTTCAGATTTTAATCCCCACTGAGCTCTCCTGAACCCAGGGAAGGCAGAGTTAAATATTTAACAGAGTTCCAACACTCACTCGACTGAGGCAAGTTCACAGGAGCGAAGATGCTGTTGTTACCTGGGAAATAAAAAAAAAATCCATTAAACAACTTCCAGACAGAACCACTGCACTGCAGCACATAACAAACGCTTGAATAACCTGAGAGATCAGAAAACCCCCCCAAGCTGATCTGCTGCAAACGTGAATGAAAATTTCCCTTGTAAAACATTCCCAAACTGGAGAATTGAAGTCACGCTGCGAATTAATTTAATTACTTCAAATCCTGCAATTTGTTTTTTTTTTTAAAGGCTGGCATTTGGGAAGCCTGAGGGACAGCAGCAAGGATCCTGAAAGGCACGTACCATAAGAACTGTTGAGATCAATGTCTAGGAACACGCTGAACTCGGAGGATGCTGACACCGGGGGTGTTGAGGGGGTGTTGGGGGAGGTTGGTGCCGACACCGCGGCCTCGTGCTCCGACTCGGCGATCCTGCTGAAACTGATCTTGCTGGGCTCCTTCTCCAGGGGCAGCGGGTGGCTCCTCAGGGTGCCAGAGGTGGAGCCGTGCCTGCCCGTGTTGGGCCTTATCCCCGGGGATTTCAGGGGATACGTTGTTTTCCTGGGCTGGAGACAGGGGGAGATGTTAGCATGGCAAGGTTCCACACTGCATCATCCCCAACACTGCAACATTCCCAACACTGCAACATTCCACACGGCAACATTCCACACTGCAATGTTCCCCAACACTGCAACATTCCACACTGCATCATCCCCAACACTGCAA
>CM031861.1:63096635-63132383 GCA_018697195.1 Certhia americana
ATTCCACACTGCAATGTTCCCAAACACTGCAACATTCCACACTGCAATGTTCCCCAACACTGCAACATTCCACACTGCAATGTTCCCCAACACTGCAACATTCCACACTGCAATGTTCCCAAACACTGCAACATTCCACACTGCAACGTTCCACACGGCAACATTCCCAAAACTGCAACATCCCCAACACCACAATGTTCCACGCTGCAACATTCCCAAACACTGCAATATCCCACACTGCAACATTCCCAAACACTGCAATATCCCACACTGCAATATCCCAAACGCTGCCATATCCCACACTGCAATATCCCACACTGCAACATTCCCAAACCCTGCAATATTCCCAATACTCCTGCCATTCCCTACTGCAGCATTCCCATCACTGCTGCCATTCCCCACTGCAGCACTCCCACCACTGCTGCCATTCCCCACTGCAGCACTCCCAAGGCTCTGGCAGGTATTTTGGGAAGTATTTCTCAAGGAGCAGCCCAGGGGTACAGCTGTTGTGAGGTGCAGCATTATTTACACAGCAGGACTTTGCTGGGAAGTTGGGGATGCAGCTGAAGAAATCTTTTTTTTTCCCCACAATTATGAGGAGTGAAAAGTTCTGCTGCCATCCAGGATAAAACACTGGGGAAAACAAGTCACAACCTTGAGAAATAGAAATTTATTTCAAGTGCCCCTCCGAGCTGCAGAAGAGCCTCAGAGCAACAGCACAGAAAGAGCAAAACCACAGAGGGTCAGCAGAGCCCTGGAACACACTTGGAAACACGTTTTCCATGTCCTCCAGTTTATCCAGAACAAAATTCCAACACCCAGGTGAGCGTGTGGACAAACCCAGCCTGGTTAGGCTTGGGTGTAATCTGGCACAGATCAAAGCTGAGCCTGGCAAAGTGAATTATGTTCCCATCTTTCAGGGGTGTCCAGCAGCCACAACTGGATTTTCCTGAAATTCCAGTAAGATTCTCTCTTTGGAAATCGTGAGCTGTAAAGAATTCCTGCCCAGCTGATTAGACTCCTATTTTTAGGAAAGATTTTAATGAAATTACTGTAAGAAGCATTTTTGCAACAGCAATTTCAGGCGTTTTCTTGCCACATTTGTAACATCCTCTTACTCATTCCTCTTAACAAGAGATGGCAAAAATGATTTATAGCACTCCCAAAAAAATCAGACATGGCTCCAGTTCCTCAGGCAATTGCAACATATAAAAAACAAGTGCTCTAAATTGTGATTTTCCTGCTTAAAAAAGAACTCTGAGCTCCAGGAGCTGGGTTTTTTAAAACCCAAAATTGCTACTCCTTTAAATTAAATGTATTTTCTTCAGCAAAAAGGGTTACACCTGGTAAAGTCTGCAGTTCATGCAATAATATCAAATATTTAGAAAAAAAAAATCTTAAAGAATACTGAATATATTATGCATAAAATTAATTAGTATTAATATAAGACTTCTTGATATTGTGAAATGAAAAAACATTACTCCAAATTTTATCATGCGACTATATGATAAGAAATACAAATTTAACAGCAATATTTCAGGTTTTGGGGGAAAAAAAGTGAGTTTTAAAATAAGACAAAGGTAATATATTTTAGTAGTGACAAACATCAGGAGTAGAAGTATTTTTAAATCAAGTTTAGTTAGAAAATCAGCTCATGATAAGGAATTCTGAAGAAAATGTATCTGTATTACCTGTATTACAATGTATTATTGAGGTAACCATGAATTATTCTCATAGTGGTCAGTGAATTTTAGCTATTTAAATTTTAAAAATCCAGAAATTGGACTTGAGGCTCCCTGTGGTTCCCTTCCAACTCAGGGTATTCTGTGATTCCATGAAATTTCAGGGAAAAAACTCACAAATCGAGGGGGTTGCTTGCAGTTCCGAGGTTCAATCTCCAAGGACTTGTTGAACAGATAATCTGTAAATTCTTTTTCTGGTATCTTCCCCATGGGATTGAGATTTTCAAAGAATTTCTGAACGAAACAAATATCAATAACATTTAAAAAGAAGCATACAGAGAACATTTCAATGAAATGCTCGTAATTCAGTGATTCAAAATGGAATTTTTCACCACTTTTGGCTGCTCTTTTGTGTGGTTCTTTGTTGTCTACCAGCCACTGCTTTCCCCCTCTTTTGCTAATCATTATTCATGCAAAATTAGGTCCAGTGCTAGAAGATTATTTGGCATTTTCCCCCCTCTCCAATCCCCACAGAGATATTTAATGGCTGCTTACTCTGATTTCAGGCTCAATCCGTAAGCAGTAGGGCTGGTTTTGATACTGCTGAATTTCTCCTGTGATTTCAGCCACTTTTCTCCTCTTACTGAAGTTAATTAATTCTTTCCCTTGTCTTTTAAGGAAGTCAGGATTCCCTTCTTCTGTCTTCAAGATATTCGTTAGGTATATTCCTGATTTTAAAAAAGCAGTTTTTAACCAGACACCTGCAGCAAACTCAACTTCAGAGTGATTACCACACAAAAAAAAATTTGATGTCACTTACCAAAAAAAGGCACACAGGGGGGGTTGATTGACTTGAGCTTAGCTAAATACTTCTTAAAATGATCTTGGCTTAATTCTACTGCTTCATCCAAAACTCTTTTTTTCCTTTCCTGGAGTGCCTGAGTTGTCAAAATTCAAAAAAAAAAGAAGAATTGGGATGAAAATCTGAAATCTTTTCAACAGCATGATTTGCAAATGCAAGGCAATTCCCTGGCTCTCTGAGCAAAATTTGGGAATTGAAATGCAGGTTTCAAAGAAACTCTTGTGTCAATGTTTTGCTCTGGATTACAGCACCCAACAATTCAGGCAGGTGGATCCTGAGATTACAGAAAACAGTTTATTATTTTAACTTTAAAGTTATAAAATTTGGTCTTTAATAAAAATGAAACATTTGATTTTTTTTGTGCTGCCTTTCAGAGCCATTCAAAACTCCAAAAAAAAAAGTTTTATTCACATTCTTCTTCTGGTGTTTTACTCCAGGGAGGTTTTGCTGCCAACAATGGATTTCACTCCAGACCTGTGTGTGACCCAGGCCTGGATTCTGATTTAATTTCCTTTTCCATGTCCTAAACTCACCTCAAATGTGTGATCCAGCCTGTACACTGAGACAGAGTTCACAGCACTGACAATCTCCAGAACACCATTGAAATTATTGAGGTCTTGGAAAACCTGCAGGATTTCTATGATCCTGCTCAGCACAGCCACTCTCTCTTCAAAGTTCTCCGTTTCCACGATGCACCTGAACAAAAGATGGGATTGCAGAAACACTGAGAAATAAAACCTGACACTTTTGTCAGTTATTAAATCAAAATTTTCCATAAAAACCCATCCAGCATGCAGCTTTTGGCTCTCCCTCCAGAATCTCAAGTATGAATTTATGTAATCACATCTTACATGTGTTCGAGTTGGAAAGTCAAGGGAGGATTTGGCAGAAAAAAACCAGCAAAGCCCAAGCATATCCAGAGGAAAAGTGGTTAATGCCACTGCACTGCACTCACTTTTCAAACCACAGAGTGAGATTTGTAGTGTGACGAATCATTTTCAAGAGATTTGGAGAGTTAATTTCCTTATCTTCCTTCGTCCACACGCTGCCAACGAGTTCAGAAGGCTGCACAGCCCTGGGAATGAGAAAACAGGAGGCAAAACACTCAATACAAATAAAAACTGTAATTTCTGTGTTTGCATTAAAAGATTATTTCTCCCCTCAATCACAACTTGATATTCACAAATCCAATCCTACATAATTTACTACGAAACTCAACTTTTTCCTTCTGCTCGAGTCCAGAAGGAAATACATTTTTATCTTAATTGAAATTGGATAATTTTGAAGAAGCATTTTCAGATAAGAAAATTACAAAGGAGAGGAGTTTAATTTTCTGAAAGGGCAAGAAAACAACTTCAAAAGAGTTAGAAAACAAAACTAGGAAGGTGAAGCACTGGCAGCAACCAGTTGGTTTCAACACAAAACCTCCCATCACTGAAGCAGGAATGGAACTTTATAATTTGAATTTTGTAAGGCTCCTGAATTATCCTCCCTGCATTTCTGTTATCACAAATCTGATATGGAGTTAAACCATTTTTTTTTCCACTCCTTTGCATATTTTAACATTGAGCAGACAGCAAGGAAACCTCTTCCTGTAAACTCTGGAAGTCGTGCGTGGTATTTTTGACCGACTGTGTGAACGAGGAGCATTTTTTGGGTACAGTAATGTCACAGGTTGCAAAATGTCCCCAAAACTGGGGATTCTGTCCCCAGCTGTTGGAACTGGGCTGGGGGAATTGTCTGTCCATGGCCAACTGTCCCAAACCAGCTGGGGCAGTTTGCTGATCTCCTCACAACCCATCCTCCCTCCAGGGACATCTCTGCTGCTCAGGGGACAGGCAGTGGCACTGAGAAAATTCCCTCAGCACATTGGGAAATGCTGCAGCCAGGGGCAGGAGCCAAGCATTCCTAGCTGGATCAAAATCTGGGATTGGCACAGCAAGGCAGCCTTGGCCACTGGATTGGCAGAGGAAAAGCAGGCCCAGCTCTGCCCACTGCAGCTTCAGTGACAAACTCCACTTTTCTCCAGGAGCATCCCTGCACCAGAGCCACATCTGCCACTGGGACTGCAGCCACCATGGCATGGCACTGCCACCAAGCCCTGAGCCACAGGGGACAGCTTGGAGCCTGACTCTGTCACTGGGGTTGGTTTGTTTAATTTGTCTTACTGCATGTGTTTTTGTTTTATTATTTATTTTAGTTCCCCTAATAAAGAACTGTTACTCCTATTCCCAGATCTTCGCCTGAGAGCCCCTGAATTCCAAAAGTTATAATAATAAGTTTAAATTCTCCATTCCATGGGAGGCTCCTGCCTTCCTCAGCAGACATCTGGCATTCAAAACATGACAAATAAAGAAATAAAACCCAGAGGAGAGCTGAGGCCTGCCTGTACAGGTCGGACTCGAGCAGGGTGAGCTGCCGGGCGATCTCGATGGGGTGCAGGGTCATCAGGTCCAGGGCCTCGCTGTGCCCCACACGCCACAGGTGCCACTCCAGGGGTGGCGGGGGGCTCTCAAAGGTGATGTTGTGGCTGACCCCATCTGCCTGGGCTTTTTTCCTCTTGATGATTTTAGCAATGGACTCCACCCACTTCTTCATGGATTTTCCTGTAGAAGAGAAATCATTAAAAAAACAATAAACCACACACACACACACACACGAGTTTTTTTAAAGCTGTTGTAAGTTAAATTTTAACTGACTGTTAAACTGCGAGTTCAAATGAGAGGAAAGGGAATTAATCTTGTTATGAGTGTTGGTTTTTAATAAATTCACGTTCTTTCATAAATGTCAGTGTTACAGAGCAATCTCTGAGGAGGGAATATTCTGAGTTTGTAAGTAAATGTATTTGGGAACTGGAGCTCAGGCTGGAGGGATTTAGGACAAGGGATGGAGTGACAGGACAGGGGGAAATGGATTCAAACTGTCAGAGGGCAGGGTTAGATGGGAGATACTGGGAATTCCTGGCTGGGAGAGCGGGGAGGCCCTGGCACAAGGTGGATCCTTGGAATTATCCAAGGCCAGGTTGGATGGGGCTTGGAGAACCCTGGGACAGTGGAAGGTGTCCCTGCCCATGGCAGGGCAGGGACTGGATGGGCTTTAAGCTCCCTTCAACCCAACCCATTCTGGGAACCTATGATTTTAAAGGACTTTTAGTAATTTAGTGAAACCAACTCTCCAAAAATTTAAATGTACACTCAGAATTCTGCATTTCTGCACATAAATTCATCAGGTTTGTATTTCTTTATTTTGTTCTAATGTGTTCTTGCACCTTTATCAACTGATAAACACACGTGAAACCAGTTCTATTTAACCACATCCTCTGACAAATTTTGGTGTGGAAAAAAAGGTGACCCTGTGTTGAGACTCTTGTCTCAGAATTGTGTTGCCCAATTTTAAGGCCTGGCACTCTGAAAATGAAAACCTGGAATTGCCAGGATAAAGATTAAACATGCCAACAACACTGCTGTCCTCCACAGAGGCTGCCAAAAAAAAAATAAATATCTAGTTCATAAAGAAGAGATATCAAATGAGCCCAATATCCTCTTCTAAAAGGATAATGATTTTCAGTGGAACTTCAGAAAAATGGGAAAAATCAGGATGGAAAAAACTCAGTAAGAAAAAGAGGAGGAATTCTTTATAGAGAAGGGGAAGGTGACAGCCTGGGTTACAGATTCAGGCAAGGATGACCATACTGTCCACAAGGAAATATATTTAAAGTATTATTATCCTAATGCTTGAAATTATTTTTAGGAGCTGTTTAGGCTCCAGGCCAAAGCTTCCTCATGTGAAGGGGAGCCTCATAAACAGCTCAATTAAAGGCATTAAAATTACTCATGTGTGTAAAGGTATTCCCAGGCCTAAAATCCATCAGGATCAGACTGGGAAGTTGTATCAAAATGTGGGAAGGGAACAGGCCCCCCCCCTTACTGCACCTCTGACACTGGAAATGAAGGTCTCCAGCCTCTCCAGCAGCTCCAGATCCCTCTCAAAATCATAAAAATGGTGCTCGACCCAGTGCCGGAAAACATTCAATATTCTGAGGAAAGAGGAAAAAAAATTAAAGTTTCTTTTGAAGGATTTCCATGGCTTATCCCATACAAATGAACCACAATCCTACAAAACTCAAATTACGGATTCATGTAATTGGTGACTCTCAAAATACACACGGACAAAGGAGCAGAGCAAACCCACTTTTTTTGGCAGGTGCTTAAAACCTAATTTAGAGGTTCTTTAAAACCTCTCATTTAGAGGTTTTAAAGAGTAGTTTTAGCATAAATATACCTTGATGATATTTTAAAATCTAATATAAAAAATGCCAGCGTTGAGATGGTTTCAGAAGAGGAAGAAACTTAGCAAAATCAGGTAAAATTAGTATTTCTGATTTTCCTTGTAATTTCCCTTTTTCTTGGGTTTTTTTAATGAGAAAGCTAATTAGGATCTCCCACTTGTTAAGAACCAAATCTGTCATTCTTTCTCTCTTCCACACAAATTTCAGCTTCAAAGTTGTTGTTACTGCCCTGCTTGTGCAATTTTTAATGATCCAAAAGGCCTGTTTAGATCTAGCACATCCTTTAAGGATAACACTGAACTTCCTCTTGATTTTTCTCTACCATTTCTTAGATAAATCACTAATAAATCAGTTCCTAAGAGTGAAATCCAGCTGCTTTTCAGCCTTCTGCACTCAGGATTAATCAGAATAAAAAAACCTGGTTTGTCTCTTCTCCAGGGAAACAAGCTGAGCTCATACCTTGAACACTTTGATTTCTCCAGGTGCAATTTATCACCTGAGCAAAAACCAGCCCTCCCTTGAGGACAAATGAAAGACATCCACATGGACACATGGAAAATTCCTTAACTCTCCTCTTCCTCGTGTGCAAGGTTAAAAAAAGAAGGTTTATCCCATAAAAGCATTGCTGCCCAAACATATCATTCAGGAAATCAATGACACCTTCCAAGAGGCAAAGTTTTGATCCAGGTTTCCTGTAACAGGATCTTATCTAATCCATCTCTACCCTTGAGATCCCGTGGTGAAAACACTGGGAAAGTCAGGAATTCCTGGATCTGCTGACTGCACTTCCAGCTGAGCACCTCACATAGATTTATTTGTGTCCAAGCCCTTTTCCATGCCTGGCCACTGCATCCACAGCATTTTCTACAAGATGGAGAGGGGAGGGAAGCAGGGAAGGAAGGGATAAACACCTTTAATTCTCCACTTTCTTCCCAAATTCCAGTCTCTGAAGTGGAGGTCAATGATTTTAACACCACTGGAATGCACAAAGTGCTGAGTTTATCGAGCCAACAGCTCCAACTGACTCATTTTCAGCTGTAAGAACAGCTTCAGGCTACTGGAAACACACAGGAACAGCTCCCAGAAAACAGCAAAAGCAGGGAAAGCACGAGCTGAGAGGCAGTTCTCCCAGGAAATGATAACTGTGGAGACTTCTGGTCCTGCTGAACCCACAGGAGCTGATAAAGTGGGAACACCAAGGGCCTGATAAGGTGTCCAAGGCCAGCAGCAGGCAGGAGTATCAAGGTTACACTGAGATTGTGTGACTTGGATCAGGTTCAAGAAGGTGGTGGCAGCTCTGTGTCGAGGAAAACTACAGGGTTACCCACATATTTATCTTTTTAATCTTTTATATATATGCCCACGGGTGTCTGATAAAAGTGGGACCCCTGAGTGACCTTCTGAACACCTTGGAGGTACTGGCATGTCAGTGGGAGCCTTTGTGTCCACCAGGAATGTGTGGTAGCAAAGTGACTGAGGGTTCTGTGTGTGTAATGAAAAGTATTAATTACTATTAGTAGAATTAATACTGATAAAAAATATTAATGTGCCATTAATAGGAACAACTTGATGTTACTCATCAGTGTAATGAATAAAAGTTGCTCAAGCAAACACTGGTTGTGGTCTGTGTCTCCTCCTGTCTCGATCCCCAATCAAGGCAACAATTACTCTCATTCATGCTAGAAATGCTTAATTGTTCCCCAAATTAGCTTGGTCAGCAAGACCTTGAAGATTCCCTGCAGCCTACAGCACAGACAAGAGTCTCCCTGTCTGTGAGCAAACACATCCACGGGGCTGGGAAAGGGAGTGAAACACCAGCAGAGCTGGAAAACTGGGAACAGAGGAATTATCTTCACAGGGCCTGGGAACAAGGAATGCATTGAGAACGTGGCCAGCCCTGCTCTGAGCTCCACATCCTTCACCCACAGGCGCCGTGGCTGTGGGTGGGGATCCCAGCTGGGCCAGCTCCAGCAGTCTCCGGGACTAATGAGGACACGATTTGGGCTATGAGGCTGCTGGCAGACATGGCTAAAGGCCCCAGCAGAGTGTCCTCTGGCAGTCTGTGCCCCCCCAGCCTGGCAGTGCCAGCCCAGGGCTGAGGGCACACACACACACACACACACACACCTGAGCTGCACGGGCTGCACGTATTCCTTGCGGAAGCGTTTCAGGTCGGCGCTGATGGGCTGCTCCCCCTTCTCGATGGCCAGCCTGTCTGCCTCCGTGGGCTCGGGCTCAGGGATCTCAAACCTGGGAGGGAAAACACCACAGAGCTGAGGGCAGCAAAGATAAAACACAAACCCTCTGTGCAGAAGCTGCAGTTTTACAGAAATGTGTTTCTATAAATTCAGTGTGGGGAGAAATGAGAGGTGCTCCTCTGTTGTCCAGTTTGCCTGAAATTCCCTCCTCCCCCAGCTCCACACCCTGCTAATTCACTGCTTCTCTGCTCATCACACCATGTCTAGACTGGGATAGAAGGTTTTTAAGGACCTGCTGGCTTGATTAAGGGAAGATCAGAGGAGAGCTTAAGAGCAGCTTTGCCACACTGCATTAAAATGCTGTTTACCTTAATTCTGTGCCTTCAAACAAACTGCCTGGAACATTTCTGTCCTTATTTCCATCATGAACTCGACTCTCATGAGCCAGTTTAACAGTTCCCAACACCACCAGCCACAGCCCAGGCACACCAGGTGCTCCAGCTCAGAAACCTCACTCAGGGAACTCATTTCAAGTGGGAAAAGGAAGCTTGCACTGAAAACCTGGATCGTTGTTTTAAAGGTACTGCAACTTAACACTGGGATCCCGAGCAGGAAAGGAGCAGATGGAATCTCTGATTTTTGTGGGTCCCTTCCAACTCGGGATGTTCCATGATTCTGAACACACAAAACACATCAGGAACTGGAGTGACAGGACAAGGGGAAAGGATTCAAACTGAGAGAGAGGAGGGTTAGATGGGATTTGAGAAAGAAATTCCTGGCTGGGAGGGTGGGGAGGAATTCCCAGACAAGCTGTGACTGCTCCATCCCTGGAAGTGTCCAAGGTTGGACAGGGCTTGGAGCAGCCTGGGATAGTGGAAGGTGTCCCTGCCATGGCAGGGATGGCACTGGGTGGGATTTAAAGTCCTTTCTCAAACTATTCTGGGATTTTATGATTCCAAACCTTTTCCATGCCTTCAGAAAAGAGGATCACTCCTCACCTTTCAATCAGCAAACTCAGCAGCTCCTGGGGCTTGCAAAAGGAGCGGTAGGTGGTCAGGAAAGTCCGAACAAAATTAGGATCTGGAAGGATTGAGTAAGAAAATGACAGCAATGGGGTTTTATCCAGTGGCAAAATACCAGAAATAAAATAAAAATAAAAAGTTTAACGTGCAGAAAAGACACTGAGGTTGTAAGGCAAGAACTGTATTTGAAAAACACCAGAAGTGACAGTGTTTGGGAAATTTTCACTCAGTTCTTTGGTGCATTTCCCAGAAAAATATTAAACTGCACATCCAATATTCTCTTGAAATCTCTGTCTCAGCTTTCCCTGAGGAATGACTCTCCCTGATCAGCTGTACTACTGGGGAAGTTTACCAAAAATTTCACATCAGCCCTAACCCCTTGCACCCCAAAACTGAGACCCAACATTTTCCTCAGGATCAGCACTTCATGGAACTCCTTCAAGCTTTCCCTTCCCTGAAAAATGCTGATTGTGATTTGCATCCACTTCAACCCAGACAGCTCACAGAGCAGCAGGCTGAGCGTAATAAATATAAAAAGTACAGTAAATGTAATAAATACAACCTTCAGCTTATTCTTCCTTCACAGAGCCTCTAACAGCTCCATGTTTTGGCCACGATAAAACATGGAAACATATTTTTGTGGGTTTTTTAGGGGTTGCATAGCCAAAATTTTCTTACAGCTTTGCCTGCAAAACCAGGTGATTTAATAACATATTTTCACTCCCTGCATATCTTCCTTTACATTTCATACCAACCAGAAAACCCCCTAAAGATAAAAGGATTAACATCCTCATAAGAACAAACCCAAAGCTCAGGATACCTGCATACATATGGTAGGTCAGCCTCTCGATGAGCTTCACCACCGTGCCCCCTTTGATGATGGGGATGCCGTTCCTGCTCTGCAAGTTATCCTCAAAAACAATGTTCTCCTCGGAGTCCTCCACCACGAAACGATAAACGCTGGGGCTGGGCAGCCTCAGGGGCTGCTCATTCTCCTCCTGCAGCAGCACTGAGTCCAGCATCCTGTCCAGGGTGCTGCGGTACTGCAGCGAGATCAGCGCCGCCATCCAGGTGCTCTTCTCCTCGGCCGATTTGGCGGCGAACAGGACGCTGTTGTCATCCTTGGACACCAGCTCGAAGGCGTGTTTGTATTCTGCTGTGTCCTCCTTGTCCACCACCTGCATTTTCCTCATGATGATCTTCTCCTTCAGCCTGTACTCGGCGCTGCTGTAGCCGGGCAGCCGCGACTGCCCGTGGTTGGTTTTGCAGCTGATCATCAAACCGTCGAAGAGGAAGATGTGGCGCTCGTGTTTGGCCCCGATTTTTGTCAGCCCTCCTTCCATGATGAACTCGTTGCAGCACTGGCCGATGTCTTTGCCTTCCCAGCCATCGATGTTTTTCTGGATTTCGTTCATTTTCTTGATGGCCAAGTGTTTGCTTCTGATCTGACGGTGATAGAAGCGACACACCGGCTCGCTTGAAGGAAGAACAGAAAAAGTCACAACGGGCACATTCCAGATTTGCCATCCCAAAAGATTAAAATAATCTACTGAATGAATGGCTTAATCATGATTTTTTTAACTCTCAAAATGCCCTAATCAAGTTCCAAATAAGCCACGTGCACCGCTTCGGTTGGGAAGGAGTAAAATATTCACGTTATTTTTACAAGTGGGGCGTGAAGATTTTGGGCTGCTGCTCCATCTACAAAGAAAACTGGCAACAAGACGTGCTTTGAAAAGGAAATACAGAGATTTTTCTCCCAGGAAAAGGTGATTTCCCTCCCTCCCTGCCAGCTGTGGGAAGGCAGGGATGCTCTGGGGGTGCTTACCCAGGTCGGCGCCGCGGGGAGTGCTTGCTGTAAATGCGCTCCATGCTGCACTGCAGGTTCAGGAGGGCAGTGATGGCTTGTTTCAGGCACTCCCTGTCCTCTTCATCCTCACTGCATTCCTGCAATTGCTGGGACAGAACAAACATTTGTTTTCTTTCAGATCTGCCTCATTTCTAGCAGGGTAAGAAGACTGAAAAACCTTCTCCCGTGGTGTCAGCAGCAGCGCTCGGTGAAATCGGTGATCTCAAGTCGGTGACATTTTACAGAGCCCCACTCAAAAGCAGATGTGTATGAAACTAAAAATATTTGTCAGAGGTTCAGGAAAAATCAATGGGTATTCATCAAGTTCAGAAAGATCACCCTTTACCCTTTAATTCTAATTGTCAGGTATTATTTTGCCTGTTCTCTCATCAACAACACCCTGTTCCAAACTGGTTTGATTTAAGAGTTTGAAGGTTTGAAATAGCCAAGGATTTATGGTTTATGGAATTCTGTGTATCTTCCTCCAGTGAGTTCACCTCAACAATCCAAATTCAGGATGGTAAGAAGCAAAGAGGGTCTTGCTCCTTCTGTCTTACAGAATTCTTACAGAATTCTGCCACCTTCAGCAAATTCAAGAAGAAACATCCATTTTGCACAGAGCAAACAGTAAAAAAAAAAGTCTGAAATTCAAGATTTGCTACTACAGCAAAATGTAAAGACAGTGAGAACAACTGTATTTCCTTTGTATAAAGACTAAATCCATCTCCACCATAGAAGTTTCTCTTTCCAGCAGAAACTTCCTGAATTAGGAAATTCCACAGATTTTCAAATAATCTCCATCCACTTGGCAGCAACATGCTTTGAGCAAAACCTAAAAGTTCCTCTTTTTGGTTCTTTAGGGTGGCATCTAAAAAACTATTACAAAAATAAAAGAGGTTTTTCTTTTTAACTCTTTTAACATCCAAGATCATCTGAACCACCCATGGCAGGGGCTGGAATGAGATGGGGTTTTTAAAGCCCCTTCCAACACAAACCACTCTGGCATTCTGTGAGTTTTTGAAAGGAAAATTGAAGCTCATAAATTGGTGGGCAAAATTATGACAACTTGCCACGCAGTTTGGGATAAACTCTTGATTTACCTCCAGACTTGAAGGGAAATCTTCCTCACACTCACTGGCATGGCAGAATCCTTCTTTTCCTTTCCCCATTACATTTCCCCCAGCAAGGATCCCTCAGCTTCTTCTAAAATAATTGAGAGGACACGATTTGACCACGCTGGTCCACTCCCATGTTGTTTAAATGATTGAATTTTCACTTTTCCATGCCCACACCACCTCCACATTCAAAAAAGGAAGAGTTTTGTGGCTCAGAATTTCTGGGAAGCTGAGTAAAAGTACAGGGAAAGGAAAAAAATCAGATGTCTACCTCTGGAAATTCTACTTTTCCTTGCTGCCAGCCATGCAAATGCAAAGAATGTGGAAATGGTGTGAAATGCAGAATCCTAAAGGTGGGAGAAGCAATGGAGGGATCATTTCAGATGTTGCTGGGTGAGAACAAAGCCGGTCATGAGCAGAGTCAGGGATAATCCTGTGCCTGTGAGAAGGAAGGATTCCGTAATTTTATTAATTTTAGATTTGCTGTTTTGCACAAAAAGCAAATATTGAGGCCCGTGTTTCTGTAAATCATGATTTTATTCACTTCCCAATTCAGAAGGGGTTTTTAGTAATTTTCTCAAGGAATAAAGTATCAATCTGAGCTTCTCTCACTACTAAAACTGTAAAAGTATGAGTGTTTTGTTGCTTTTTTGCTTTCATTTTGGTCCTCTCCAACCTAGAGGCAAATACAATGGTAACAGAGAAACAGCACCACCAGTATTTAATGTTATACATTAATATTGTTGAATAAATACATTTTTATTCCCCAAACCACTCTGCTTTCTAAAAATCTCTGCTGTAAATTCAGGATTTTTTCAAAGTACAACATAAAATTCAAATTTGAAACCTGTAACCTAATGGGAACATGACAAAATACTCAGGACTGACCATTTCTAGAGGGTGATATTTCAGATTTCTGTTCTGTGCTCACAAGGTTGTGAGACAGCCAAGTGTCAGATTCTACTCAGAAATCTCATACACTGTGGATAAAGGTCAAATTTAAATGTTTTCACTGCTAAAATGCTCATCTTTCCTGCAGCACCCTGCTGTATCAGCCTTTAAAACAAATAAAAACACGACAAAATAATTTTGCCAGCCTTCATGCATCAAAAATAGGAGAAAAACTCTGCTCAGGAGGGCACCTGTGGTAATGTTACCCTAAAAAGGGGAAAAACACAAAATATTTTACACTTGTGAAATCAGCTCGAGGTTCAGATTCCCCCAGAGCTGTGGGAACACCTGATTTCATCCTTAAATTTCATCCTGATGCACTTTCCCAGCTGTAAGACACGAGGGCCATTAGTGAATTAATTAATTAACCCTAATCCTGACCTTCAGCACGAGGCAGGTCACTGACCCAATTCTGGCTTTTCCACCTGAAAGATTTTCAGAGAATTATCCCATGCAGGTGATGATTATGGAAAGGGAAGTTCCATTATTTTGATAGAGAGTCTTCTGATGAAGAAATTTTCCC
The DNA here is from genome assembly GCA_018697195.1 of Certhia americana. Taxonomy (NCBI): domain Eukaryota; kingdom Metazoa; phylum Chordata; class Aves; order Passeriformes; family Certhiidae; genus Certhia; species Certhia americana. Next base: position 63,111,126 of record CM031861.1, read on the forward strand.
TGATTTTAATTTGAACCCAATTTTAAACCTCCCCTGGCAGAGTTTGAGGTCATTTCCCTTGTTCCCTGGGAGCCCCACCCTCCTGTCAGGAAATTGTACAAAATTAAGGTTGTTTGGATTTTTTTAAGCTCTTCTGAACTGTTTTCTAAACTGACTATCACTAGAAATGCTTAACAGCTGAAAATTTCCTAAAATCACACATATTTAGGTGTATTGGAAGGTGTCCCTGCCCATGGCAGATGATTTTTAAGGTCTCTTCCAACCCAAACCATTCTGGGATTTAAACTTTTTCTGTAAAATACTGGCAGCCCATTCATTGGAGATGGGTTAAAATAAATCATCCCTTCTTTTTACTTATTTAAATCAGGATGTGCAAAAAAATCACAGCAGACATAATGAAAACAAGAATGAAACTAAGCAGAAATTAAAAAAAAAAAAAAGAAAAAAAGAAGGTTTGTGCTAAATATTAATTACAGACATGGTATTAATACAACTCCTACAAATATTTAAGCTGGATTATAGATAAACTCTATTTTCCTCCTTCATACAAGTAAATCCTTTAAAAACACAAAGAAAATCCCAATAACTCACCTGTACAGATCAGATTTCACAGTGAGAACCTCAAAGAATAATTTCTGCTATTTCCAAATGTCAGCTATAGCCACAGGGGTGTTTCACCCATTTAATTTAAATTAGTTAATAATTCATTTACCCTTAAAGCATTACGAACTTTCCCCACATAATGGGGCAAACAGAACCTTTTTTACATTAGCCTCAGCTAATTCCAGTTAGGATAAATGGTTGAATATTAAGAATGGATTATTCTGAAATAATAAACTGAGCTGCAGCTGGAGTGTGAGACTGAGGATTCTGACTGAGTCCTGCTTAGCTTTTTCTGAATGGATAAAAAATTCAGAACTCATAGAAAGAAGAAATTAGATTTGTGTTTACAATTTTTAACTATATTAGAACTCAAGTTCAATAAAGATTTGTTTAATAAAATGTAGTTCATATGAGAGCAACAGATTCTTTTTAACATTTTTTAATACATCTTTGCTTTTCAGAAATGAAGTAGCCAGTGTGAAATAATTTTAATTTTCAGAGGGAGTAAGTAAAATGTAACCACCTATTTAAAAGCTCCGATTCTCTACATTAATAATTATTTTCAGTCAGAAATGAGAGGGTGGCTCCATTTACCTGCAGCAACTCAAAGTAGTGCAAGCAGTGATAGACTGGGATCAGCATGAGGCGAGGCAGCACATACTGGACAGCTTCCTTAAATCCTTCAGCTGTGGACTGGAAAGGATAAATAAAAAAGGATTATTTACACTGAAATCAGAATATTCACTGTGCTCCCATTATGTCCAACATCCCACAGAGATATGGAGGCCTCCTGGGTACTGAAGAAATCAGTATCAGTATCACCCTCAGAAACTGAGAATCACAGGTTATCACTTAAAAAATGTGAAATATTTTCCATTCCCAGTAGCTGACTAAAGCAACAATTCAGGTTGTAAGACGAGGAGAGATTTTTCCAAACCGTGGTGAAATTCCTGCCATCTTCCATGGCACAACTGAATTTCTGAGGAGAAACTGAATTACTTTAGGGTCAGATTCACTGACACCTGACTTGAGTATCAATTTAATCTGGAATCAAAGAATTGAATTGCAGCTTTGAGCTTGAAATTTAGAAGGGAAGGAGGCAAAGAGCCTTCCTTCCTTCCTCTCTCCCCAAGGAGTATTTAAGAGTGAGATGATCCAGCTCACCAAGGGCTCAGAGCTGGAGAGAAAACACTCCTTGAAGAAGGGCTCAGAGGGATCTCATCCTGCAGAGATGCCCCAGTACCACTAAACTGGGATTAACTGGGAGCACCAGTGACCCATCACTTGCTCAGGGCATTTCTGAACACCAGCTCAGCCTGAGCATCATCTTTAATTAATAAATCTGCTACACAGGCAGAAGGAAGTAATAAAACAATAAAAGAATCACAGATTATCCTGCTGGGCAGTAACGATTAAGAAATTACTGAAGAGTTATTCCAAAAAAAGCACCAGTCACAGCCTCAATGCTGAAGGAGGCCTTGGATATGCATGGGAGAAAATGAAAATATGGTGTTTGTGTGCCTGTGGTTGCCTTTGAAAGGCAAAACAAAAGTGGCAGTGGGAGAATTCACCCTCTGTTCTCACATAAGATATGAGGAGAAAAAAACCTGCAAAATACTCATGGATGGGTCAGAGCTGTGCCCTATTTTTACAGCAAGAGGCAAAGTCAAAAAATCTCACACTGAAGAAAGGGCAGCACCTTAAGGATTTCTTCCTTAGTTAGAAGCAAAGAATTACTGAGAGAATTCAAACCTTTGAAATATGAGAGCTAAAGCCATTCAGTATTTGTCATTTGCACTCACCTGGAAGTGAAGAGCCACAGCAGGTTTGGCCATTAAGTTATTAAAATGCTCATGAAATTGTGGAGAGAGAATATCCTGGGACAAGGTTTCGTATGGATCAAAGGCTTGCTCCTAAATAAAACCAGAATTACACACAGAAGTCAAGGATACAAACTATTTCTGTCCCAGTTGGTACAATAATTTCCTTTAATAAGCTGATGGAACTTCTCAGGAAAATATTGATTTTGCAAAATAAATATTGAGTAAACCACAATCTTATTTCACTTCCAGCTTTTCAATGCCCCGAATTTTCTTGGCATTCCTCAACCTTCCCATCTTTATGGCCAACACAAACTTTGTTGTATTGAAGCAGTGGGAACCAAGAGAAGCTTTTGCTTTTCACCCCATTTCATGTGGAATGACAATTTCACCTCCTCTCTGTCCATAAAGATGGACTATGTGAAACTTGGGACACTTTTCCAAGGAAAATATCTCATGGGGACAAAGCAACCAGTCTCAGGGGAAAGTCTTCAAGTGACATCAAAGATTTAGATGCAAAAATACGGTTTTGTTTGAGTATCCAGCTGTGATTCCACAAGATCAGCTACAGCAGGACAGGATGGAAACCTGGCTGCACAGGGATCCCACAGGAATCATTTCTGACTGCAGGGATCCCACAGGAATCATTTCTGACTGCACAGGAATCCCACAGGAATAATTTCTGACTGCAGGAATCATTTCTGACTGCAGGAGTCCCACAGGAATCATTTCTGAATGCAGGAATCATTTCTGACTGCACAGGAATCCCTGCAGGAATTATTTCTGACTGCAGGAATCATTTCTGACTGCAGGAATCCCACAGGAATCATTTCTGACTGCACAGGGATCTCACAGGAATAATTTCTGGCTGCAGGAATCCCTGCAGGAATCATTTCAGGCTGCACAGGGAACCCACAGGAATCATTTCTGGCTACAAAGGGATCCCACAGGAATCATTTCTGACTGTAGGAATCATTTCTGAGTGCACTGATCCCACAGCAATTATTTCTGGCTGCAGAAATAATTTCTGAGTGCAGGGATTCCACAGGAGTAATTTTTGACTGCAGGAATCATTTCTGAGTGCACTGATCCCACAGCAATCATTCCTGAGTGCACTGATCCCACAGGAATCATTCCTGAGTGCACTGATCCCACAGGAATCATTCCTGAGTGCACTGATCCCACAGCAATCATTCCTGAGTGCACTGATCCCACAGGAATCATTTCTGGCTGTACAGGAATCCCACAGGAATCATTCCTGAGTGCACTGATCTCACAGGAATCATTTCTGAGTGCACTGATCCCACAGGAATCATTTCTGACTGCAGGAATCATTTCTGAGTGCACTGATCCCACAGGAATCATTTCTGGCTGTACAGGAATCCCACAGGAATCATTCCTGAGTGCACTGATCTCACAGGAATCATTCCTGAGTGCACTGATCCCACAGCAATCATTTCTGACTGCGGGAATCATATCTGAGTGCACTGATCCCACAGGAATCATTTCTGGCTGTACAGGAATCCCACAGGAATCATTCCTGAGTGCACTGATCCCACAGCAATCATTCCTGAGTGCACTGATCCCACAGGAATCATTCCTGAGTGCACTGATCCCACAGGAATCATTTCTGGCTCCAGCTGGGCTGTGCCAGGGCCTGTCAGGCTGATCCCAGTCCCTGCAGCCTCCCGGGGCTGATTCACTCCTGAGTCACTGCTGGGATCAGCACATCCCTCTTTTCACCTCAGTGCTTGCCAGGCTGCTGGATTTGGGAATTCCAACCCCACAAAAGGCTTGTTGGAACATTGGTGAAGTCTCAAGTCACAGTGGAATCCAGAGTGCAAATGAATTGCAGGAGCCAAGCCAAAATTTCCTGACTCTGTGCTGTATTTTGGCATTTTAAAAAAAATTAAAATTCACTAAACCCACTAAGACAAGTGGTTTTAGTTTCTCCCACTTAAACTTCAATCAGCATTTTCATGTTTTGGGTTTGTTTTATGAACCTGAGATTAAAATGAACTGCGTTAAGGATCCTCCCCAAGAGATTAATTATTTTAAAAGGGTTTTATGCTTGCAATGCTGCAAAAATGACTGAAATTTAGAATTCTGGAATATTTAAATTGATGGCTTTTGGCTGAAGGAGGGCAGGGATGGATGGGATACTGGGAATTCTTGGCTGGGAGGGTGGGGAGACCCTGGAATAGAATTCCCAGAGAAGCTGTGGCTGTCCCTGGATCCCTGTAAGTGTCCAAGGCCAGTCTGGACGGGACTTGGAGCAGCCTGGGACAGTGGGAGGTGTTTCCAGGGATGGGATTCCAGGTCTCTTCCAGCCCAATCCATTCTGGGATCCTATGGAAGCACCACAAATCACCTCAGTGCAGGATTTGGCCCTGGATTGGTGTTTGCCCATTTCACCCCCTCTGTGTTTGTACTGCTCCCACCTTTATTCCTCTGTGGACACTCAAAACTCCTCTTAGGGAAACACAAACAGCAGAAAACAAATGTACAACCTACTGACAATCCCTTTGTTTTACCAGCTGCCTTCTGAAGATCCCTTCAAAGCAAGCAGAAACCCTCTGCCCTGTTCTGAGGCTCTCAACCATCCATCTCTCACTTCTGGGGGGGAAGTTTCTGAATTTCCTCCACACCAACAAAAAATATTTTATTTTCCCCATACACGAAATTACTGTTTTATTTTCCCCACACTAGCAAAAAGTATTTTATTTTCCCCATACACAAAATTACTGTTTTGTTTTCCCCACACTTCCTTCATCTCAAAACGACAATATTTCTGTTTTGAAACCTTCCAGGGACCTGATGTAGAAAAAACAGACAAAGCAAAGAGATTCCAGCTTGCAAGGGTTGTTTGGCTTTAATTATCCTTCCCAAGAAGTTGAAGGACCTTTTTAATGGAAACACTAAATGAACAACCCTGGCAGTGAGATAAGCAGAGCAAACAAACACTTCACTTTCATATCTCTCTTTAATGATTCCTTTTGCAAACACTGACAGAAAGATGATCTCACCCCGGGAGATGATCAAATCAACAGCTCAGTTATTAAGCAGGTCTTGCCCCATATTAGCTGAATTAATAAATTCAAATATATTACTTTCATAAAAAGCTTGGGGAAAATAATCTGGACTTCATTTCCTCTTCAAGTTTTTCAGTGAATGAAAAATCAGATGAGATTTTCACTCACTGAAAAGGATTTGTTTCCATTAAAGCACAGGATGACTCAGAGCAGCTTTTGCAATAAAATCAGATTTTTTTTTTTTTCCCCCCCAGGATAATGCTTACACTATTTCACATTTAAGGGTTCTTTTTTTTTCAGTTTCAATATTATAACTACTTTAATCCATTGATCAAACACTTCTCCTTATCATTCTAAAGCAATTATGCTTCAATAACTGCTAAGACTTGGTCAACTGGACTTTCCTACATGAGTGGTTTATTGAAGCAATGCCAAGAAAACTTTATGGTCTATTCCTGAGTGGCAACTGTGCCCAAAAATCACTATTTTTTACAGCCACAAAAATGCAATAATTCTCCAGGTGGTGCTGGGGAGTTCATGCAATCCCTAGAATTTAAAAATGAAGATATATAAAAGTGAAATGGAAGTTTTATTTTTTACAATAAACATCATAAATTTAAGATAAAAACAAAAACTTGCCATTCACCACGTGGTTCACGTGATATAGTCTCCTTTAATTATTAAATTCCTCTCTAATAGTGTTTTTTATGATTGCTCTCACATTTTAGGGCCAAAACCTGGGATAAAACACATCCCAAGGAAAAGCAGATTCCCTTGAAACCATGTCCAACGACAGTAAAACCTCCATCCCTACCTTGCTCATCCACTCCAAGAGTTTTCTCTCCAGCCAATCAAAATTGTGTGGTTTATTCTAAGCTGAATTGTTCTCTTACCTCTCAGATCCTGCTTTTTCCCTGTGCATCTCCCTGCTGAATTCCAGAGTTATTCTGCACCTATTTTCAAGAATTCTGACTAAACTGAGCTCCATCCCACTTCAGCTTTGTGAGTCCCTCCTGCATTTCAGAGTAGTTTTAATATGAAGTATTTCAGAATTTAAAAAAAAAATCCTTCCAGTATTTCCGTGCCCACTCAAAACAAACAGAGAAAATAATTAATAACCTTCCAGTATGAGCCACACCCAATACCAATGCAATGTTTTCCCTTTTTCTGACTCTTTAATATCTATTTTAGAGCTCAGTGGCTATCAGCAGCCCTTTTGCTACAATCCTGAGCCATAAACTGCTGCTTTGATACTTCATTCCTTTCTGGAGTCCCTGCTCCATGAAGATATTTTCCATTCCAGCTGTCAAAAAATGCATTTGAATTAAAACCCTGTCTGGAGTGATTTAATAAAAACAAACATAAAACAACTCCCCCCCAAACCACCCCAATTAAACATCAAACCTCTGCCAGGTCCTCAAAGCAGCTGCCAGCCAGAGGGTGAGGGCTGCTTTCATCTGTCATTTCCACAGTGTCCTCAATCAATCCCAAAAGCTTCACTGTCAGCTCGTGGATGTCTGAAATGTTGCTGAATATCACATCAATGTCCTGCAAACACAAAACATGGCTGAGTCCTGGCTGGGATCATTTATTTGGAGCAGGTAAATACTGGAGTGGGTATTGTCTGAAGCAGCAGGGAAATGGAGAGAAGCAAGGAAAAGTTAAACTCTGTGCCCTTCCCAACCCTCCAGGCTTCCCTGAGCACATCCAGCCTTGCCCAATTCCTGGCCTTTCCTGCAGTCACTGCTCCCTCTGCTCATTCTTGTCCCATGGAACACAGCAGGAAGGTGATTTACAGGAGGAATTTACAGCAGCTCCAAGCTCAGATCCTCTAAACCACAGGTGCTGCTTCAGCAGAGCTGGGAATGGAGCAGGAATTGGCAGCTTCCTTCCCAAATTCTAATTGTAGATTTTCAATTCCCCCCACTCAATGAGGGAACCCCTTCCAGTGTCCTGTCCCATCAGCTCCTGAGGAATCTCCACACCCAGCTGGAATGGGAATGGCTCCCGCTGCCTCTTTTAAGCTGCTGCTATCACCTAAAAATCCCAGTTCAGGTTCTGCTGGCCTGTCCCCTTCTCCCTGTCTACAGGAAGGATCCACCAATCTCTCCTTACTCCTCCTGAGAACAGCATTTGCCACACAGACAATTTCAGTCAAATATTTCAATCATTTATCAAACAGTGATTCCCTTCACAGTTAGAGAATCCACAGCCAAGGGCTGTTTTAATTAGAATTTCTACAGATAAGGGGTAGCCTTTAAATGTCAGTTCAAGCATTCACTGCACACGCAGGTAGATGACTGAATTTTTGTGTTAAGCAAAAGTGAAACTATTCTCTAAATGACCAAAATAATCCAGCTACTGCTGGCATCTGACAGGGAATTGTGGCCATTAAGCTCCACTCCCATGCCAGCAATGACAATTCCCCCATTGGATTTCACACACAGACAATGCTCATTATTCACTGAGAGACAATAAATCAAATTTGATTTCATCTCCAACACAGTCAATGCAAAATGGGTAAGTTCTGGGCTGCTAATGGGGCAATTAGCATTGCTGATCAATAAAGGACTCACATGAGGTGTGAAGAGTCTCCTGTTGGACAGAAAAGCTTCCCGAAATACTTTGATGATCAGGTTCAGCTCCCTCAGGTACTGCCTTTCTTCTGCAATCTCATTTCTCACCAGGTCGTAGTAGTTGAGCTCCCCAGAAGAAGAGGGCTCGTCCTCACACAGAGAAACCAACCCAATCTCATCCTGATCAAACATATCCATCAAAACCTGCCAAAAAAACCCCCAGAGAATTACACCCAGCCGGATTTTCACACTTGGCTCCAGCTTAGCTATTTCAATGTGTTCAGAGAAATCCTTGGAGTTTTTAATACAATCCTTGCTGTGTTCACTTTCACAAGGGAGTAATATTTCAACTTTGGCAGCAGGAGGCTGCAGCAGTTGCCAAAGCCATTTTCCCCCTTGGAAGTGAGCACGACCTAGAAAACAAGTTACAATTCATGCAGAATCAACTTGGAAAACAAGGCATCTTGCATAAGCCTTGGACAAAACCTCCTGCTGAAGATAAAACTGAACAAAAATGTTTCTCATTTTAATGGGCATGAAAAACTCGAGGTCTTTTCTGTGTTATGAAGGAGAGCTGCCACGACAAAGCGACATCAGGAGGGTGTGACAGCAGAGAAATAAAGGACAACATCATTTTCTGTCCTTACACTGCTGTAAAGGCTCCTGCTGGTCCAAAACTTAGGCAGGCTTCACTTAAATTTCTGCTGTGACAGATCTGGCATGGACAAGGAGAGAAGCTTTGCCTTTGAGTAAAACCAGGCTCTGCCTCTGATCCTCCTTTGAACACACCTTCCAGATCAAATAAAATTTAACACATCACCTCTAAAGTCTGTTTTAATCCCAACTCCTCACCTTGTCAGCACACATTGATACTTTAATGTCCTGCTGGGAGATCTCAAAGTGTCGGATATTGAAAACATAATTTCCAGCCAGCTTTAAAATGTCAGCTGAGATGTATTCCAAGACAGCCACGATATAAAGAGAGACATGGTAATCCACCTTGTAGCCCAGGACCTCCTGCAAAGTGAAAACAAGAAAAAACAAACGGTATTTCCTCCAGAAATTCATCTAGAATGACAATAAACATTTTCGACTGAAATGGATTTTGTCTGTGGTGATAATTTACAGTAATGGAACACCCAGGGCTGAGGACATCAAATGGAAATTGGAACAGCTGCCTGGAAGGAAAGGCTTGTAAATACTCGTGTTATTTTGCAGTATTTTAACAGAGGAAAAACCACAGAACTTAAAATAATCCCCCCCTCTAAAAATGACAGTCCTAAAACCAGAATTCCTTTAAGGAATTCAGTGGAATTACTCCTGTACTTAAATTCCCATTTGTCTGTGTTTATTGCAGGACTCTGGCCCTAATGTGGACTCTGGAGAACAGATTAATGTTTCACTTTCAAGGAACCATGGAATGGTTTGGGTGGGAAGGGACCTTAAAGATCATCTCTTCCACCTCCTGCCACGCCAGCTGAGCACTCTGCACCCCAGAAAATAATGAAACTTTAATAATGGAAGTCTGAACAGACAAAAACCAGGATGAATGGAGCACATTATCCCAGGGAACACGCTCCATGTTCTGCACCACGCAGCCTTTTCCCTGTCAATAAATGCAGGTGACTCTGTGCATTGGCATGAGGCAGACTTGTTCTCATTATGTGTGGGTGCATCCTCTAAAAATCAGATTCCGGGCCTGTTTTCACACTTTTAAACCAGATTTTGCCCAAGAACACCAGTGCTGTTTAGGAAGGTTTTATTTAACACTGTTTTCTCTCTTGCCATCCCTCCCCCCTCTCATTAACCTTCAGGAATTGAGATGTTGTGTATGTGAACACAGCAAGGAAACCTGAAAAAATGCTTTAATTTCTGCTTACGCTCCAATAAAGTTTTCTCAGCAGCTGCAAACACCTTTGCAGACCTCTTGATTTTGAAACCCAAGGCAACCAGTGACATTCAGCAGTGACTGAAAGGACACTGACACATCTTGCTTGACAGTACACAAGGAACAGGATCTACTTGTTCCCTCTTCTGCTATTTTGCCTTCTGCAGCACTTTGAAACAAATAAAGGCATCAAAGCAGCACTGCTGAAGTAGGGAAGGTATCTGAGTTTTGTTTATGTTAAAAACTAACTAATCCTATTTCAAAGCAGAGTAATGGATTACCAACGTGATGAATTTGAGGATTGACTTTTATTGCTACAATAAATTCAGCTTTATGGCAATTCTTCACTCCCTCTGCCAAGAGAAACTTCTTTAATTTCATACAAATTAAAGAAATACATTAAAGGTGATGCAGGGGGGGGGCAGTAAAGGTGAGAGGTACCTTCAGTAAAGGATGGATTTTATCCACAGGGAGCAGGAGGGGGTTCCTTCTTTTCCGTTTCTCGATGGCTGACTGAGCATCAGCGATGGCCCACTTGTCTATGGGGTGTGGAAACGTCTTCTGAACCCTCTCCTGTCCAACACAGAGAGCACTGAGATCAACCACAACCATCAGAGAGGTTTAAATAAAACACAGCACACAGCAAATTACTTCCCCTGCAGGACAGACAATTCTCCTCCTCCTCCTCAGGGTTTGCAGCACGTTTTTCTAATTGTTCTCTCCTTGCCCAACTCGGCTTTGTTCTTTTCAGCAATCCAGAAGAACTTCCCTTCCCTGAGCACCAAGGATCCTTCAAATCTCCTAAAATCTGTCATCTTTTCAAGAGCATCAAGAAGGTTTCAGTCTCCACTTCCAGTGGAAGGTGTTCCTGCCATGGAAGGGAGTTGGATATGGAGGGTCTTTAAGATCCCTTCCAACCCAGGCTATTCTTAGGGATTCTGTGAGACCAAAAATATAAATACCATCAAGAAATACTAAAGAGTTCACAGCCTACAAAAAAACCCCCAAACTGATATTGTTCCTATTTGAGAAAAGAACTTGCCCTACATCAGGTCAAGTTTAGGGCAGGGATGAAAAACTGAAGGACGAGCTGGAAAAAAATGGTGAAAAATATGAGGTGTATCTTTTGGTTCTATCTGCTTTTTTTTATTTTTTTTTTTTTAGGGTCAGGCTTAAAAGTGTGAGAGACAGAATTTCTGTTTGGACTTAGATTTTTTTATTATATTTTTTATTATTTTTATTTATGTTACAGTCTCATTGACTGTGAGTCAATGACATTGACAGTCAGCTTACACACTAAGCTAACAGAGGAAAAATGGCATGGAGAGTTTTGTTTTTAAGGGCTTTTTAAGCTTAAAATACTCAATTTATGAGAGGCTAACTAAAATATTTTTACTTATAATTTAATAACTAATTACTTGTGTGTTGCACTGTGGATTTTTTCAGTTCATTACACTGAAGAATGTATGAAGAAGAAGAAGAAGAAAAGACGAGGAAGGAGAAGAAGAAGAAGAAGAAGAAGAAGAAGAAGAGGAAGAAGAAGAGGAAGAAGGATTAACTTATGCCTTAAACTTTCTATCTTGTTACATATATATTACTATATTCTAAAACTTTAAATTATAAATCTTTCAATTTGTGATATAAGACACTTTTAACTACACACACACAATCTCAGTGCCATCACTCAATTTTGGAAGCCTTTTCCACGGCCTCAGGTCAGATCTTTGAGGATCAGTCCCTGTCAGCACAGAAAGTCTGAAATCCTCTGTGTCCAGGACAGAAATATTTGTGTCCCCTTGATTAAAAAGATTTTTGCACATATTCCAAGACCTAACAGGAGGCCCAAGGTCTTCAGAGAAGCAGATTTTCTGTGAGACAGCTTTTAAATCTTTGCAATTTAATTTAGTTTTGCCATTTAATGCCCAACTTCCTGACCAGCTCCAGGTTAACAGAAGGTGACATTGGTGACATTCCCTCCTGGAGAGCAGCTCCCAAATGACCCTTCCTTGGAATCTGACCAGGAGATCCTCCCAAAAATGGAGGCAAGGTGCCATTCAGCCCTCCCTCAGCTTAGAATCATGGAATCCCAGACTGCTCTGGGTTGGAACTGTCCCAGAGTGCTCCAAGCTGGCCTTGGAAACTCCAGGGATCCAGGGGGAGCCACAGCTGCTCTGGGAATTCCAGCCCAATCCCCTCTTCCAGAAATTCCCAATTCCCAATATCCAACCTAAGAGAGGCCTTCTGTGCTCCAGCATTGCTTCCCACTGTTTTCTTTAGGAACAATTTGAAGGGCTGCTTCTATTTAGAAAACATTTTTAATTTGAGATTTTTTTAGTCCTTTTTTAGCATTGAACAAATACTTAAATACAACCTTTTGGACAAACAGGCTGTTCTGTAAATATCTGCACAATAAACTTCAGAGATCACAGCCCTCATGGTCTCCCTGAGCAGCTGAAAACAGCTGAGGAGCAGATCCAATCCCAAGAGCTATTAAGGAACTATGAAATTTTGCTTTTATTTAGTGATACGATAATCTTCATGCATCGGTATTAAAGAAAAACTTAAAAATTAATAATTAATGTTGAATAAAGGGCAGCTATTAATCTAAAACCCTTTGGGCAATTCCAATACATATTTATATATCTATATCTATATCTATGTTTATATCTATATCTATCATTAACATAAATATATACATATTATCAATATATAAAAATATAAAATATATTATACACAATTATATATATTTACCTATATAATTTTCTTTCATTTCCATGGCACACATATCTAATTTATTTTAATACAGATATATAACTACTTCAACACACATATAATTTATATTCTTATACATATATAAACCAGAAAAATATATGAATACATGAATATATGAATAAAACTATAGCTATAGATATTTATATAGATTTTTATTTTTTTTTATTTCCACAACAGACATGGAAAATCCCATACAAAGACATCATTTTGGATGAGGCTGAAAATCCTGGACCTACAGATTGATGTCAAATTAATGCCCTCCAAAGCTCTGTCAGGTCAAAGCCACATGGAAGCATTTTCTCTCTCCAGACTCCATTAAACCCTCATTTTAGAATGATGACACAAAAGCTGACAGCTGCAATAATGCAAGAGCCTCAGTGAGTCAAATAAAGTCTCAGGAACATCCAACTCTATTCCCTCAGCTACACAATCCAAGCCTGACATCAGCAATCTTTCATTGCAATATTTCATTTTTTTTTTCTTTTATATTGATGTCAAAAAAGCAGGAAAAATTCCTACGAGTTCTCTTCTGAAGAACCGGGTAAGAAAATGAGTTTCCAGTTAAATTTTCTTATAAAATCTAAATAGAATCAGAGAATTCCAAAATAGTTGGAGTTGAAGGGACCTTAAAGATTATCCATTTCCAATCCCTGCCATGGGAAACCTCCCACTGTCCCAGGTTTCTCCAAACCCCATCCAACCTGGCCCTTGGGCATTTCCAGAGATTCAGGGGCAGCAATGAAGTTGTTTTAGGAAGCTCTGGGCTTGCCCAAATTAATTTCAGTGATTTCAGAGGCAAATCCTTGTTTTTCCAGCCTCCAGTCCTACCTCCACATCCTGCACAGTCCGTGGTTGGGCGATGCACAGCTTGTTCAGCAGCTGCAGGATCAGCTCCTCAATGTAGTAGAGGGAATCTTCCTTTGCTGAGAGATTGGGGTGAACCTGCTGCTGGACCTGGCCAAAGGAATTCAAAGAATTAGGATTTTTTTCCATGAAAAAGCTGTGCCTAAAAACAAATCCCAGCAAAAAAAAAAAAAAGCAGGATAACTGGACTGCAGTGCTTATAAATTCACACGCTTTTAATATTCTCACAAAGTTTTCCTCTGGAGTGAAGGTGGCAATTCCTATTCCTGCCGAGTTGGCACCTCTGTGGAATCACAAACTTTGTGTTTTGCCATTGTGGTGGGAAGGAGCGTCAAGCCAAGGCAGATTTCTGCCAGGAGGGGAGTGACACCATCCCTGTGGGTAAATCTGAGTTCCTCATGCCCTGAATGAGGAACTGCAGTGACATTCCAGCCCTCAGGAGTGACTGACTGCAGCAGCTCACCCTACCTGGCTGACTGAACAGAGGGAACAGCACAGACCCACCAGGGCAGAGCAGGGAAAAACTGACTCCCACCTCCTCTCCAAGGCAAGGCAGGAGAATTCCTTTTATCTCATTTCATGGAGATTAATCCCAGCTTTGGTTTCTCAGGTTAAACTAGACCAGACAAGCCAAAACAGGCAACCTCAGCTGTGTCCATACAGAAAGGGCTACAGTTAACTCATCCTGGGTCTGCAGGGCTCTTTTTCTACTAAAAATCCCCTCAATCAAACCATCCCAGCTTAAAGAGAGAAAAAAAACCACTCAGGGGTTGGTCTCCATACTCAGTTTTCCCTGGCAGCCTCTCAATCAGGAAAGCGCTCACTAGATCTCAAACTATAGCCAAAAGATTTGTAAGGAATACACTCCAGGGAAATTCCCTCCTCTCCCCACATAAATTCCACGTAAATCACCTCAACAAAGCCATGTGACACACTCACATTTGTATTCACAGGCCAAATGGGGTGGCAGTTTCTTGGGACAAGACAGAAACATCTTTGGCTTGAATTCTGATGCTCTGAAATACAGGCACAGCCCCTTCCAAAGGGGAGTTCCCAAAAACTGGGGGGCTCTGAGGGTTCACTCCAAATTAAGGAGAATCCCAGAATGGTGTGGGTTTGAAATGACCTTAAATCCCATCCTGCTCCTCTCCTGGCATGGGCAGGGACACTTTCCACTGTCCCAGGTTGCTCCAAGCTCTGTCCAGCCTGCCCTTGGACACTTCCAGGGATCCAGGAGCAGCCACAGCTTCTCTGGGAATTCTATTCCAGGGTCTCCCCACCCTCCCAGCCAAGAATTCCCAATATCCCATCTAACCCCGCCCTCTGTGAGTTTGAATCCAGCTGCCCAGTCTTGTTATAAATTGATTTGATAGCCCTGTAAACGTAATTTTGCCTTCTGTGCCTCAAACATGAATCTCAGCTTTACACCACTGATTCCCAGGCGACACGGATACAAGATCCGGAAAAAAAGAAAGAAAAAAATCCTCAAGAAAACCCAACCCACTCCTTGAAAACTCCTACTTAAGAGAGCAGGTTTTTAACAATAGCCAGGGCATTTTGTGTTCTTCCTGAACGTGAGAGTTTAATTCACAAAACAATGGCAAACCGGGAAGTGCCGGGTTAAGGTCCTGCCACGTGTCACACACAGAGCACCACGACAGCAAGGGCAGGACCCAGCAAGGAAATAAAGTGAAATTCTGTGTCCCTGCAGTGAACCCTGAATGATGCTCCAGAGAACTGACACGAACAGGAAGAGTAAGAAGAGGAGGAAGATCAGGAGGAGATGGGAACTCCCATTCCCTCATCAGCCATTCTCCTCCCTCCAGTCACTTATTTCAGATTTCACCGGGCAATAAAATGTAAAAATGATTTTGTTTGGCCCTGATTTCAGCTCCCAGGTCTAAACAGCTCATGCCACACTTTCCTGAACTTTCCTGGGAGCACGTGGATGTCCAGCAAGGCTGAGGAGCAGCAGAGGAGCACAGAGCCATCCTTAAACAGCGACAGGGAATCTCAGCTTTATTTTAGGAACACAAATCATGGAATCCTGGAATAGCCTGCATTGGAAGGGATTTCTAACACCATCCTAATTCCATTGCTGCCATGGCAGGGACACTTCCCACTGTGCCAGGCTGCTCCAGCCTGGCCTTGGACACTCCCAGGGATCCAGGGGCAGCCACAGCTTCTCTGGGAATTCCAGCCCAGCCCCTCCCTACCCTGCCAGCCAAGAATTCCCAGTTCCCAATATCCCATCTATCCCTGCCCTCTGGCAGTGGGAGCCATTCCCTGTGTCCTGTCCCTCCATCCCTTGTCCCCAGTCCCTCTCCAGCTCTCCTGGAGCCCCTTCAGGCCCTGCCAGGGGCTCTCAGCTCTCCCTGGAGCTTTTCTTCCAGGATGAACAAGTCCCACACTCCCAGTTCCACCCCCCAAAATCATCTCCGTGACTTTCTCTAAGTCCTGGAGTCAATTTTCCTTCAAAATAAGCAAAACCAACACCAGAACCCAGCAGCTCTTGCTCGAGAGAACTCTCCCCAGAGGATTTGGAAGAGCAGCTGCCACTTGAAATGAGTTTGCCTGCAGCATCCTGAGAGGTCCCAGAGGTGCTTCTGCACGCCCCAGGGTTTAGAGAAATTATTTTGACATAAATGAGGAAAAAACCCCAATTTTATTTCAAGAGTGTGTTTTTCAGAGCAAAGCAAAAATCCTGTCACAAAAGCTGATCAAATCAGATGCCACTGGATCAAAGGGAGAATATTTCTCCTTCACAGTATTTCCTAAAGCCTGACTGAGAGGAGAGACTGATAAAGCACTCAAGGTATGGAAAAAAGCAGGAGGAATTACTGGGGATGTTCCTTACACGAGGGACATTCACTGAGCTCTGCTTCAGACTGAATTATCCGAGCACAGTTATAGAAATTAGCATGGAATAAACACACCAGAGCTACACAGGCTGGATTTTGTCTGGTAATTTTGTCTTTTCAGGGTCAAAATACCCTTTAAAAACCCACAAGGGGTTGTATTGACCAGTCAGAGCTCTGCTGTAAGGAGCTGAGCAGAAGGGAGCCCAGAAAAAACAGATTTTTTACTTATTTTATCTCTGAGAGAGCAGATTGTCTGAAGTCATTAAAGAGAGATCAGGATTAACAGAACAAACTAATTTTTACAGTGTCATTCACTGAGGTTTAGTCCAAGTTGTTCCAATGACAAGAAATTAAATAACAGCTGCAGGAGTGGCATTTAAATTTGGCCTTAAGGCCTTCCTGGGGGACACAATTTTATTTTATGTTGAAATTCCTAAACTGCTCCTTCTCTTGCTCCTCAGCTTTTCCCTATTCTTCCACCTTTCCAGTGTGCATTTGATGAAAATCCTCAAAATTCCTTCTCAGTGAGACATTATTAATCCCCAGAGCAAGGAGTCTGTTGAGAAAAGATGAGGAGGAAAACTTTTCATGGAGATACACGATATTAAAACTAGAAAAAAAAAAACCCTGATCATATTTCCTTTTTTTTAACCAACATAATGGCAGGGTTCATTTTGAAGCACAGGAATTCTGGATCTCAGACTTGGGAAAATCCAGAAGTGCAGAGTATAAAGGAAACGATCAAAGGGTTCCATTTGAAAAGACAAAAAAAACTGAGGGGGAAAAAATAAGAGTTAAAACTGCAAGGAACTTTTTTTTAGCCCTTTCTGAGACAAACCAACAGCTTGGCTACAACATCTGAATATATTTTTACTTAATAGATTATTTTGATAGTGAAAACACATCCAGAAAGCTCCAGTCCATGAGCAAAACAAGGAATTTTTCATTTAAAACCCCCCTCCAGAACAGAAAATTCCCAAATCTATAACGTGCACATCGAATCTGTAGGCAGCACAAAAACAGGGATTCGTATCCCTGAAATATTTGTTAAAAATATCCCAGTTTCCTACTCCTATTCCAAACTACATTTTCAGAAAACGGAATTCCTGCAGTACCTGAGATTTCAGAACGAGAAGTTTCTCATTTAAAAATCTTTGTTTGAATTCCTTTTTTATCTTTTCTCTCCTAAAGATAACCCTGACCGTGAGAAACACAAAACATCTGCTCCAAAGGCATTTTTAATCCCTCATCTGGATGATGCTCCAGAGCAAGAAAGGAACCAAATGGAGCAATTTAAAACCTTCTGTTGCTCTTATTCAGTGAAAGGGGACAGCACTGATATTCCAAATTTTCAAGCATTATTCTTTAGAAAGAGCCACAAAGATTTATATATTTGAAGAGAAATCCCCCACTAAAAATGCACTGTCAACTTTTTTTAAATTAACCACGCCGATTTCTTATTTTATTTCCAGAACAGCAATTTTTGGCTGGCCTGTCTTTCTTAAATCAGACTAAAACATGCTGAGAGAGGAACAGCATGAAGCAGTCTCTTCAGTAAAAGAGAATTTTTATCTACGTACAGCATTTGGGTTTACTGCAAAAAAAACTGAAGCGTGGTTAGCAAAATAAAATGATCCCTCAACTGACTGTACAGGGGTATTAAAAAAATCACCTTACACCACCACTTCGGTGGAAATGTAATTTTTTTCCATCTTTAGCTATTTAAATAATCTTCTCCCACAGTATATTCTAGTTGAGGGAGGGGGGAATTAAAGCAGGAATGATGGGTGGTACAGACAGGATCTGACTCTGGAACAGCATCAAAGACTGTCCTAAAATCTCCTGGGAAGGCTGCTTGGTGCCCACAGGAAAAAAAAACAAACAAATAAACACAAATTCTTCTTTCTTCAGTTAATTGTTGTTTCCTTTTATACAGAGTCAAGCTGAAGCTCCAATGTGGGTTTGTTTACATGCACACAAACTAGATATACATTTTAATCTTCAAACCTGAGGGAAAATCAAGCGTTTGGATTTTATCCATCCACATAAAATGCTTTGTTTAAATTGAGATGAACCCTGAGGGAGCCCAGCACAGCCTCTGCCCTGTGCCAGGGGAGGGAAACACCACGGCCAGCCCTCATCTGAATGAACAGCTCCCAATTCTCCCAAATCTCTCCCACACGGAGCTGGGAGCACTCATGGGCTCCCCCTTCCCACTTTTGACATCCCACCCTTCCCAAGGAGAAGGGTTCGGTGAGGCAGATTGAATTATCCAACCCTGGAATTTGGAATCCCAGAATGGTCTGGGTGTGAAGGGAGCTTAAATCCCATCTCATTTCACCCCCTGCCATGGCCAGGGACACCTTCCAAACCCTGTCCAAGCTGGCCTTGGACACTTCCAGGGATCCAGGGGCAGCCACAGCTCCTCTGGGAATTCTGTGCCAAGGCCTCATCTTCCTCACGAGGAACAATTCCTATAATCTGGGGACAGTGAAAGCCCTCAGAGTAATTTCTTCATGATCTGCTCTTTGAGATGACATTAAAAAACTCAGGGGAGGGGAACAGAGGCCATGGATCCAGGAAAGCCACGTTTTCCACGTGAGTAACCCTCCAAAACCCTCCGGAACCACTCATGTGAAAGGCTGGCACAGGGGGAATCTGTGAGGTAATTAGAAAAGCAAATAACAGACTCCACAGCTCCTCTGGAAGAGATTAGATAAGGCCTGCTCTGTGCAAAGAGAGAGGTGAAAAGGCAGGGAGAGCAGCAGGAGGAGGACAGGAGACACCGCAGGAGGGGAGGTGGGATGAGAAAATGGGAAAAACACACCAGGATTGGGATTGGGATTGGGATTGGGATTGGAGCCCAGCCCTGAGGGGTAAAGGCACCACATGAGGTGAATCACAGCAGCCAAAGGCTCGGGGTGGTTTTGAATTCCTGTGCCTGTTCCCCAAGCCAAGGCAAACATTAATTCCCATTTCCACTCAAACAACACAGGTAGGAAGTGTTCCTTCTGCTGGAGCTGCCAAATGGAATCACAGCGTTCCTGTTAAAAACCTGGGATCCAAAATCCACCTTCAGCTCACACCAGTGGCTGTGAAAACTCTCCTGTTGCTGTCTGCCAACCACAGATTCCTGTGACAGGAACTTCGTGGAAATGGGGAAAAAAAAAAAAGCATGAAAATAATTTAAATAAAAGGACCAGCCCCCTTAGGTTCCAGGCTGATGAATCCATAGAATCCCAGACTGGGTTTGGGTTGGAAGGATCTTAAAGCCCATCACATTCCAAATCCCTGCCACAGGCAGGCCCAGGTCACTCAAATTCATGTTTGGAGCAACTGCAAGTCTGCAAAGATCCAGGCTTCTGAGCTCAAATAAATATATTTATGAGAAGATAAATGACCTGAGAGATTTCAAGCCTAAATGTAACTATTATTTTAAAACTTCTTAACGAGCAACTTTCCTGTTGGAATTAGAATGCGTTAAATAATAATGGATGCTAATGAAATTAGAATGTTTTAAATAATAATCCATTATAATGAGGCTAAAATACATGAAATAATTCTAACTCAAGGGGAGCCTGATCCTGCCATGGAAAACAAGCACGGAATAAAGCTGGACACTCCTGAACCTCCTGACCTTAACCCCAACCCTGCAACCTCACACATCACAACAGAGTAACACCCACGTGTTTTAAAATACAGAAGCACTGAACTGAGGTAAACTTCAAAAAAACTCCCCCAAATGGTCTTTTAGATCTGTCTGTGCAACATTTGCTAAGAATAAACCCTTCAGTCATGCTCTAGAAATTTGCTGAGTGGTCCAGAGCAATGGTGGAATTGTTTTAGAAAATGCAGGTAAGTGCCCAGTGCCAGGATTATCCTGCCAGGCTCTGGGTGTGGATCCAGAGGAAATCCAAAACCAGGAATCCCTGGGGGATGCTCCTGAACTTAGTTTAGAAAAATCAAAGAGATGCTCCTGAACTTAGTTTAGAAAAATCAACGAGCGAAGCAACTGAACACACAAATTCTTTATTTACACAAACACATTTTGAATTTGCCAGTGGATTTGCAAGTGACACAAATGATAATAATGGAATCCTGGAATGGTTTGGGATGGAAGGGATTTAAATTCATCCCATCCCACCCCTGCTATGGCAGGGACACCTCCCACTGTCCCAATGGACACTTCCAGGGATCCCAGGGGCAGCCACAGCTTTTCTAGGAATTCCATTCTAGGGCTTCTCCACCCTCCCAGCTAGGAATTCCCAATTCCCAATATCCCATCCATCCCTGCCCTCTGGCAGTGGGAAGCCATTCCCAGTGCCTTGTCACTCCAGGCCTTTGTAAAATGTAAGCTCAGGACACACAAGAACATTTTAAGGTGAATAAATCCAGATCTATAAATCTAACAACACATTCCTCACTATTTTCCAAGATACACACCTGGTTTATTTAAAAAACCTGTTCCAGGCGCCTGGAATGGAAGTTTATTCCAAACAGCAATGGAAGGGATTTGGTACAAATGGATTTTTCAACTACAATTCCCAAAAACCTTTCATGCAATGCACATCCAGGATATTAAAATTGGGACCTCCAGTGGGCTGGAGGGAGTGACACCCTCAGCTGCTGCCTCTGAAATTTTCACAGGCCTGGAATCCCACTCTCAACCTACAAAATAATTCCCACAGGCCTGGAATTCCATTCAATAATTCCCACAGGATTGGAATCCCACTCTCAACCTACAAAATAATTCCCACAGGCCTGGAATTCCATTCAATAATTCACAGAGAACTGAAATCCCAGTCTCAACCTGCAAAATAATTCCCACAGGATTGGAATCCC
>CM031861.1:63139233-63152920 GCA_018697195.1 Certhia americana
CACGAGAAGGCTTCCTAACTTGGGGGAGATTTCATGCCCAGGGAATGTCTTGCTTACCTGATGAGATGCCTATACCGGGATGTTTTTTGACTTTTCCTGGGGATGTTTCCTTTACCTTTTGGGGAAGGGAAATTGCCCCTCACCCGGGGGAGATTTTCCCTGCCCAGGGAATGTTTCCTTACCCTGGGGGAGATTACGTATCCGGGGGAGTTTCCTCACCTGGGGAGATTCCCTTACGTGAAGAATAGCTCTACGTGGAGAATATTACCCTGCCTGGAGGATATTTCCCTGCCTGGAGGCTATTTCCCTGCGCCTGGAATATTTCCTGCTGGAGGATATTTTCCCTGCAGAGGATTTTCCCTACCTAGGGGATATTTTCACTACTAGGGATATTTCCCCCCCCCCCCCCTTGCAGTAGCGGGGATATTCCCGCATAGGGGGATATTCCCTGCCTAGGGGATATTTCCCTACTAGAGGATATTTCCTCTCACCTAGGCTATATTCCCTACGTAGGGGTATTTTCCCTGCTAGGGGATTATTTCCACATAGGGGATTATTTTCCTTGCCATAGGGGATTACTTTCCCTAATAGAGGATATTTCCATTGCCTACGGATATTTCCATACCTAGAGGATATTTCCCTGCCTAGAGGGTAGTTTCCCTACATAGGGATATTTTCCCTATGCCTAGGGCGATATTTCCCTTTGCACTAGGGCTATTTCTACTAGAGGAATTTTCCCTTACCTAGAGGTATATTTCCTAAGTAGGGGATCATTTCCTGCCTAGGGGATATTTCCCTAACTAGGGGATATTTTCCTACCTAGAGGCATATTCCCTACCTAGGGGATATTTCACTACCTAGGGGAGATTTCCCTGTCCTAGGGGATATTTCCATACATAGGGGATAGTTCCCTACCTAGAGGCTATTTCCCTACCAAGAGGTATTGCTGCCTAGGGGATGATTGTCCCTCTAGGGGATTCTTTCCCTGCCTAGGGGATATTTTCCTGCCTAGGGGATATTTCCCTACCTAGGGGATATTTCCTGGCACTAGGGGATATTCCATGCTAGGGGATTATTTTCCGAGCATAGGGGATATTTCCATGACTGGGGGAGATATTTCACTTACCTAGAGGATATTTTCCCTACCTAGAGGATATTTTCCCTGCATAGGGGATATTTCCCTGAAGGGGATATTTCCCTGCCTGGAAGCAGTTTTTCTGAACCTTGGTCTTTTCCCTCTTCCCCCTTTAAATCCCTGCCTAGGAGGAGGTTCCCATCTCCCTGCCTGGAGGTTGTTATCCTTCCTACCGATGCTGTTTCCCTACTGCAGGCTGTGTTTTTCCCCTCCATGGATGAGTTCCCTCTTTCCAACCTGGAGGATGTTCCCATCCTCACTGAATTCTTTTCTGCTCTCTATTTGAAGGCATTTTCCTCCCTATTTACAGATTATTTTCTTACCTGGAAGGAGTTTCTCTCCCTACTTGGAGGTTTTTCTTCCTGCTCAGTCTGTTTTCCTACCTGCCAGCAGTTTCTCTCCATACCTGGAAGGAGTTTCCCTAGCTGGAGGCAGCATTCCTCCCTATTCCAGAGACTGCCCCCATTCCCTGATCACCCAAAATCCAGCCAAATTTTCCCTCATTTCCCTCCTGACAGCATAATATTCAAATCTCACACCTTACATTCCCTCCACTCCCCATTTTAAGACCTGTCCACGGAGGGAACGGATAAATTAAACCAAAGAAGAAAAAATGTGCCTTAATGCCAGTAAAATCCTGATCCTTCTTTGTAACATTTCCTGGAGGAGCCTGATGCTTCCAGAGGCACAAATTGCTCCTTCTGCTCCGTGGCTCAACCTTCCAGGCACCCCAGAGAAGCCAGGGAGGCTCCCAACAAAATATTTATTTCTGTGGGAAGACGCTTATTCCTCAAACCCAAACTGTGAGCAAAAAAGAAGAAGTAATAATGGGATAATGGTGGCACAACCCACAGTTCCTACTCCTTTCAGAATTCAGGACTGACCTTGCTGGACACTGGTTCAGATGGGATATTGAGAAGGAATTTTTCCCTGGAAGTGCCCAAGGCCAAGTTGGACAGAGTTTGGAACAGCCTGGGATTGTGGAAGGGGTGGAATGGGATGGGATTTAAAGTCCTTCCCAACCCAACCCAGTCTGGGGTTCTCTGATTCTGTAAAACTTTTGGGGGAACAAATTGTGTTTTGTCCATTTATTCAGAGTTTCAGGAATTCTCATCCCACCTGTCACAACAGGCCCAGATCAGCCTTAAGAGCAGTCCTGTCGAGTGAGGAAAAGCTGTGAGGTGTGAGAAGCACAGATAAGATAATTTAGGAAGACAAGTTTGGTCATGTGTCCCCCTCCTGAAGTAATTCCTGTTATACAGAGTGATATCCTGCTTAATTCAGCTGAGAATTAGCAAATTCCAGTGAAACTTTTCTCTGACTCAGGAGAAACACACAGGCTTTACAGCATTAAAAAAAATAAAAATAAAATAAACCAACCCACCACAATATTTTAATCATAAAAGGCACATTTATGAAATCATCAAAGTGAGGTTCATCTGGAAAATAAATGAATACATTCTCACACTTTGTGAGCAATAAGATTGATGCCTGAAACCCTGCCACCATAACCTCTGAAGTTATTTTTATAACGAAAGTGTAAAACTTGGATCTCTGAAAAGACTTCTATTCCACAGAATGCTACATCAAGGTTCATCGTTTAAGTTTCAAATAAACTTTACCCCCAAACAATCATCACCTGAGAGGAAAAAGCACCGCAGGCAGCACAGGGAAATGCTGACTTAGGACTCCCCCTGATCTCTGTCTGCTTTGCATTTTAATGTTCTTTATTCTGTTAATACATGTCAGGGCCACACCCCGTGTGGGAGGAAGTGGCTTTTGCAATCCTATTGTAGGATTTACTGTTGATAGGCAACACTTCTGGCAGGGAGGGAAGACGGGATTGTTCCACTGTGGGAAGTTTTACACAGCCCCGTGGCACTGGAAGATTTGGAACAGCTGAATCTCAGCCTAAAGTCACCAAAATTTTGCTGTGAAAGGGTTGTAATTTGAATTTCCAGCAGTCGATTTGCTGGTGAAATAGATTGTATGTGGAGGAGAAAAAAAATTTAAAAAAGGAAAAATAAAAATAAAAAAAAAAAGGCAGGTTAAGCCCCTTTTTTCCCCTCAAAAAAAGTATCTCCAATCTGTACAGTAAAATCAGCCTCACAACTGCCCTCCTGTGCTAACCCACTTCCATCAGAGGAGCTCAGAAAAGAATTTAAGGAAAAAAAATGTCCAATTTTCTGATAGAAGTCCCCACAATTCTGTGTTACCCAACATCCTGTGAGCCTCTGCTATAAAATCCTCAATACTTTATCCCTGAGGCCACAAAATTCTGCTTTACAGCAATTCTGCAGAACACTGCCAGCTCCTCAGTTTAATTCCCACCTCTCTGCACACAGACTCCTCCAGGTGTATCTCTGATAAAAATTGGGCATCAGTGGAGTTCAGAGGAGCCACCAGCACTGTCTGAGCTCCTCTTGTGCTCAGGGAAAATGGGAAAAATTCCTGACTCATCCCTGTTCAGGCTCCAAGGGAAGCAATATCCAAGATGACTCAAAGCAGGTTTCTGGAGCTTCCCTCCCTTCACATTTCCTGTTCCAAAGACCATTTTCCCTGGATTGCTCAACAGGCTGGACAAAGATCAGCTCCTTTTGCATCACCAGCAGCCAAAGGTAGGAAGAAACCCAAACCCACTGCTGAAGTCTCTGATTTCCCAGCTGTAAATTCAATGAAAAGTGATTCTTTACATCCGTATTTTCATTTCTGCTCCATAAAAAACACAGACACTGATCAGACAGAGTATCTGAATTGCAGATCTAAATTGACTCGGGTTTGGTAATCCCCTTTAAGCTGATTTTTCTGTGAAATACTCCACATTCACGTGGAAAGCTCTGAATATTGTTCTCAATCTCTGCTAAAGCCTTTAATGCCATATCAGCAGGGCCCTTAAGCAGGGCTTATCCTTCTATTCCATTACTTCCATGTCACCTAGAGGACTGCAGACTCCAATTTGAATGGAATCACAGCACACACACACCCGTGGCTTTTCAGACCCCTCTGAGGAATCAACCTTGAGAGCACAGGCAGGAGAAATCCACGTTGGATAACCCCAACCACAGAGGCTTGGAGATCCCTCCCATGGCTGATCCTGCTCAGCTGGCCAAACCTTCAACGTTCCCAAAGCTGCTCAGGCCGTGCTGCCTGGTGGCTCTGTGTCCTTCAGGAGGAATCCCACTCTCCAGAGGGGCGGGACCTGCCCGTTCCTGGCAGGATTCACAGCTGGAAGCGCTGCTCTGCCTCCTCAGCGATGGCAGCAGCGATGGCCAGGGAGGAGGTGGCTGCGGGAGAAGGGGCGTTCCTGACATGCAGGATCCTGCTGCCCACCGGCCCCGTGCCCCCGTCGAACACAAAATCATCCACCAAATTCCCCTGGCTGTCCAGAGCCTGGGCTCTCACGCCGGAGGGACCCCTGAAAAAAGCAAGGAGGAGCTCACCGGCAGAAGGAAAATGATGTCCTGAAGTCAGGAAATCCATTCCTTGTGGCGGTGAGGAGGGCAAAGCTTTTTGGGGGAGGTTTAACACTCAGGAGGCAGACTGGGGATATCTGACAGTTATGGGATCACTGAGGTTGGAAAAGAACTCCCAGACCATCAAGTCCAACCTTAAAGCCCATCCCACTCCATCAGCAGGGATACTTCCACTATCCCAGGGTGCTCCAAGCCCTGTCCAGCCTAACCTTGGACTCTGCCAGGGATCCAGGGGCACCTACAGCTGCTCTGGGCACCCTGTGCCAGGGCCTGCCCATCCTCCCAGCCAGGAATTCCTTCCCAATATCCCATCTAACCCTGCCCTCTGGCACTTTGAGGCTGTTCCCCCTTCTCCTGCCACTCCAAGGCCCTTTAAACAGTCCCTCTCCTTCTTTCTGCAGGTTCTCTTCAAGTACTGCAAGGCCACAATGAGATCACCCCAAAGCTTCTCTTCTCCAGGCTGAACAATCCCAAAATTCTCAGCCTTCCTTTCCAGCAGAGCTGCTCCATCCCTGTGATCATCTGGACTGAGAAGCTCCCCAAGCTGGAGGCAGCTCCATGTTTTGGTGGAGGATGGGACTAAACCCCTGCCACGTCTCCTGCTGTTCAAATATCAGATTTCCCAAACAGGAGAAGTTTCTTTTTACCTGAGAACATCGTTGGTGGTGACCTCAGGGATGAACTTCTGCAGCTGCCTGACCTGGGCACTGAGGGAAAAGGCTCTGTGCAGCTCCCCCAGGCCATAGGACACGTTCCTCAGCACCAGCTTCCACAGCCCACTGCAAGGGCACAAACAACTGCAGTGAGGGAAAAAACTGCCTCAAAATGCACCAGCTGCAGCTGCTGAACAAAGCAACAAATGCAGCTGCAGGGCACGAGTTCCCGTTCCCAAAAGCAGCAATCAAATAATGCTTTATATATTTGAGAAATACGTGTTTGCCCTTCTCTGCTTCAACAAACCTTGCTCACAGAGCTGTGGCATTGAATTCCCTCGGGATTCCAGTCCTGGAAGTGTTCCAGGCCATCTTGGATGGGGCTTGGAGCAACCTGGGCAGGGACACCTTCCACCATCCCAGGTTGCTCCAAGCCCCATCCAGCCTGGCCTGGGACAATTCCAGGGATCCAGGGGCAGCCACAGCTTCTCTGGGCACCCAGTGCTAGGGCCTGCCCACCCTCACATCAGGAATTCCCAGTTCCCAATATCCCATCCCTCCCTGCCTTCTGGCAGTAGGAAGCCATTCCCTGTGTCCTGTCCCTCCATCCCTTGTCCCCAGTCCCTCTCCAGCTCTCCTGGAGCCCCTTCAGGCTCTCAGTTCTCCCTGGAGCCTTCTCCTCTCCAGGGGAACATTCCCAGCTCTCCCAGCTTTTCTCTCCTCCCAGCAGGTATTAAATGATGCTGTCTAAGTTGATTATCACAGTGCACTGGACAAAAACCAATGCTGGAACAGCCCCACCAGCATCTTCCAACGAGCAGCCACAATCCCAGACTGGCTGAGACATGTCCTGGCAGAAAATTCAAATATGAGACAAGACAAAGACAAAAGTCTTGGGGAAGTCCACCCTTATCTGCCCAACTGTCTTTAAATACACCAAAACCAAAAAAAACAAAAGTGGGAAAAACAGGATTTGGGGCAGGAAGTGGCTTCCATGGCTCACATTTCAACAAGAGCACCCAGCAGACACAAACACGAGGCATTACCTGTAGGTTACAGCATCTAAAAAGTCACCAGGGCTGAAATCCAGGAGTTTGTAGCCCTCTCTCTTAAAAGCCAGCACTGCATTAGGGCCAAGCCAAACACTGCCATCCATCCTGGGTGTGAAATGGACCCCCAGGAATGGGAAACGAGGGTTGGGAACCTGAAATGGGACACAGGAGTGATCAGAACTGTCATAAACAGCAAATCTCAACCACAGCAACAAAACTCTGAGTCACAGAACCTCAGAATTGGCTCTGAGCTGGTTTTGCTGCCTGTTACTCGTGCAGTTGTGGCATGGCATTAATTAAAACACTGGAGAACAGAGCAGGTAAAGCTGGATTTTACAGAACAGGAAAAAAAAAAACAGGGAAAAAAAGGAGTCTACATGATTTCTCAGGATATAAACCAATGATACCCTGATGTTATTCACCAGGAGCAGCTACACTGCAATAAAATAAGATACAAATATTAGGAAATCCTCACTGGAATGTACAAACCAGCCTGAACTTAGCAGGCCTGGTTAATGCTGTAATTTAGTAATAAATATCTGCATGTTCTTTTTTTTTTTTGTTCCACTTCCACTCTCCCATCTCAAGACAGGAACCTGAATCATTCCCAGATGAGATCAGACAAACAGCAATGCCAGCATTCCAATTTTCCCAAAGATCCAGGGTTTAGCAGGCAAAGCTAAACTCATATTCAGAAAATCAATATTTAATGTACAGAATTAGCTAAAATGCTGCCCTAGGAATTCTCTCCACTTGCTCTCTAACTACATTTTCTGTCTGGGATTGCTCCTCTTCATCCCATTATTTGCCTGTATCAGATGGTAAAAAGGTTGTCCCTTTTTCTCCCACATCTATTTTTAATGACAAAACCAGCAAATTCAAAAATAAGGTCGAGAGGAAAATACCTAAATCTGAGTGTTGGGTGTCAGCACAAAAGATTAAACCCAACAGCAAGGAATTCATCACAGAATCCCAGAATTACTGAGGCTGGAAAAGACCTCCAGTGTCATCAGTGAATTTCCTGAGGGTACAGTCAACCCCTTTGTCCAGATGATCAATAAAGAGATTAAACAGGACTGTTATTATTATTTAAATAATAAATAATAATTTATTACTATTAAAAAATCTCTCCCTGACTTCTGAATCCTACCCACAGATTTATTTTAGGACATACAGAAATAATTTAGATATGTGGCAATGTGATATTCCACCTTTTCTCCATTAAGAAAGAAAACCTCCTCAAAATTAAAACCACAAAACAAAACCAAACAGCTGGCAATAACTTTCCCACGTGGCACTTCCATGTTTTCCTGAAAAATTAACAAAATCCAAGCTGCCCTGTCACAAACCAGCTGAATCTCCATGCACGTGTGTGCAGCGCTGACAGAAACAACCATGGAATTATTTTCCTTTTTTCTGCATTTTTAGCAGCTCTTAGGGCCCGTTGTGACAGACAAACCAGGGGGATACGTACTGGATAAATATTTCCTTTCACCAAATAAGACTTTTCTGGTTTTAGCACCAAATAATCCCCCCGGAATGGGACAATCCTGGGCTCGGGGCTGCAGCCACTGATCTCGGACAGGCGGTCGGAGTGAAGCCCTGCACAGGTCAAAAGGTGCCCACAGGAAATCTCCTCACCCTGTGGGAAACAAGAAAAAAAAAAAAAAACACATCAAAATTCGATGTATCTGCTAAAAAAACACACCCAGGAAAACAAAAAAACCAAACCAACCAACCCACAGGTATTTATTTAAATAAGTTAAATGAGGTTGTTCACTGATTGCACCCCACGGGGTGGGAGAGGCTACACAAATTGACAGCACACAGGTGTGGAGAGCTGCTAAATATTAAACACTTAACCAGCTAAATAAAGAAATTTAAAAAAAAATCAAAACTATTATCTGTTTATTTAGCTCACAGTATCTGTTTTTAAATGGGGTTTGTTTGGTTGGTTTTTTTCTTCAACTGAAAAATGTTTGCATGAAAAAAAAATATACCAGGATTTGGTAGAAAAATCTTAACAGATTTTGGAATGAAATTTTACTTTTTAATGAAAGAGCAAAAAATAGGGAGGAAAAAAAGCAGCAGAACTCAATTTTAAAACTACCAGAGGGGTTGTGAGGTTGTTTTTGTTCCAGATATTCCCTCCTGGAGGTGAAGGGGTTATAACCACAGTTCCTGACTTGCAGGAACAGCACCTGTCACATGCACCTGTTTTATTGAGATAATGGTGATGATAAAATGATAATAAAACGATGCTAAAAGCCTCCTTATCAGTTTATGGATGCCAGAACCCAAAAGTAAACATGAAAATTGGTGTTTGTCCCCAAATGAACAAGTCATAAAGGAGTTCTTGGAAACACAAGCATCAGATTGTGCAAATAAAGCAGATAAGGGATGTTAAATGTTAGGCAGCAGAAAGTTACAGTTTATTATTTGACATCCTCATTATTATTATGAATTAATTTGAACATCCTCATTGTTAAGAAATCACTGCATTTGTTTTATCAAACTGATCATGCTGCTGAACAGCAGCTTTTTAACCTTTTTTTTTCTTTTTTTTGAGATGATTAGTCCACCAGAAAAAAAAAAAAATCTTTAAAAAAAGGAGAAACAGGAAGGAATTAAAACTTCTTTTTGACTCTTACCTTTTTGTTCCTAACAATGACTGGGTATTTCAGTCCTGCAATGGAATTAGACAAGAGAAGGAATTACTAGAACAAGTAACAGAGACAAGAACAAGCAGCTTGTCACCAGGAAGGAATTTTCTTCTGGAATATCTTCCAAGCTATGGAAGAACTACTGTTGTCATAATTAACGTTGTTGGCCATGATTGTATTTATTAATTAATAGAGTTTTTATTCTTCCCTCTGTGTGCCAGCACAGATCCAAGCTGCCTTCAGGATAAGGAAAAACATTATAACAAGAATAAACATGCAAGACTCAGATAAATCTGATTTTAAGAGGAGAGAATAACTTTATTTCTCCATTTTACTCTCACTTTCTTCCATCCGTTTTAAATGTCTCAGCTGAAGGGTGAAAAAAAACCCAAGTGAGTTTGCTGAATACTCTCACTAAGATAATTTTGCCTTTTTTCTCAATCCTTAGGAGACAGAAAAATTCAGACATGTCATTTCAGTTAAAACAATTGGGTTTTGAACAAAATATTTTGTAGAAAATGGAGGGCAAAAAAATCCAGCCTTACCATCTTCACTTCCTGGAGAACTTTCTTTGGCCATCTCCATGTTTGTGACTTCAAAATCAGTCAAGATTGTCCCACCTGCTTCCTGAAAGTCTCTGGCATAGGACTGGGCCACTTGTTTGTAATCCACAATCCCAGTGTAGGGAGAATCAAGAGCCATCAGTCCCTGGAAGGGTTTTAAAGACACAGAGGAAGAGTGAAGGTTGGAATATTTTATCTGGAATATCTGCACTGCCACGAGAAAGGGAGTGCTGCTGTCTCCCCATGTGCTCAGCTGGATCTGGAACGTGCAAAGGATGTTTTAGGGAGCAGATCCAAAATGTTTACAAGAAAAAAAAAAAAAATTAAAAAAGGATTCTTTTCCAGAAAATTTCTGTCTGTACCTACAACCACTCCTAAGTCACACAGCTACACCAGAGCAAGCTGCCAGATGGAACAACCCAGGGAATTCATATCCAGGTTTTCCTTTCAAACAAAGGCAGACTAATCAATGACAAATCTGTGTTCCATAAACTCCACACATTCCTCCTGCTGGGAAAATAAACAGGCTGAGAAGTGCTACATAACAACCACACCAACTGCATCGAAACTGGCTCCATCCAAACGGATGGGAAGGAATTTTCAGGCTCTTCTGAAGTTAAACCTCGAGGCCAGAAAAATATTTGTGTCAAATTAAAAGATGTTTTCACCTGAGAAACATCTCTTCCGAGCTAATTGGAAGTATGGCAACCCCTTACCCTGCAGAAGGGCTCCTTCTCCTGGATTTCCTTGGCTCCAATGAGTTTCAGCCCTGGGACGTTGTTCTGCAGCCCCCTCTCATAGAGAGCTTTGAGCCTTGGAATTTCATCGTGTTCCACGGCCACAATCAGCTGTGGGAAAGGGGGAAAAAAAAAAAAGGCACAGCAGTGAGCAAAAGAGAGCCAGGGCAGGTTTGGCATCAAGCTCAAGCAGTAGTGAATGAGTGAACAATGGATGCAGGGGGGGAAAAATGGTTGGTGTCATTAACTGCACAAAATTCTGTTGCTGAGGAAGCACTAATATGTCATAGAGAATTAAAAAATAAATGCTGAACTGTAGTTTGCTATCAACTGACAATGTTGGCCAGAAGCACCCTGAGACTACAAGTCTGCATGTGAAAGAAGAGAACAGGAATTTAAAGAATCACTGGGATGCTTTCAGAAGTAAAACTGAACTCAACCCAAGACGGACAAACCTCAAAGAGCCTCGATAAGAGAGTAAGGACATGTCCTGGCATGGTCTGAGTGGAATTGTACCAGTTTCACTCCTTTTAATCAAGGAATCTGTTCCCAGCTCTCACAGGAGATACATCCAGGCTGGGAATTACCTGTGCCAGGTTTGCACAGACCATGATCCTTCCAGGGCCAGCTCAGCTCGGGCACATCACAGGTGAGAAGCTCTGCAAGCCTGGGGCTGCTTTAGGGAAAGCTTGTAAAGTTTCACCATTATCCTCCCTGGAATGAATTCTGCCAGGGAAGTGTCATGGAATTGCTGAGATTGGAAAAAGTCTCTAAAGAGTCCAGTTGATCCTTCAGCACTGCCAAAGCCACCGCTGCCCCATGTCCCCAAGTGCCACATCCACAGGGATTTTCAATCCCTCCAGGGATGGAGCTTCCACCACAGCTCTGCTGTGCCAGGGCTGGACAAACATTTCCAGGAAGGAATGTTCCCCAAATTCAAACTTAAAGCTTTGTGGTGCAGCCTGAGGCCGTTCCCTCTCCTCCTGTCCCTGTTCCCTGGGAGCAGAGCCTGTTCCCTCCTGGCTGTCCCCTCCTCTCAGGGAGTTGTGCAGAGCCACAAGGGCCCCTCTGAGCCTCCTTTTCTCCAGGCTGAGCCCCTTCCCAGCTCCCTCAGCCTCTCCTGGTGCTCCAGACCCTTCCCCAGCTCCGTTCCCTTCCCTGGACACTCTCCAGCCCCTCCATGTGGCTTTGCTGTGAGGAGCCCAGAGCTGCCCCCAGGATTGGAGGTGGCCCAGCAGTGCCAGCACAGGGGACAGGCAGTGCCCTGCTCCTGCTGCCATCCTGTTGTTGGTACAAAATACACAAATTCAGCATCAGCCAGGCTCCAGCTGACCCCTTCAGGACAGGAGCAGGCTGTCCCTTCAGGTGTGTTGCTGCACAGATCCACAGTGCCACCCTGTGCCCAGCCTGGCAGCAGAGGGAGCATGGAATGGACACAGCTCTGAAAAAAACCATGGAATTCAAATTTATCCCTCAGGATAACCCTCAGAACCAAGACCTTGGGGTCAGAATAGAAACAGCAGCTCAATGGCCAGTGAGAGCTGGAAAATCTGAACTGAGTGTTAGGAACAACTGGGAAATGGATACAGAACTCTGTTTCACTGAGACTCACCAGACCTGGAATGCTCTGCCCAGTCCTGGTTTTCACCTTGCACCAGAGACATTTTGAATTAAAAATGGCTCAGAGCATGAAGGCAGGGTGGGGAGAGTCATGAAAAAAGAGTCATTCCTCTCAAACTGAGACTCAGCAGCAGGAAGGGATGATTCAGGGGCAGGAGGGGATTATGTCCATTATACAAGTTTCTGTATAAAATTATGTGCAGCTTGGAGAGTGTGGAGAAAATCCCCCACCAGGCCTCTGCCACATGTTTGTAACACACATTACCCAGCTTCAGCTTGCAGGGGTAAAGCAGGGAATCCCAGGAATTCCTGTACCTTCCCACATTGCTTGTAGGGAATTCCCTTCTGGTCACAGTATTTGTAGCAGAGGGCTGCCCCCTGCACACAGAGCTTGGCCTTCAGGGAGCCAGGAGTGTAATAAATCCCACTGTGGATTACACCACTGTTGTGGCCACTCTGGTGATGGGCTAAAGAGAAAGAAAAATACGTTGTTAGAACACGTTTGTTCCCACTTAATCACTCCAGCTGTCAGAAAAACCAATTAATTGAAGTCCTGCCTTAAATCAGCATTATAAGAGATGATCAAGTGAGAGAACTGCACAAATAAGTCCTCCCCTGGCCTCAAAAGGTTAGAGAAACACTGACACAGCCAGCCCTGGTTAATGATAATCCATCACAGCCTGCACTGCGTTGGATCAACAGGGGAAAAAAAAAACCAACCTAAACCCACAAGTTTTTCCTTCAAGAACAAGCCAATGAAACAAAATTTTTTACAGGCTAAAAGAAATCTTAAAATATCCAGTTTTTACAATGAAATGCATCTCTTAAGGCCTCATCTAACACATTATCTGTGCAATCCACAATTCCTTTGGACATGCTGACAGGCCTGGGAGGATTTGTGAACTGGATTAAGTTGCCATTTCCTCTTTGCAAACAGATAAAATAGAGGTGTAAAATACCACAAACATTTTTACTGTAGTTATTTGACCAGGTTCTTCTCCCTCTTAACGTGTGGATGCCCAAAGGTGATGCCTGCTTGGCATTCACACAGCTGTGTGTCTCGGGGATAAAATGTCATTTTGTATCATTCATGGAACATCTCAAGAGCAATGCATAGCTGGCTGATGGAGATATTTAAAACAAAATTTTGTGGCTCACAGATCCTGTTTGGAATTAATCACTGATTAAGCCTTATACATCCCCTGTTTTAATATTCCTTATTATAAGGGATGATGCCTATGCCTTGGGATTCTCCCAGCTCCATACTCGACCTGCCTGTGCCCTTCCAGCACCTGGAATAACTCATCCTGGTTATTCACCCTCCTTGTCCTCTCTCCTGACACTCCTGTGCTGCCGCAGCCCCAGCAGTCACACTGCAGCAGCAACACTCGGGATTTTTAAATTTAAAATTCCCAATCTGAATTTTAAAGCACAGACCGATGCCCACTCTGCTTCAGGACACATCCTTAGGAGAAGGCAGGAGGAAATTCCCTGCTAGGGCAGAGTCATCACAGAATCATCACAAATCCCAAATCATCTCAGGATGTTTTGGGATGGAAGGACAGGGACACCTTCCCCTATCCCAGGCTGCTCCAAGCCCTGTCCAACCTGGCCTGGAACGCTTCCAGGATGGGAAATCCATCCCCCACTCCGCCAACAAGAGCGGGTGCTCTCTGCCCAAAAGCTGATTCCCTGCACACAGATATCCAGGGAATACTGTCAGCGTGTCCTTGGGCACTGTCCCTGTGTCCTGTCCCGCTCCATACCCGGCTCCTGCTCCTTCTCCAGCAC